>CP045890.1:28833620-28857382 GCA_013387185.1 Caligus rogercresseyi
TGATATATAGTCATCATTGGCTGCCACATATATCTTTTATAGCCAAAATTAATATAGCGAATTTAGTGACCCCACGTAATCACCTCACGAACCCAAAGTTACAAATGAAGATGCTTTACATCATTAAAAAAGTTCAGGGAACAAGCGAGCCACCCATCACATAATTGCTCTAAAAGACAGACGAATAACTCACATAATAACCTCATGGATTGGTTCATTTTAAAAACATCTACTATAAAGGAAAAAAATAAAGCAAACCATATGAAGGGATCCCTCAGGACACGAGCCACAAATGGCTTTAACGAAAAGAGAGGTTCCACACATGACGTCATCAATTGTTTGTTTTTTACAAAATTAACAACCATAAATTACGCGCCTTAAAATAGATATTTTAATTGATGATATCAACCTTTATCCCTTAGTTTTTATATACAAAGTAAAAAAGCGTATGTTATCGACCACCTATTTATAACAGTCACTTGCAAATAGCGGTCATCAAAATATCCTTCGCAGAATAAGAAATAAGCATGTAAATATTTCTGACTAATCCAGTTTGACATTATTTTTGGATATTTTTAAGAGTTATAATGTAATATTTTTATTGTTAATAAACTAATATGACGTTTTAAGGTTGTTCCTAAATTCATTAAGTTTAGAGATATGAACCATCTATTCAAGAGCAAACGCGTCAGTCAAACACTTTTCAAAGCAGAAGAAATGCTTTGGTTATTTTATTCAATAGCATGCCTCTCCTCTCTATGACTTTGAGAAGTGTATTCAATTGTTGGTAAGGCAATGCTCTTAAATTGTTGTGTGGTGTGTAACTAGTTAGAAGGGCATCCCTCAAGAATAGGTGAAGAAGGCAGAAAAATCTCTGGGTAAATAAAAAATAATAAAGAAGAAGAAGGTATCATATAATCGTGGACATATTCATGGAATAGGGAGGGGGAAGTAACAATTGTATCATCATCAGATATGGATCTTTTTTTCTACAGGTTGAAATATATATTTTTATGCTTAAGGTTGAATGCATGTGTATGTATTTGGGTGCCTCAAACTTCCTATAAAAATAGATAATATGTTACATATATATATATATAAATATATATCTTATATTATATATAGTTATATATATATATATATATATATATATATATATATCAGACATGATGATTTATAGTTCATTTGTTGTCGTTCGCGAACGACGTTCTAAAAAAATCTTCATCACTTTTTTTTAAAATGGCGAGAAAAAAATCCTTTCTTAAAAAATGTCGTAATTTTTTTAGAATGACGAATGATTCAAATTAAAAGTAACGATGTACGACGAACGATAACTTTGGTGAACAACAAACGAACGACATTTTTTCGCGAACTTCAACAAGTCTGATGTATAACAGGTCGGCTGATAAGTCCCGAGACTAACTGAGAAGAAAACATTTTTTTGACAAAATTCGATTTTATTATTCAACATAGTTGCCTTCAAGGGCGATACAGCGATTATAGCGATCTTTCAATTTTTCGATTCCACTTTTATAGTAATCTTTCGTTTTATCCGAAAAATAGGCTTCTGTCTCGGCGATTACTCCATCTTCGATTCCACTTTTATAGTAATCTTTCGTTTTATCCGAAAAATAGGCTTCTGTCTCGGCGATTACTCCATCATTGTCCTTAAATTTCTTGCCAGCGAGCATTCTCTTCAGGTCTGCAAACAGGAAATAGTCGCTGGGGCCAGATCTGGAAAGTACGGCGGATGAGGAAGCAATTCGTAGCCCAATTTATCTAATTTAGCCATTGTTTTCATTGACTTGTGACACGGTGCATTGTCTTGGTGAAACAACACTTTTTTCTTCAAATGGGGCCGTTTTTCAACAATTTAATCATTCAAACTCTCCAACAAGGCTATATAATAATCGTTGTTGATTGTTTTCCCCTTTTCAAGATAGTCAATGAATATTATACCGTGTGCATCCCAAAATACAGACGCCATAACCTTCCCAGCTGACTGTTGCGTTTTTCCTCGCTTTGGATTCGCTTCATCATATGCAGTCCACTCAGCTAACTGTCGATTGGACTGGGAGTGAAGTGATGGAGTCATGTTTCATCCATTGTCACATATCGACGCAAAAATTCGGATTGATTACGATTGAACAGCTTCAAACACTGCTCAGAATCATCAATTCGTTGTTGTTTTTAGTCGATTGTGAGCTTTCGCGGCACCCACTTTGCACAGAGCTTTCGCATGTCCAAATATTCATGCACGATATGTCCAACGCGCTCTTTCGATATCTTCAGAGTCTCAGCTATCTGGATCAACTTCAAATCATTTTGTGGATTATTTTTATGTTTTCTGGTGTAACCACCTCTTTTGGGCGTCCACTGCGTTTATCATCATTCGTGCTCACACAACCACGTTTGAATTCAGCAAATCATCGACTATGGTTGCTTTGCTTTCGATGGAGCAGATTCCAGATAACAATCTTCAAGCCAAGTTTTAGTTTCGACGGTATTTTTCCCATCAATAAATAATGTTTTATTAACACACGAAATTCGTCTTTTCATTTTTTTCACAATAACAAAAGTAGCTTCACTTAAAACGCAATATCTCACAAACTAGTTGTCAGACAGCTGTTATATTTATGCATGTATGTTTTGAAGGTTGGAATAGCTGACAGTCACATGAAAACAAATCCACTGGCGCCATCTATGTGTTATTGTCGGGACTTTTCAGCCGACCTTGTATATATATATATATATATATATATGTTTTTGTGTTTGTGTGTGTGTGTGTCTGTGTAATAAATGCATACATTATAATATGACATTAAATAATTATATATTTATTCTACAACTTACCCTCCATGCCTTGAGAACCAGCGGAAATGAACTATCAATGACGAGTCCATTACCGCTGTTCTACGAATTTTACAAGAATAAATATGAACACCATAACTTCAACGGAAACAAACAGGAGTTAATACAAGGTAAAAGATGTACGAGTTTTTCATACTTACTTTGATTTACCTTGGAGTATCTAATTTATCCCTTTTGATTTCAACTTATTATGCAATTCATATGTATCTATAGGTTTATAAATGCTCTTAGAAATTGTAAGAAATAATATTTAGACGTTACAACATATAATTTCATTCAAATTTTTTTTGGATTGAACTCGGGATCGTAGTAGGCATTAGCCCCAGAGGGTTGTTAAATCTTCAGTTAGAAAAATAGTATGAAAAGATAGTATAGGTACACTTACTCATTTTGCATGGATTGATTGGTGTATTGCAATTATTTAAGTGATTAAAGCTTTTTAAGAGAATAAAAGCCATTGACATGGTTCACGTTCAGCTCACGTTGAACCTCCCGTCATGATGTCAAGTTGACGTCTTCAATGTTACTAAATTCATTTAGATTGGTATTTTATCAACTCAGATAATGTGGAAGCCCTATCAGATTGTATTTGCTTAACATCTTTAATCGTTAAATGTTATAATTCCATGGAAGGTCTTATTTGATCATGATATCATAATCATCTTGGCCATAAGATCTCAAACTTGACATGGATATAAAATTATATATGCGTGAATATGCTTAAGATATTTAGTTCTAAGAAAATGTAATAGTAGATATTTAAATAATCTGGATGAAGACATTATAATTGATAATAATCTGTTTATGCATGTTATGATGATGATGTTTCATGTTTAACGATGTTTAATAAGTAGGCTAAAGAACTTTTACAGAAATATAGAAAGGCAACAGATTGAATAGGCCAACGTGTGGGTGTGTATCTAATTATTAAAAAAAATAATGTTTTTCGGGTTTGACTCTTCTCCGAGAAGAGGAATAATTTTAATAGTGATATACGAGCGATGTTAAAAATAATAATATTATGACCTAATTTATAAAATAAAGTCAAGTTATCTTAAAAAGGAGTAATATATTTAATTTATATTTTTAATAAAAGGCATCTTAAAAATACATGAATACTGCCTAACAAAGTTTTAAGAAACTTAAACAAAGGACTCGAACTCTCAACCCTGAAGACAACATTTCATGGAGGTCTGGACGGAAATCTTCCCAGATTGATATTGCTCTTGCATCTCCGTCTATTTTATCAAAAATAATAATTGCCCAGTATTGCTCAAGACCAGGCTCTGATCATAAATCGATCGAAATTGAATTGAAATATTTTAAGTATAGACTGCCTTTTAAAAACCCCAAATGGATCTTTAAAGATGCCTCTTTTATACACAAACTACAAAGAAATCTTTTATTTAATTTTAACCCTCTGGCTGGGCAGAAAAAAGCAAGCTAAAAATTTTATGTATATCGTGAGACAAACAACCAGGAAGTTTATACAAAAGAATAGAAGAACTGAGTTCCTGCTCCGGAAAGATCTTGACTCCATTCTCAACAGTAATTCTCTCTTTGCTCGAACTATTACTGCCGACACAGCTATGTTTCAACAATGTGCTGAAATTAGACAAATTAAATGCAGGAAAAGAGAGACTCGGAGATGAATGTCAACAAAAAAGTTAAGTCCTTCTTTGCTAATAAGGATCAGCCAGCTTCTATGGTGACCAGGATTTTAGACAAGGGACGAGAAATGACAAATAGAAAAGAAATTTTAGACTGCTTCCATAAAAAATCCAGAGCATCTTAGGAGTTGAAAGGACCAATTTCCCTCGTTCCAAAAAACGAGTCCCCTCTATTTTTACTGAAAAAATAATTTATCATCATATCAAAAAAAAATATAACGACGACCAAGCCGCGGGACCTGACGGGATTGGAGGCAGAGTTTACTCACACTGCATCAAAGAAGTGGTACCTTACCTTCTACATCTAGGACAGGGTATGGAAATGAAAGGTAGTCTCCCAAAGGACACAACAAAAGGGCGAATAGTTTTAATCCCCCAAAAAGGCTCCCTTTCAGACATGAACAATTGGAGGCCTATTACTATCCTTAACGAAAATTACAGAACTTTATCGGGAGTAATTGCACGCGAAATAGAACCCATATTGAATGGCAAACTTGGACTACACCAAAAAGGCTTTTTAAAGGATAGGAAAATTTCTGACATTTCAAGAAACATTCAATGTGCCATCGAAGCTGTCAATGCCAATGGAACTTTTGGGGCTTTAATTGCTGTTGATTTCAAAAAAGCTTTCGAAACCATTTTAATGGTCACATTATGCGAGCAGTCAGAAAACTACTTCCCAAAAGTTTTTCAACCCTATAAGATCCTTGTTATTTAATGGCACCTCCACTATTACTATGGGGAACCTAGAAAGTGATAGCATTATATTAAAAAGAAGCTGTCGTCAGGGCTGTCCTTCAGCTCTACTTCTTTTTGCGGCTGGACTGTGGGAACTCAGTAATACCATTGCAAAAAAATACAGGGGTTTTGGAGTCAGCGTGGAGTCGATGAAGTTGATCATGGACATGTATGCAGACGATGTAACGCTTTACATTGAGGCAAAATCAGAAATCCAACTAATAAAAAGAATTCAAGTTTTATATAATTTTTTAAAGCATTTGGAAGAAAGTCGGGGTTACTCATCAACAATAAAAAAACAGTGGTGTTACCACTAGGAAAATGGAATCCTGACCCAGGGATTAATATAGCCGACTTGTACGTAAAGGACAGTGTGGAAATTTTGGGCATCTCATGGGGAAGGTATGGTCATTTGGAATCCAACTGGACAAAGCTTCAGAACTTTATGAGGTAGAACAGAAAAACGAACGCCGTTCGCGAACACACGTTCAAAATCGAACGCCTGAACAGATTACAAATGAAAGGACGAAAGTATTTTTGTTGTTGGCGTTCGTCCGTTTAATTTATATTATGTATATCAATATAGAAACTTTTTGCGCAAAAAGTTTGAACGTTTTTTAATAAGTTCAATATATGTTTCTTATGTCAATCCAGAAAAAAACAGAAGTGCAATAGCAATTACTGAGAATCATTCTGTACAAAAGTGACGACTTTACCATGATTTTTTTCTCTTAAAATAGCTCAAACGATATTTTTTTACAAAGGAGGCAACACTACTGGGCTATGGGGAGTACTTTTCGTATTTTGGGTGGCCAGGGGGAGATCTTTTTAAACAAACGACGAACGATAATTTTTTGTTATTGTTGAAGAATGATTACAAAACGACGAATCAAAAAGTATGATTTGTGTATTTAATTCAAATTTGAAAAAGGAAAAAAATAATTGACATTTTTTTCAACGAACGCTAAAAAATTGAACGGAAGAACGCCTGAACGGAAGTTTTTTCAAATCGAACGGACGCACGCTAAGGTTGCATACGTCCACAAGCCTGATTAAATCCCTAATATAAAGTCACACATACATTCACCATTAAACAGAAAACAACACTAAAACACACTCATTTCCACAAATATGATTCAAACAAATAGTTACAGTATAAAAAAATCAGTTAACAATACATGATGACCAATTTTATAGTAAAAGAGGCCATATTGTTCTTTCATAATTTTTTAAGGTCTGTAAAATTTATATAGGTCACATTGTTCAATTTGTTGTTATGGTTGATGCCAATGAAATAAATATATTCAGGAGGAAAATAAAACAATTAAATTGGCTTTAACATGAACAAAATATATCAGTTTTTATACTATAATTGCTTTAGAAGATGGTGATTTTGATTATATGCTTGATAGGTTCTTGAGAATTGATGTAAAAGGCGAACTAAATAACTATTGTTAGCGTATTTTTGGAAGTCTTGTAAAAAATACATTCGGCATTATATATAGTATCCTTTTCTAAATGTTATTTGGTTTCAATTATCGGAATGAGCTGTGTAAATACAAGCAATTGCTTTTTAAATTAAATACATTATTGTGTTCTTGTAGCATTATATGTGGGACGTTTATATTCAATGCGTTTCCATCGTTATCTATTTAGTAAGGTCGAGTTTGACTGATTTTTTTTTTTCGGTCACGAAGTTTTATTCAGTATTTGTAACAAACAATGTAATACAAACTACACTAAAATACAAATAAATATATATAAAATAAATAAACATATATATAATAAATAAAACTCTCTTCAACAGTTGCGTAAAAACATAAATGAACGTTATAGTTCAAATTTACTGTTAAAAAGTGATGACCTAAATATAAAATGACAATTTATTTGTTCCTTAAAAAACGCCGATATTTTCTTAAGATCCTCTTGGCTGATTTTAAAAAATGAATAGATCTCGATGGTACGAATCGGACGACATTTCCAGCCCATTTCCAATCATCTGATGTTGCGTTCGGAATCTTAATTTGCAGAGCTGAGTAGCGGGCGGCAGCTCCAATGATTATTGCCCTTAGGTCCTCGACCTCGATGTAAGAGTTTGTCGTAATTTTTTTGCAACTAACGATTTATATTTAAAAGTGCTGTGGCAATAGCTTTTTGGATAGGGGGGGCATTATATTTACGTTTATAAACACCAAACAAAATAAAGGCTTTTATAAGATTTGAGTTAATTATTTCATTTTCGCACACATTTATTTGAATAAAACGCTTGACTACCATAAGAACAGGACATTCAGCAAAGGCATGAATGATTGAGTTGAATAAAGCCCACAGTTATTGCAAGGGTAATAAAATCTAAGTAAACGAGCAGAAATCTGAAACTGAGCTGTAAATTTGGCACTATCAATTATACCACACGTCGACCGAAAAATCCTCTGTTTCCATGATTGAGGGAGATCAAGCAATGTATGAAGCTCTCTGATATAAATCCAAAGGAATCTTCACTATGGGAATAAAATTTTAAAAACCAAGGCTTGGACGGACTAAAATCATTGCATGAACGTTCTAAAGGAAATCGAAACCTACCTACATTGAAGACAGGAGCCGATCTCAGGTCATGGAGTGTTAGAATATTTTGTGATAAAGCGATTCTCTCTAATGCAACCGGAGATCCAAATTTTTTGAGAAAAGGTTCTTTTTCCCTATTTTCATAAATACATCCACAACAGTATCAGAAAAGAAATTTGGCAGAACCGTCCATATGATTCTTTGTATTGAAGCTAAAATGGAGAAAATGCTTCCAATCGGAATTCGTAATTCGTTTGACTGATTTTCTAAAAGCAGGTCTGCTACAAATAAAACCTCATTTATGGATAGGGATGTCGTCCATTAATGATCATCAATACTTTTTTCTCCTTTTCCGTCTGGCTAACTAGGAAAAGTGAGATGATGGAATAATGATCACCATTTAAGGGTCACCTTCGTAGGTCATGAAGCAGTGATATCTACTCCATCTTCCAACAAGTATCATCGTTTACAACTTTAGATTATATAATAGTATTTATCCATATAAGGCGTTATTGAAATAAATATAAAGATTTGTGAAGGTTTTCTATTCTTGGGGGATATTTTTAGATCAAATGCCCATGGTTGACTTCCCCAAGGAAAACAGGAAGGATTTGTATCAACAATAATCTATTATAAGGACCATTTATATTTTGGGCTTTTTATACAAGTTTTTTTTTAGGCCAATAGCTTACCTTGCACACACAGTACAACAAAAGTGACTGAAGTATATGTTCTGCTTTAGGTACGTGTTGAAAGAATCAACCAAGCGTAAAATCAACTTCATTATCTGTTTACTATATTCACTTTCATTGAGCATCGTAAAATGCAACATCTTAATTTTTTTTTTGTTGGTTAAGATGCTTATTTGTTAGCTAAAATCCATACAGTGTAAAAAAATAACAATACACTAGAAAGTAGGAGATAAACAAACACAATTTAGACAATTACGTAAAAACAAAATATAAATGACATTATAATTCAAAATGACGTCTAAAGATAAACCGTAATATAAAATGACTTATTAAAAATTATTTCTTATTCCATATAAAACATTGATGTCGTCTTATTGTCGATTTGATGAGGTATTCGAGAGAATTTGAAGAATTAAAATATTATTTTGTATAAAACTCATCATAAGTTTGACCCACGCCAAATAAAAAATAACAAAACATATTAGCAATAGTTTTAATAACACAGTATTTAACATAGATGAATGTCGAAATGATAAAAATAAATGAGAGGTTCTCCAAGATCTCCTTCACATAGCTGTAGAATACTCAAGGTATTTATCTTTAAAGCCGTAAATTTGGACTAGTTAATGATCAAAAATAATTAATTTACCCTTGATTTGTCAACAGTTGGGGATATCAGATGAACCTTCAGAGTCAAAATCAATTCAGTATTATTATAACTCCAAATATCTCTGACATTGAACACCATTTGCCAACCACTATTTGGAAACAATAAATTGTCATATTTTATTAAGTAGTTTTTTTTTGTTTAGCACAACTGTTGAAAAGAGTTTTGTTATTTTTTATGTTATTGAGTAATTTTTAAATACACTGAATTAATGCAGATAATATGAATTAAAAACTTTTGTAACAAAAAAAATGATATACCTTATTACTTTCATACTGTATTGTATCTAGATGCCAGTTCCCTTCAAAGAATGATTAATTCTTAAGAATTTAGCATATAGTCGTTAACACATGGTCAGCAGTCAAGACTGTTTATTATTTTTGATAGCGAGTAAGATCAATGGATGGCGTACTAATATAATATAGGATTTTATAAGCAAACTTTTGTGATAAAATTGTCATCATGTTCATTCTTTGTCAGTTTATATTTTGTGGTCTTTGACTTAATTATGGGTTAAAATGTATATTCCGTACTATTGCACTACATAAAGTGTAGTGGGCCAAACGCGACAATTTCGTACAGAGGAGACATTTAAATAACATAGCACATAACATACATTATTTTATGTATAATGTTCTGATTGTCCAACCAATCGAGAACCGACTGGGATCCGGGTTTGATACAGTGTCTGGATGTTTTAGGGTAGCCCAGCTTTGCCCAACCTCTAAAAATCACCACAATATGGCTGCTTTGACCATAGCACCGCAGTAATTTTGTCTTCATTGTTTAAAATATATTTTGTAATTTTTTAATCATATTATTACGAATTACATCTGACCAGATATATGTAATTAAGCATTATAGCGATAAATTAGTCTATCAACCTTGTATCTTATCAATGAGGTTGATTGAGGTTTACCTTCCCCTTTCGGGATTCGAACCTGCACCCCCAATATTGATAGTCCTAATGCACTGGGCTATCGCACTATCTTTAAAAGATTGGACACCCATGGTCTAAACAGTTCTGCAGAAATAGTGTACATATTCAAAGTTTTGTGAAATACTCTGAAGAGATTCTCTAATATACATGGTATAATAATAGAACATAAAATACTACCACGTGGAAACGTTAAAACATAAAGAAAACAATCGTGTAGCATTTGTTAAAACTAAATTTAAGGATTTTAAAAATTAAAGCAATCAAATATTTTTTTAAATATAAAAAACATTGATTTACGTCCAATTTACATTTAAAAGCACTGTTTGACTTCAATTGAGTAAAATTGCATATAGGAAAATAAATCAGTACACATTATAGTTGATTACACACTTAATAGTCATTTCAAATACATTATTCATGAAACAGTTAAAATTTGTTACTATTTCGTAAGCAGCAATTTTTTTTTAAATCCAATAAACCCAACATAATTATGCTTTAACGAAATAAATCACAGATTTTATAAAATATAAATCCTTATTTATATTCGTAAAAGTACACTTAACATACTTTCTTGCATTATTAAGATGTATTCAATCAGCATCCCTCTAAAATGTTTAAAATCACGTAAGGCTCGTACTTTGGTGTGATATTTTATTTGGTCGTCTATTTTCATATTATATTCAGTTTAACATATTCATAGACCTAAATAGTCGTCCAAAGGGTGAAAGATCCTACTGATTAAATGATGCCTTGAAGTTATCAAACATGTCAATCAAAAAGGTTAATGACCTCACGACAATAATTAATATATATATATATATGTATATATCATCTTTGTAAGCTAAGGTGTTTTTATGAATGTACAAAACAATAGAATTTGTGAAAGACTTCATGCATATTTTTGTAAAGATTATGTATTGATAGAAAGGCTTGACTGAAAGACTATTTTTTATATTTCATCTAGGCCTTGACCGTGACACACTTTGGCCTTTATCCTATGTATATTTATTCTGAATACGTGATTTACATTCGATTTTTTATTCAAACTTTTATCACAAAGGGTGTGCTTCTTTTGTAAGATTAGACTTGAAATTATAGGGCATTTTATGGTCGAGTGTCCTTTATTTTTGAAAATATGTGGACTACTTTCTAAACTATTTTTCGCAAAGTTAATCTACATATTTGAACTGCAAAAGATTTCGCTTATTTTGAAAAAGTTCTGAACAAAAAAATCATTTGTTAACAATTAAAGTAAACACAATCTTAAACTAGAGGCATATATACACTCAGAGAGTGCAAACCTCCGCCGTCACGGGGCCTTATGACCCTTCCGAGGCGATTTTTCACGACTGGGAGCGGCGTAGAGGGACGGGGGAGGGTTCCCCTCGACGGAAATTTCGAGAGGAAGACCTCCCGGCACCCGATTTCACAGCACAGCGACATCTATTGGCAGAGTAGCTAAACTTGAAATATTTATTAGTATTTAGCTCGTTTTGTATCTTATTCTGCACTCAGAGATGCCAAATTTAATCACTTGTCCTTTTGGCATTTTCAACAATTCCACCAAGTTTCATCCAAATCCGTTCCGTACTTTTTGAGTTATCCTGCTGACAAACAAACCAACAAACAAACGCCAGTAAAACATACCTCCTTCGGCGAGGTAACCATTTAAAGGTTTAATCACACCCCTACCAGAGACTTTCAGATCCCACTAATATGTTTTAATCAATAAAGGTTGTCATTTTTTCGAATTGCATTAGAATTAAAATTTATGTTGAATAAATATGAAAGATAAATAAAATATTGTATTTATATACAAAAAATTACACTGGACATCCTAAGATTGCAAAAATTTATTTTTGTTAACTCTTGAAGTCTGTGTAATCCATTTTTTAAACTATTACAAATGGAACTGTTAAGCTAGAACATATTAGTTAGTTTAAGTGAATAAATAATGAAATTAAAAAGTAAACATATTGAAGCGAAGAAACAAAAGGTAAATGTATAATGAAATAAAATAGAAACAAAAATATGAAACAATGACTAGATGAGTACTTTTATGGTTAGTCATTATATCTTGCCTACCTCAGACTCTGATTAGATATGAGTTCTGGTGAGATCTTCCATATTCTAACTGCCGGGATACAAATCTCAGTATTGGTCCGGAACACGGCCAACAGCTGTATTTCTAGTTATCATGGCAATTTGGGCCTGGCATCCTTCCTATTCCCCGATTCCTTTAGCCAACAGGTGCTTTGTTTGATTTAGTATCACTAAAAAGATTATATTGTTATTGGACTAATTTATCAAGAAATTCCCTGCTTTTCACGTGGTGTCCGGAAACAATCTCGGAAAAAACCGTCGTAGGTTAAAAAGTATGAAAAAGTAGTCAAGATATGAAAGGAAATAATGGTGTATAAACGACAAAATATAAATTCTTATTTTTATTAAATTAAAAAAGGTTCAGATTTTAAATTATATTCACTTTTTGTTCCATCTTTCCATCCTTATTTTTATTAAAGCTTCCTTTCAGAGGTTTGTTGATCGATTTCTTTGTGCATTAATTTTAAAATAAAATGTAGTATGATTCATTTTTATATATATTTTTTGTCAATAAAGTAAAAGAGTCCAAATATATTATAAATAGAGCAACTTTTGAGTTATACAATACACTTAATGCCCAACCATTTTAAAAATCTGACAATTAGTTGTTTTTCTACACATCACTCAAATAATAATGATGACGAATAATTTTGGACAATATCGAGGATTATTCCATTCCAATACTTGTTTATCTATTTATTTGGATTATTTTTCTCCTCGGTCATTATTTTCCTCCTCATTACCATTTTCTCTTTCGGACATTTTTTCCTTAGGCCATTTATCAGTTGATATTTTTCGTCGTAAGAGATTGAATGTTATTTTTTGACTAATTTATCTTAGTAGCACCGCTTTTAAAAAACTTTTATGAATTCGTTCCGAGCACCGAATGGTAAACAGCAAAAAAAAACTTTTTATTGTTTGATCCTCCAAGAATATGCCAATGGAAACTCAATTCTTAAAACTTATTATCTCCTTTGTACATTTTATATATATGCTAAAATATTTGTCCCCCTTCTAAAGTAAGATTCTACAGACTGATACCGGATTAAGCTCAGCTGTGTGATGGAGTTCACGTATGATTAAACAGAAATACATTCAAAAATGAGAATAGATATTTTTTTATAAGAAGCCATTTTCATGATAGGAAGACTACAAATCATCCGTTTTTAAAAGAAATATAAACAAATAGCGTAAATAAAGATGAAAGCAAGGTCTGTATAATAAGGTCTGGCATACAAAAACAAACTTGTAGCAGTGTGACTACTCAATGACGTTATCAGAGAACGAATATATCTATCAAAAAATTATATATATATATCTATAATATGTAATACAAATATTATTTATTATATTATATATATATATTATACAAACATTTATATATATATATATTCGTTCTCCAGTGACGTCATTGAGTAGTTATACTGCTAGGATTAGATGTTTGTTTTGTATTGACCAGACCTTATTATGCATACCTTGGATCAAAGGGGGCTGAACAAAATATAACAAAAGTATTTTTTGCTTATCTGGAATTTGCTCCCTGTTGTGGTAAGTGGCTGCCTTTGTTCCTTAATGTGTGTATCCCAAGTAGTTAATCGATTATTGATGAGGTGGTTCAAGCATTACCGTATACAGCATATATAAAGAGCACTTTACAAAAACTTTATGAATATTGTCTCTAAGATAAAGCTATTCACGTATATCTAATGACGCATAAAATCGGAGAAATATGTGTGAGAGATAGCCGTAAACACTTGCAAATTATCATGTGGCTCGTCATCTATCTACATTGTACAAGGGATGTTGGAATAAAATAAGTTTACTGTGTCATGATATTAATAACTACGATACAAAATTGTTGATTTGTCTCTCATTTGTAATCGTTCGTCGTTCGCAAACGACAACAAAAAAAAATATATTTTATCGTTCGTTTTTGGCGCCAAAAGAAGACAAAGATTTGTTTGTCATGGTAATGAATTATTTTCTAAAAAAATGTTGCCACTTTTTCAGAATGTGGAACGACAAACGAACGATGAACAATTCATCGTAAAATGAACGATGAACGATTTAGTCTTAAAACAAACGATGAACGATAACTTTTGTTTGAACGACAAACGAATGTAAACGACAATTTTTCGCGAACATCAACAAGTCCGTTAGGATATAATACAACTTTGTTGATCGTAGACAAAAAATTGATTAACTCATTGACGTATATAATAACTGCCAAATTTTTAAATGTCCATTTACGAAGACTTTCAACGGAAAACCCATGACTAAGGATCTGATGATATTAAACTTCCCTAAAACTCACCAGAAAACATCATTCTTTTAGTGCGGCATTCTACTTTTTTTGTTTTGTTTTTGTGTGTTCAATTCTCAGGGAGTGAAGTTTTTTATAATGTCGACTTATATTTTCTATTCATGCTCATTTTCGTTCAAGGAATTAAGAAAAAATATAACAGATTCCATACCTAAGCTACAACCTACTTAAGGCATCCATGTTTTATAAAATAATGAAGAATATCATATGAAATTAAATAAAAAAGTGTAATTTTGAATATTAGACTTATTTTTAGGTTTTTAAATATATTTACCCGAATAGCAATTAAATTATAATGCAAGGAAAAATACGTACCATTGCAATTCGAAAACTCCTATTATTTTTACTTCCTAACCAATTTGGATTCACCTATAATCATTAATTATATACTCAATACTTGTTTAAGCAATATAAATAACTGCAACGAAACGCACTGTTTCGTCCATCTGCATTTAACTCATATTATGAGTGGCCAAAAAAGTCATGTGGTATTGATCTAAAAACTAATGGTACATAGATAAAAGCATTAAAGTCTTTGTATACTTGTTCATTTTTACGAAAATTTGAAATAATAACCTACATAAACAATTTAAGTTTTTAATATAATAAAAAACTGAAATAAACAATGATTGTTTTTTTAAACTAAATAAAACAGCTATTTTTACACAAAATATTTTATAGCAAATTTGAAATCAATAACATAATTATCAAATATATTTACAATGACGATGTTCTTCAACATTAATTTTTTTCTATCAATTAAGACTGACAAGTATACCAAATAAGTTTTGACTAACGCCAGTAAAAGCGCCTAAAATATTCGTCGATCGAAATATTACAGTATCAAAATAATAAGTTTTTCTAACACATTTTACTTCTTTTCTTTACTAGATCATTACCTTATTTGTGTCTTGTCATCTAAACAACAATTGTAGTATAAATATATACATATACTACAATTGTTTTTTTTGTTGACAAGACACAAATAAGGGAATGATATAGATACATTAAGGTTGATTAAGTACCTATGTATTGTTTCATAAAGAGACCCTGGATATATCTTCTCCTTTTCCAGGCCTGTCAGGACCATTTGTAAATTCAATTGACTTTATCCTTGAGTGATTTGATCCGCTCCTAATTCCCCACATGCATGATAGGTGAAGTAAGAACTGTGAGAACGATGACAGACAACAAAGATGAAGCCGTTAGGCTTCACTCAAGCATTTCAGGGTGCAGGAGGCTTTGGGATGCATTTTTTTGTATTTGACGGAATTATTATTTAATTATAAATATATATATATAGTAATATTCTAATGTTGATTGTGTATAAATGAAAAAGCGGTATTTTGCTTGAATGATAAAAGAATGGGTTTGTTTGTTTACAATACTCTATTCATAACCAATGAGGCATGAATAAATAACTGGTAATAATTGATGGGATATTATAACTGACTGGTTTTCCCTACCAGAGTATTTATTCATAACTAGTTTTGAAGGTATCATAAATAATGTGAATTGTACAATGGATTAACAGGAATTAGGACATTTGTTTTGAGTAAAATGGATGTTTTTATAAAATGTATGCATATAAAATATTATATTCCGCCATTGAAGACAAAAAATGATAGCACTTGAGGGAGAGATCGGGGAGCAACGTTTATCCCTCGAGGATTTCATTTTTATATCATTTAAATGCTTAAAATATATGAATTACTATTAATTAATAAAGATAGCTCCAAGAGAGTATCACTACCAGCTAATACCGGTTAAGTTCCGGTGATGTGGTCCAATCTAGGAGCTAAACAAACAAACAAATATTATATTTGTTAAGGAGGTTTCATAGTCCGCATTTGCGAAGCATAAAAGACTTTGTATAAAATGGATAAAGTTTTTTTTGTTGTCTATATGGTTCGATAGAATTGCATCAGACAGAATATAAATAAGCATTATAGCATTAAAATTATAATGTATAAAATATTATAGTTTGTTAAGGAGGTTTCACAGTCTGCATTTGCGAAGCATAAAAACTTTATATAAAATGAATAAAGTCTAATAGTTTTAGACTACATATAATTATATTTTGTGTTAAAGCAATTTCTTCTAAACAAAAAAAATAGATTTTTTATAAGTTAGTCATCTTCTTCATGTTATATAGAAATTATTTTCATAATGAAATGCACACCAAAAAGTTTTAGTGACTTAATATTCTAAATGATAAGTTATGACCAGAAAAATAAATAGGTGCAAAATAATCAGAAGACAGCAACCAATGAGAAAACACATAGTGTCATATTATGTATTGGTGATAGATTTTTGGAAATAAGCTCTGCATAGTCATGAAAACCAAAAAAAAGACGACGTTTTATATTTTCATTGGTTTTATTATCTATGAGATATTTCGAGCAACAACAAAACAACTTATAACACTTATTTAATGATAACAATGCCTACTATTTTTTTTACTTTATTCTGTATTCTAAGGAATTCATTAAAAATATCCAAATATTTGTACGTAATACATAAAATATCGTCACAATCATAGAACCAAATAGTATAGATATTTTTCACATTAATCATGAAAGAAATTCCTTTTTTAACAAATATTAAGAAAAGACAACTTCCTCTGAAAGGAAGTTATTTTTCAATATTTGTATTTTAACATGAAAGTTGGGATCATAAATTTTGATTAGTAGAAGGTATAGTATAAAGGTGTTTATTATATAAAATGTAAGTTCAATTCTGTGGACCATATTTTCATTCTGTTAATTAGAATTTTTTTACAAATATTCATCTTTCTGTTTTGCATGGTATTCTTTGAACTCACGTTCATACTATGCGTATTTGTATTTCAAAAAGGATTACAAATATTTTATTTACTATTTTCATGTGTTGATAAAGAAGTTACACAGATAATTGGATCCGCTTGTATTATTGAATAACTCAATCACTGTTAAATTATTGGGACTCAAATGCAGAGATAAAAAGGGTTTTTGATGGACTTTCGGAAGAACACTTTATATATTTTTTAAGTTAACTTAAAAGAACTATCATATGACATATCTTCAACATGTTGTATTCTAAGGCAGAATATCTGTGATTTAATTGGGATACAAGAATTACAGAGACTTTGCTCGACTTTCAACTATGAATATGTAGGAATGAGTAAATTGTCAAAGTAATAAAGATATTTTGCCTTATTTTTTTGTCTACATGGTTCGACAGAATTGCATTCGACTGGAATAAATAAGCAAAATTATTATAGTTTTATCTTTAGACAGTAATTTTGAATTATAATGTTCATTTATGTTTTGTTTTTAACGTAATTGTCGTAAATTGTGTTTTTTTATCTCCTACTTTCTAGTGTATTCATATATTTTTACACTGTATGGATTTTAGCTAATAATAAACATCTAACTATAAAAAAATATTTTGCTCCTTTATTGGTTGAAAAGATAACATATTTGAAAGAAAATTTGTAAAATGAATATCAGAATTTTTAGAAAATACACATAAAATCTAATTATGGAAACTAATTTTAAAGATTTGTAAATTTTTAGATAATGTCAAATAATATATTGATGATAATGAATAAAAAGGAATTAATCGGTGTCACTGTCCCGGAAGTCATCATAAGGAAAAGTGATCTGAGATAAAGGACCGTATAAAGCGCTGAACTAATAGCATAGTTTCACCATCAGCCATCGTTTCTTACAGTTTGATTGTGTCTGTGACGCAGCTTGGAATTCATACTTCTGGTTAAGAAAGGTTAATTAAATTGCAAAGGTTTATGGTTTATTCATAGAGTACGACTGTTCTATTATAGATAGATAAATGTTTCTAGATAAATTATCGTTTTGTGTGCATTTTTTTGTATAATAAGATATTTAAAGATGTTTTTTTCTGTTTTTAGGTAAGACGGAAGGAGAAGATCCACCAACTATAAGATTTTGCATCAAAAGAACATTGGCAAAATATACTTCTGTGATAGTATCCTGCAATCAGTAACTATCTCTACTTATAAAATAGGCATTTGTTTTTTTGTTCGTTACCCTGACTCCTCCCCCAAACGATTCATTATTTCAAGACAAAATTATTAGTGAGTAATTTTGAGGACTCAGGGAATAATGGTGTTTTCTTGTAGTGGTGGACAATCCCAGAAAATTCATTGCTGCCATGCTTATTTAATTCGCATACTAGTTTTTGGCATTTTTTATCATTTTGTAAGTTTAATTAGGGCAAAAATTCGTGGATGATCTATATATATATAAACATTATTAAAAGTATTCCTACAATATTCGTAAATGTTTAGATGACAATGTCGTGCGCACGCAGTTTTATTTAACTTGTGCTAATAAGTTAGTAATAATGTCATGCCCTTTTTATGTATATTTGGTTCGATAGAATTGCAGTATCAACTGGATATAACATAAATAAGCATACTAGCGTGTAATTAGTCTATCGAACCTAGGATCATCTTATCAATGAGGTAGCACCAAAAATGACCATTCCCTCTCAGGAATTGAACCTGCGCCCTTATCATTGATTTTGTTTGTTCTTTTGAATTAATACTTTGCAATAGGTTCTTTTACAAAGAAAAAGCTACTAATGATATTAATGAAAAATGTGTAGCAAACTTTGTAACTTGATTCTTATTCATGACCAGACACCCGGCTATTCTAAAAACCAAAAAAAAAAACCAGACGATCAATGAAAAAATAGTGACAACGAAAAAAACAAAAATTGTTGGGACATATTAACATGGCTAAAGGATCTACATAACGTAATACAGGGTTCATATTATTTCACTATCTTTATAGCGATATGTTCTTATATATATATATTTAGAAATTAAGGCTTTATTATGCGTGAAAACAGCGACATAGATCAGTGTTTCCAAAGGGAATTGCAGAATAACTTTAACTTCAATGTTAGCATGCAGTTCTGCTCGTGGTTCTTTATTGTTTATATATATAATATACACCCACCCACATATATATATATATAATGATACCATGTTTATATAATGCTTAAACGATAAAATATAATTGTAAACTAGAGGTATATATAATACACTCAGAGAGTGCAAACCTCCGCCGTCACGGGGTCCTTAGGAGCCTTCCGAGGCGGATTTTTCACGACTGGGCGGCGTACGGGACGGGGAGGGTTCCCCTCGACGGAACAATTTCGAGAGGAAGACTCTCCCGCACCAAATTTTCAGAGCACACGACATCTTTTGGCAGAGTAGGCTAACTTGAAATATTTATTAGTATTTAGCTCATTTGCATCTAATTCTGCACTCAGAGATGCCAAAATTAATCACTTGTTCTTTTGGACATGTTCAACAACCCACAAAGTTTCATCCGATCCTTCCCTACTTTTTGAGTTATCCTGCTGACAAACCACCAACAAACCAACGCCATGAAAACAATACCTCCTTCGGCGGAGGTAAAAACATTTATGCTTTTTTATCCCAGTGATAATAAACAGCATACTTTAAGCATACATGATGTTTAAAATAATAATATATTTTTTAAACATAAGATGCTGCCTACATTGTGTTTAATCAATATAAATCGTGATTCCTTCTATTTTTTTACTGACTTTAAGTAGTGTTTTGAGAGAGTATCCGGATACACGCTGCCTAACAATATGCAAATTGGTTGATACTTAGAACAAAAAGTATTTAAAGATAATAATAACGCATTTTACTTTGTTGTCTACACATAGACTATACGAATTTATTTTATATAAGCCATGAATGCTTCCGTGACACTTATTGTATATTGTAATCGAAAGTATTTTAAAGATGAATGATAGTGCAACTACAAATCATGGATGTTAATATTGATCGAATTTTTGATAGCCATAATGTTTATAGTAAGGAAGACGAGGAGCGTGACATGTGACAGAGATCGAATATGTTGTAACGGCAGAGGCACGGAACCATATTTCTTGTGTACAAACAGAGAAAAATTAAAATGTATCTACTGAAATATATATATATGTTTAAAAAAGAAAGAAAAAAATTGTGTCCAGTTTTTTTAGTTATACAGTGTTTGACGCTCCCAAAATTCATTAATGATTATTTAAAACTACCCTGTGTAACTGTTTGCCATCTCTTAATTTACTGGAATCTAGAAGAAAAAATGAATGCACCATCGTAGAAAAATAGTGCAAGTATCTGGCGGTTTATAGAGAAACATTGTATGGAAATAAGGAGGAATTATTTATCGTAGGATATATTTTTCAGCTGTTGAAGTCGGATTGGGACCTTAATCATAGGCTCCCATTGAAAATTAAAAAAGGGTAACTAGAGGTCGTGAGCGATATTGAATTTTATAGCTGATTTTGAACACTTTTTGTAAACATAGCCATAAATATATATGGACTAAAGTGAAACTCAGTGGTCCACAAAACATTAAAAGATGGAGAAGTTTGAACCTGCAGAAGAGATAGCCCTTTACAATTTAGGGTCGTTCCTTAATTTTGTATACGGCCTCTCCTTTCCTTAGCTGAAGAAGTTCATGGGAGAGAAGACTCATGGCTTCATTGTCTTTTCCACAAGTCTTACCTTGGAGCTGTTAAGCGTCCACAGGGCGAGCGTGGAGGGGGATGTTCTCTTCTTTGTAGAATTATCCCAAAAATATATGTTAAAGTGCTTGTGGACCTTACCAAGAATTCCTCAGTAGAATGGAGAAGAACTGCTTCATCTGAAGTCTCATCATACGTTAATATTGTTCGGGACGGATCTATCCAATGAGATAACGTCTCCAGGTGTGGGGGGCTGCTCAACGGTACTGTGGAATTACACTCCATCTTACTGCAGCGACACACCCTTGACGTCATCAGACAGAATTTCATACACCTCATTATTTTAAGAATTTAGACTGTCCATCCCATCCTAGAAAATATGGCTCTTGAAAAACATTATATTGTTGCATGATATAAGTCCCGACAACTCCTTTTGCCGATGGAAGATTCTTCTTTCCCCGCTCCTCCGAAATTCCCAGAAACATATTCTGCCAAAACCGTGGCACCTGAAAATGACTACCTTTAGGGGTGAATCAAAAAATTTCAGAGCAAATATGCATGGATCTTACAAACTCTTTGGACTTACCCCCAAACACGAATAGGAAGATTTTGGCTTCTCTGAGTAACATTAACGACGGGAACAAATTCACAGTCCCAATTCCAGATTTCAGCCGGATTGTTGAGGTTCTAGCTCGACCGTGCAAGGATTGTGGAAGGATTATAATAGTACGGTCCGTGCCTTCGTGGAGTGTCCAGTCATCCTTCCCTTGAGGATGTTGTTATCTCTCAATATCCAAGGGTTGGAAAACAGGACCCAAATACCTTAGTCTAGAGCCGTGCTTCTTTTGTGTTTGTCGGTGAGGAACAAGGCTTCACCACCGAAATCTAAGGCCATCGAATTTGCACTCCTCAATGCCAAAGGCGTTAATTGCGAAAAAGCTAACTGGGGATGAACCGATTCGACCTGGAGAGATAAGAGGAATTTTGCTAGCGGCAGCAGCCAGATATGCTGCCTTCTCTCTGAAGATTCCCTCATCGTGTGGATCCACATGGACGTTCGCAGCAGACTCTATCAAATATTACCCTTTTAAATCTCACTGTTTAGAAAAGCTTCTAAAATCCCTTGTTAAAATTTTAGAAAAGTAACAATCATAGCTTTCCGGTGTTTTAATTTTGTTTGTTTGGCCCTGTTTTTCCTATATGTAATTTTTTAATGATATTTAACATGCTATGATGATTTATATGCCCATTTTAATTTCGGATTTTCTATATGTATGTTCGCCCATTATGCTAAAATTTTTTAAACTATAATGTTTATTCATGTATTTTTTACGTATTAAGCATTGTTTTTATGATGGTGAACAATTAAGTTAATGAAAAAAATAAAAAAAATAATAATCATAAAACTAATATCTATATATATATTTGATCTCAATTAAAGAGATGATATTAAAATGCAAACGTCAGATAATATTAAATAAATGATTTGATTTTGTGATGTATAACATTGTATTGTCATTTGCTGCCAACGGAAAATTAAGCAAAGCTCTAAACAACACCCGTTATTAGTTATAGCGTTTTCTGTGACTACTATGCCCCTAGAATAAAAAAAATTAGGTTTTCTTCTCAATTTGATTTTACGGAAGTTTTTTTTTTAACTTTGCTTAATTTGACAACCTTTTTAAACTCAAATTATTGATAAGAAGGATTAAACGGATCAACCTTTGCTAAGGGGTTTCAAGCTCCTTTATTACCTGATATGTAATCGTATTTGAGTTCTGTCTATTCAAAAATCAGTGATGATAAATAACTTCCCCTGTAATTTATATGTTTCCATTATATTTTGTAAATATATAATCCCAATCCAGATTAGTGCAAACAAATCCGGTTAATAAATCAATTCGCAACGTCAATCTATCTAGACAAAATATCACACGCACTAAAAATATATATCTTCTGCATATTTGAATTTATCCCCAAACACTACAACAAAATTTGTCAAACAAAGAATAATTTTATTTGTTGCACTCAGAGGTGATAGTAAGTTTCTTAAAAATACCCTGGAATGTATGAATACTTAATGACTGTTGATTTATATCTTGATACCAACGGCCCGTAGAATGGTCAGTGAGGCAGAAGTAAAAATTCTTGGGATTATTAGTTTATCCCAAGTGGATTTTTTGAGACACTTGTTCCTTAGAATGTACATAGCTTTGACCGAGTTGTCAGAGGACATTATTAATTATTTAGATATTTGTGTGCGTTTGATTTCGGGCTTCAGTGTTTTTCTTGTTTACATCGTTTATATTGAGATGTGGGTTTGTTGTGTCTGTGACAAAGATTAGTTCATTGAGGCAGGGTCAAAATACCAAGACTATTCATTTGATATGATGGATCTCTATTGTCAATGACACCTTTTCTTTTATAGTAAGTGTCACACAATGATATATAATTGCAAAAATATTGGACATATTTGTAATAACACCCAATTGGTATAAAAAATATACTGTAAAAACATCATATAAAAAATTTCATGTACCGAAATAGTTGTGTGATAACGACTTTTGTTTATCTCAATAAACTTATGATTAAATTTTTTATTCAACAGTTCAATTTTATGATATGTACAACGAATACTAAAAAAAGGCCTAAGATAATATAT
>CP045890.1:28857482-28888589 GCA_013387185.1 Caligus rogercresseyi
TAGCTTTTTTGTATCATTAACTTCACTCGCCTGCTAGAAGAGACTTGTTCGCTCTCAGAGTAAAATAGTACTTTTAAGTTTAGTACACCTTTGAATGATAAATCCAAAAATTACCTTGGTTGCCTTCTATCATTCAGAATTCATTACAATCTGAGTTTACTCATATGATTCAGAGCCTGTAGTTAACTATAAGAAATCGATTATGAAAAAAAAAAATAATGTGTTCTTAGATTTGCGTAAGGTATCCTCATCAATTTTACTTTGTTCTCTGACGCATTTATAATCCATTATTACTTCATTTGTACGCGAGATATGTTTTTTTTAATGTACATATAACTCTCTACTTATTAATTGACATGATTTGTATACCAAAATATTAAAGCTGGTGTACCAATCTTTCATTTGATATGTTTGGTGTTCTAAAGCTGCTATACTTCAGAGAAATAAGCAATACATCTTTGCACGTACTCTCCCAAAAATTGATCCTTTGATATGAGAATATACAATTAACACTTGTAACTGCTGTTAGTGTTACCTGGATAGAAAGAGAAAGAAAAAAAGAAGGGAGAGAAGTGAGGCAAAATACCTCTCCCTTCCTTTTTTCTTTATCAATTTACCAATGACGCAGAACGCAGTGGACGTCCCAATGAGGCGGTAACACCAAAAACATCAAAAAAATCCCAAATCGTTTTTAATGATCGAAAAGTGAAGTTGTGTGAGTTAGCTGACATTGTAAAGTATCAAAAAACGTGTTGCTTTATATTGCATGGAACATTTGACTATGAGAAAGCTCTGTTCAAAGTGGTGCCGCATTTGCTTACTGTTGACTAAAAACAGGAAGGTGCTGATGATTCTGAGAAGTGTTTGGCCATGTTTAAACGTAACAACTGGAATTTTTTACGTCGATATGTGACAATAGATGAAACATGGATTCTCATCACTTCACTCCGGAATCAAAACGATCGTCATTTGAGTGGACAGCAACTGGTGAACCTCGTCCAAAGCGCCCGAAAGCACAACAATCGGCTGGAAAGGTTATGGCCTCGGTATTTTGTGATATGCGTGGTTTAAATATTCATCGACTATTTTGAGAAAGGAAATACCATCAACAGTGAATATTAATAGCGTTATGGAGCGTTTGAAGGCCGAATTTGCAAAGAAACAACCGCATATGCAAATATTTTTTTGTTTTATCTAGACAACGCACCCTGTCACAGGTCAATCAAACAATGGCGTGAATTGAACTTCGAGTTGTTCCCACATATACAGTATTCGCCAGATTTGACTCCCAGGGACTACTGGTTGTTCTCTGACCTGAAAAAAATGCTCGCCGGTAAGTAATTTCGCACGAATGAGCTGGGTTGTCGCTCAACACTGAGGCCTATTGTGGGGGAAAAGATGGATCGTTCTACAAAAGTGGTATTGAAATGTTAGACGGCGGCGCTGGAATGATTGCTTTGCTCTTGATGGAGATTACGTTGATGAGTAAAGCTAATTTCGAACAAACAAAAAAATGTTTTTTCCTTTGTTAAGCCCGGGACTTTTCAGCCCATGTGTTATATACAGGCTTGTGGTCGTTCACTTTTTTAAATCGTTTAGTTCACTTTAATCGTTCAAACTTTTTACATCGTTCAGTTCATTAAATCGTTCACTTTAATCGTTCACTTTAAAAATTATACAAAATATATTATATATATATGTGTGTTTTTATATTTATATATATATATATATATGTTCATATTAGATATAAGGGACGTTTATTTTTTCTCTGTTTGTCACTTTTATTTTACTTACGACTGCGTTGTTATGTAAGGTGTCAATATTAAATTATGCAGTCTTGTCAATGATATACAGCGAATGATCATAGTCTGTTGACAAAAAAAAAACAATAATAAAACACAAGTTTAATAAATATATCAATATTCATCATATATTTTACTACATATATACACTATTATATATATTTAAAATATGACACATTTACATAAATATTATACAAAATTAAACTTTCTTATTAACACAGAGTAAAGTTGTTCTTCGAAATGTTGGTCAGACATTTTCATCCTATGTCTCTTAAAATTAATTTACCCCCGGCTGAATAGTCGTTCAGCCGGTGCTGAGGTTGGAGTAATGGTATTAAATTTTTTTTAAACGTTCGTTATTTTTTTATAGGCCAAAACAGTTTCCAAATTTTGTGACCTGTCAGCTAAAAATCTATTAACCTCATCATCAGGTGTATCTTCGGATGATGGTTCCGAACAAAAAAATGAACTATTACCTTTTGACGATTCAATTTCAAGCGAATCCAACCCATCGTCCATGGAAGTTACCTCTTCCAGCAAATATTTTCGCCCTTTTTCTATTTGCTCTGAATTGAAAAGACGTATTTTGAATTCAGGCAGATAGCTCGTTGCAACAAGCATCTCCCTGGACTCAAAATACGAGTCAAAACGATGGTGTATTCCTCTGAGTAAAGCCTCTGCTAATGGTCTACACTTATTAGACTGTTCCTTAATTCTTTTCAAATGAAGAATGAGGGACGAGATAGTATGTAGCAGATGTCCTAAAAAGATGTTATTCTCACTCTGAAGAATGTCTAGTGCTTGTGCAAGAGGACTACATATTGTTTTCCATTCTTCTAGAAAAAGCCATTCCTGTCGATTGAATGATTGGGTTGGAATAAAAGAAAAAAGGCTAACCATAGCTGCATGGTCTTGTTCGTTGAGATTAACTATTCTTTGTACAGAATCGTACAAGCTGTTCCACCGGGCAAGCTAACAGGGAAGTAGTCACTCTACTATATGGTATATCTCTATGACTCCAATCATACTCTTGATGCCGGTGTCCAGTAATATATCGTAACATATTATTATCGCTCACGCCTTAATCGCAGCCTTTATCATCGTATGCTTTTTTCGTACGTTCCTTTATCGCACTCCTTTAACTTTAATCTTTTTAAAGGGAGTATTATTACGCGTTGCTCAATTGTCGTTGTTGCTTATAATCGTACGCTTAAACAGCGTGGTCATTATCATCGTAGGTTTACTTCAATGAATTCATCATCCAATAAGAGGAACAAAAGGAAAAAAAGAAAAGGGGGCTGAAGGGAAATAAAAATAATAAAAGATATCATCTTTTCATTAGTCGTGAGTAAAAACAACAAAAAACATCTCAAAATTTCTGAAGAATTGTAGTGCTCGGGGCTGTAAATGAGGATGTTTAAGTCATGGAGAATCCAGTATTATCTTGCTTAATTTCTTCGAAGGACTTGAAGCCAGTCTTTGTGAGAAGTGGAAAAATCTACTTATGGACAAATATATATAAGAGTCGTGTATTATATTTAACAATTTGGAAATTTATTGAGACCTTGAAAATGGAACAAGGGAAGAACGCACTATTGGTAGAACCATACCTTGGTGAACTGAACCCCTGCTAAGAAAAAAAGTATATAAATTCTTCTCTCCGCCTCCAACGAATTTGCAATAATTACGGAGACTACGAAGCTACAGATTATTTGAAAGGGATAGTATATAATTTATCATACTAGCTTTTCATGTATTATAAGTAAAAGTAAGAGGACATTAATATTTTCTCCCATGATCATGGAAGGTTTATATAATAAGTATTGATTGAAAAATATTTATTTAAACATTATGAAGGGGTATCATCTTTCTTTTTTTATGAATATACTTTTGACACAAAATTAATCTGATTTGTGAATGGTGATTAATGAACAATAATTGCGTGAAATCTAATTCTGTCTTTATTTTGAATTTTCATAATTTATTATTCTTAGTAATTTTTTATAATATATAAAAACAATATTTGGGCTTTTAATTGGTTGTGATTGTATCATAAATAATTTTAAATAACTTACGGTAACTAATTTACCCAAAGTTGTTTATATCATTGTTCATAAGTTTGTTAAAAGTAGTGTTGAGACACGGTCTCAGACCGATTTTGATTTTCGGTCCGGTCTGAAGTAGTAATTTCTAGACCGATTCAGACCGAATTTCGGTCTAAACCGTCGGTCTTAGACCGTAGACCGAATTATATTCGGTCCAGACCGTATGTAATATTAAATCGGTTCCAGACCGTAGACCGATATTAAAAGCATTTACAATAGCATTATTATCTGACTACGTTTTGTTGATTTTCATTCGTACATGTTCCGTTTAGTATTTTCAAATCAATGTACATGTGTGTATATATTTAACATATTTATGTCTTCGAAATAAAAGAAACAGTACTAATTAGTAATACCAGGCTTGTGAGCGTTCAGCTTTTTTTGCGTTCAGCGTTCCGTTCAGCGTTCAAAAAATAATAGCGTTCCGTTCAGCGTTCCGTTCAATGTTTTTGCGTTCAGCGTTCCGTTAGCGTTCAGCGTTCAAATATTTAAAAAATAACAATGTGTAATTTTGAAAAATGGAAGTACTATTTAGGGGTTTTATAATAAAAATGAGCCCGAACCGACTTTCAAATGATATAAATTTGTTGACTGGATCTAACCAGGGGTTCCCAACCTGAGGTCCGCAGAACGTCTATATTCACTACATAAGAGGGTCGCCAGACTGGAGATTTTTCTATAGGGGGGTCGCCAAAGAAAAAAGGTTGGGAACCCCTGATCAAACCCCAACTTGTATATATTTTTTCCTGACCCGTAACAAATAATCATTATATTAATAGTTTTCCATATATAAAAGACACACGCCAGTCAGCATGAAGAAACTTAACTATTTTCAATCTTATAAAAACAACTTCAGATCAAATATATTTGAAAAAGTGTCGAGATGACCAGACTCGCTTATTTTCGAATAACGGAGTCCGAGTTCGATATTAAGAATCTGCAAAATAGTATTTTAAACCTTCGATGATAACTGGATCCCTACTTTCTTCCGTAATGGATACTTTACATTTTAAATTATAATCATATTTAAGGTGTAATAAATCAAGACAATTCGAGATCAAAGCTATGTAATACAAATTTATATTATAAAACAACATTATATGAATGCATCTTATTTTAGAGAGATGTATTTTTTAATCATCTTTGCAATATAAAACACATTTAATATTATATAACACGAATCAACCATTTACTACATTAAATTAAGTTAATATCGTCTTCGTCATTAGAAAATAACTTAATCTCAATATCAATTATTAACATTAAATTTATGCAAGGAACAAAACAAAACGCCAAATATTAACTGCAACTGTTGTAAGGGTAATTTTTTGTCTGATCAATGGCGTCAAATTATCTTTTTTTAAAGCAACAACAACAGTTTCTAGGTCGCTTGGCCTATGGGAATGTGCAAAGAATTGATCTTACATTCCTCAGAGTACTTTGGTTGAGACATTCGCGACCATCATGGCGCCTTAAAAATCTATATATCTGCTATATCCAGCGAAGCCAAAATATAATGATCATCTATAGTCATCATACATCCATATACAATTGTGACGTGCGAGTATAAATGTTTACCAAACTATGCTAATTACTAGGAAGCGTACAGGGACTAACCTTGTAAATATATATTTTTGTTTGCTCGTAGACTGTCATTTATTCTCCATGACGAAATGAAAAAAGCTGAAGAAATTAATACTGTCCTCGTATCCGATTCCTAAGATTTTAACTCTCGAGCCCTCCTATCCGAGTCCTAATATTTAAGTTATCGAGTCCACGAATCCGAGTCCATCAAAATGAGCAAATCCATGATTCCGAGTCCACAGCCCAGATGAATATCGGGTACGGTTACTTCGATCTCCTACCTGAGCTAGAAACAAAGAGAAACCACACTTCAACAACGGCCATCGTGCTACATTCCTCACAAACCTCTCTATTATTGTACTTATTATAGAAGAAGAAGGAAAAAGTATTCGTCATCCAGAGTGCTCCTGCCTTGTTCTTATTATTGTTATTGTTTACATTGATTCATCATTGCTTGGGATCAAATTTCTCGAATGGAAGTGGACGGGTGGCATGATTCCGTCATTATATTTGCCCCGTCTCATCCTCCTCCTCAATGATCGAGGAGGAGGCGAGACGTTTGGAGTTCCTTCATCAATGTGGTCGCTCCTAGCACTGACTCGGCTCATGAATATGTTCAACACTCTGGATAATGAATACTTTTTTTCCTTCTTCTTCTATAATAGTACATAATAGAGAGGTTTGTGAGGAATGTTAGCACGATGGCCGTGTTGAAGTGTGGTTTCTCTTTGTCTAGCTCAGGTAGGAGATCGAAGTAACCGTACCCGAATATTCCGTAGTCAGACTTAATCTCAACTTATTTCAACAATAGTTTCATACCTAAATACTAAATAGTTGTTTATTTTGTAATAAGAATGAATGAACAAAAGGTCATTCAATTGTGTGTAAATTTTTGTCACTTGGGGTAAATTTAAAAAAAGTGCTTTACTATTCTATAGAGAGTTCTTGGGAGAGTAGTTTATAAGTTCTTCTTATAATATTTAATCCCTTGTTTATACCCAGAAAAAATACTTACATTGAAATGTTTGGAAAATTGAACGCTGAACGCGAACGCAAAACTATTTTTTTTTGCGTTCAACCTTCAGCGTTCAAAAAAAGTTGCGTTCCGTTTAGCGTTCCGTTCATTGAACGTGTGTTCAGCTGAACGCCGTTCAATTTTGCGTTCCGTCACAAGCCTGGTAAATACTACTTAAATATGTTTCCAAAGAAGAAGTGTAGTAGCATTGTGATTATAACCTATAAAACAACAACCATACTAATAATCAACATTGTACATATGTATTTTCTTAACTTTGTTAATCTTACCAAAGGAAGAAACCTTCTTTTGTTGCAGGACAATAACCTCCGAATTAGAAACCAAATTCCTCCGAATATAAATTTCAATGGAACCAAATGGCCGACATAGTATTTCCGTTTCCGACAAAACCTTAATTTATATTAGGTATATTTGTCAAATAGCCTCGAGTGAATATTCCTAACTCGGAGTACCAGTTGTTAGATAAGACACGTCAATCATGTTTTTCACCGTGCTCACGGGAATTTTCAGTGCTCAGACCCATGCTAATCGTACGGTACGGGAGAATTGTTCTCTTGATTACATGTGAAGATATAATTATATTAATTTTTTACACATACATTGACAATAAAAAGCGGAACGTATACTTATGAAAAACCAACAAAACCTCATCAGATATCAAAACTATGTTACTGCCGATATTTTATTAATTATATAATAATGTGTACCATAATATTTTTCTAATATTCATCTAAACTTCTTGAATAGGTAAGTGGGTGTTCTTAATTTAATAGCCTTTACTTACCGGCTTAGATAGATCTATGTAAAAAAAAGAATGGACCAATTTAGACCGAAATATAAAATTGGACCGATACAGACCGAAAGACCGATACAGACCGAATTACAAAATCAGACAATACATATCGGTCCAAATGTGAGCCCGGTCAATAGGCCGATCTTAATTTGTATTTTTACTTTAGACCGGTCTAGTACTTGCGACCGAAACTCACACTAGTTAAAAGTAAGTAGGTTGTACTAAAATATAATATAAATTTGAAGATGAAACAACCCTTAAGACTACTCAATAGCCATAGACAACTCCGTTGATATACGACCCAGTCTTCTCGATTGCCCTCACATTAATCATAACTATATTTAGTTGAAATATATCAAATCAAACATATATGCATTAAGTGATAATATATATATATATATTTTATAATATATTATTTTATTTTTTAAAAAAAAATTTATCTTTTATTTCATGAGAGCATACACACAAATAATAACAGGCATAAAAAATGTACATTAAAACTAATTATAAAATTGTAGCAAACTTTTTATCATTAAAATATAAAATAATATCAAACAAGTAAGATGATATCAAATTGATAAAAATTAAGTTTGATAATATTAATAATAACAAAACACACACATATATGTATCCACGTTGTGTAACAATAAAAAAATTAAATATGTCTAAAAATTTAAATTCATTGAGTGCAGCGATTGCCATAGATTGATGGGGGTCGATCTTCTTGAATCTTGTAATGGCGATCATAGTCTGAAGTTTTGCAATGCACTTGGAGGCAATTCTATGGATATAAGATTCGGGGGAACATCTATAGTTTTTTCCTCCGCGGAACTTTTTCTTTTCAGGACCTCCTCAAAAGTTCGTGCTCCCGCTTGATGTCGCCCTTTGCCAAGTACCACCGTACAATCGTCTGCAAAAAAGACATTCGTGATCCTTTCACCGCCTATTTTATACCCCTGGAGGAACTTATCCATTCGTTTTTGAAGGGGACGTACGGCAATGGAGAAGAGGAGCGGACTTAATTTAGACCGAAATATAAAATTGGACCGATACAGACCGAAATATAAAATTGGACCGATACAGACCGAAGTACAAAATCAGACCAATACATATCGGTCCAAATGTGAGCCCGGTCAATAGGCCGATCTTAATTTGTATTTTTACTTTAGACCGGTCTAGTACTTTCGGACCGAAACTCAACACTAGTTAAAAGTAAGTAGGTTGTACTAAATATAATATAAATTTGAAGATGAAACAACCCTTAAGACTACTCAATAGGCCATAGACAACTCCGTTGATATACGACCCAGTCTTCTCGATTGCCCTCACATTAATCATAACTATATTTAGTTGAAATATATCAAATCAAACATATATGCATTAAGTGATCTATATTTATATATATTTATAATTATATTTATAAATTTATTTATTAGAGTAAAATTTCGAAATGTATTTACAAATATTGTTAAAGACATCTTCCACGCTCTTCCCACATCTCTCTCGCCAAATAAATTCCTTCGGTAATGGACTAAAGTCAAAAGCACATTATTAGTATGAACGCTCGTCCTAGGATCCACGAAGTTTCGTGAATGGTCCACGACGTCGTGGAGGTAATGAGGATGGGCAGGCAATTAACGGACTCCATGATAGGCAGCCTATCCATCAATATATATTTGTGGAACCTGTGTCTATGCTCTCCATAACTAAGTGGTGCGGCACTTCGACCCTAAGAATAAATTAAAGTGATTATGCAAATATAATAATAATGATAATAATAATAAATTATTTTCACCTTCAGCATCTTGAAGAATTCCTCCTTTGTTACCGTGCAATCTTCCCCAAACACCCAGCTCTAAGGCACGAGATGGCCTAGATTATACTTCCTCTTTGTCATGAGGGATTCATCAACTCAAGGCACCATGCCGGGGCCTCAAATTTTGCATACACTAGACCTCAATTTTCTAGTACACGGCTGATGGAGTACTCATCCCCAAGGCATGGTGAACCGTTCAGAAGGACATTTTATGGGCCCAGGACCAAAGCAATCGTCTGAATTTGTTGAAAGGTAGTTTGTAGTTTTTCCAACGGGAGCCACTCCGTTCGCTGATGGTCCCGTTTCCATGGGTACCCCATTTCCACCGCCTCATTGGACAGACATTCAGGACACGAAAGAGGAATAGACCGTCGGCGAACCTTATTTGGAGAATTGACTGGATGATTTGGCATCCTTTGGAACGTTGATAATTGCCTCCATTGTGTTCAAATGAAACTGATTCTTCCTTTACTCTCTCTCTTTGTTTACATTGGTGGCTTTACCAATGGAATAAATTGTATGACACAACCTCCACCTCAGGGTCGTTTCGTTTAAAAGAGTAAAAAAACTAGGTAACATTTCTGTAGCAAGAATGTTTTATGCAAAATTATCCGGAAATATATAAGAGAATATAAGAAATAATAGTTTTTTAATCAAATACATAATTTACAGAAGATTTTTAAATTTAACATATGAAGCAAAATTATTGTTGAATAAAACACCATTAAAAATAATTTGTTCCACCTTTTTTTGATGAGTTAGCTGTGCCTGTTTATTTTATAGAAATAACATTTCTACATTTTTTCTTGTATTCTCTTAAACATTTCCTGTGTGAGGGACCGTGCCCGATATTTTCGCATAAAACTTTCTGCAACAGGATCGTTACTTAAAAGATTTTCGACGAACCACACACACTTAACAAATAAATGCTTCGACTAAGTGTATCTGAAAATAGGGTATAGACCAAGACTTATATTTAGTTCTATGAAAGTTTTTAATACACTTTTTCATTAAAATCTACAACAACAAAAAAAAAGGACGAGAAGCCATATAAACAGAACATATGATTTGTTGAAAAGTAAACTCAATTCAGATATGCAAAAAGCTATTGAACAAAAAACTTTTTTGGGGCGAATGATCTTGTATCAAAAATGTTTTAAGCGATATTACAAGCCCCACATGAGAAACATTGGCGCTTTTCCATTTATTTACATGAGCTATAAATACGTTCATGGTTTAATCTTGATAAGATCCTTGGGATTTCGTGAGATTAGGAAGACATACGATTATTTGTTCCATCCTCCATGATTGGATGATCCTAAAAAACAAGAAAAATAATGCTCATTAAATTAATAATATAGTGTATTTATTAAAATTTTAAATTAATTATCTTAGTTTTCATTTTATTTTAAAATAAGTGGAGATTTGTCCTCACTTATCCTAGGTCTGAGTTAACTCCTTAGTGGTATTATTGGTTTGTCTTTTATATTTAGTATGTTTTATGGTCGATTTATTGTTTTATTGACTGATTGTTTTTGCTTGATATCGTAAGATCATGTTTATTATTATTTATTTTTTCAACATTTATTTATGTATTTTATTTAATTTAAAAATAAAATGTTTATAAATATTAAAAAATACATTCTTTTTTATTGGAAGAGATGGATTGTGGTACTAAATTGTTAATGGTATGATATTTTACTCGTGTCTGTCAATTAAAGATAGTGAGGGGGCAAATAAGAGATGGAGATGGATATATTTCAATCCTTAATTTTAGATCAGAAGAATTTGCTTGTGAATTGGGTTGCATTTGTGTTTAGAAGTCTTCTTCTACTTTTACACTCACATGCCAATGCTTCGGAGCTTCGAGGATTTCAATAGCCTTACAGTCTCACGACACTCACGGAGGCGGCTCGGGTTCCTCGGAGAACGGCGATGGAAGGGTACAGTAGTATTGGATTCCGGTAGTAAAGCTGGGCCTCCACCGACACTAACTCTCCATGGCCAGGTCCACCTGAAGCTCCACGTCACTCATCGAGGAGCGGAGACTTTCTTTGCCGCAAAAGAGTGTTTGTAGCAGTAGACAATCTTCTTTCTTTCGTCTTGGATGCTTGAACTCCTCTTGCATAAAGATTAATTCCGTGAGGAAGTTCGTCTTGTTAGTCCTCTTAAACGTCTTTGGCTTGAGTGTGTTAACGCCAAAAGGTCCCTTGAATGGACTCTTACTAGCAACTCATCAATCCTGATGACTTGATATAACCATTCCCGTTGTCTATGGTGCTCAAATGTTTATGTTTGATAAACTCGGGTCGTCGTTGAAGTAAGGAGCCGATAAATCCAGGATTTCAACTCCTAAAATTATGACGTAAAATATATTCTAAACATATAAAAAGTGATCTATCGATTCAAACAGTATGAATGAAAAAAAATGAAAAATACTTTTGAAAATAAAATAAAACTAGTAACGATTAACAATAACTTATCTATAATATTTTACATATTTACGTTAATAGGCATCATGAAAGGTTATTTGATATTATTGGCAAATTGTATTTCATATATTCCATATCTTTACTACAACATACTTACTTATGATACAAACTTAAATATAATATAGCTTGGATGGGACACGTAGAATCACAGCCGAAAATGAGAGTCCATATCCTCAATATAATCATCAGGATTCCCAAGTCCGATTTCAAGTCCTCAAAAATTGATCGAATCCGAGTCCTTGAGTCCCAAAAATCTGAATTCAAGTCCTATAAGACGAATCACATCCGAATCAGAGTCCTGGAGTCCCAAGAGTCCGGATCCAAGTCCTATAAAACTGGACACGACTCTTATATATTTTGTCCATAAGTAGATTTTTCCACTTATCACAAAGACCTATTCTTCAAGTCCTTCGAAGAAATTAAGCAAAGATAATGCTGGATTCTCCATGACTTAAACATCCTCATTTACAGCCCCGAGCACTACAATTCTTCAGAAATTTTGAGATGTTTTTTGTTGTTTTTACTCACGACTAATGAAAAGATGATATCTTTTATTATTTTTATTTCCCTTCAGCCCCCTTTTCTTTTTTTCTTTTTGTTCCTCTTATTGGATTGATGAATTCATTGAAGTAAACCTACGATGATAATGACCACGATGTTTAAGCGTACAATTATAAGCAACAACGCCAATTGAGCGACGCGTTAATAATACTCCCTTTAAAAAAGATTGCGATGTTAAAGGAGTGCGATAAAGGACGTACGAATAAAAGCATACGATGATAAAGGCTGCGATTAAGGCGTGAGCGATAATAATATGTACGATTATATTACAGTAAATCCTTGATGCTTAGCAAAAAAACTGATCTCAACGTGAACAAGATTACACGGGATACGTGGAATTTATTTTACATGAATAAACTTGCATGTTTATATATCATAGTTTTTAAAGTGAACGATGAACGATTAAAAGTTAATTTTTGGTCGTTCATCGTTCACTTTTTCAAATGTTGTTCATCGTTCATGAACGATTTTTTTGAACGATGAACGAATATCACTTTTTGAACGATAACCCACAAGCCTGCTTATGATGTGTAACGTGACAACACAACTACAAAGTGGTCGGACAGTCTATGGTTTGTTCAATTTGTGAAAAATCGTCGACATAAGGCGTTCTCCTTATGAAGCCATGTATGGACACTCCACGACTGTTGGACTTGAAGGAATACATATGGAGAGTGATATCAGCACACAGGAGCAGCTCTTATATATTTATCGGAGAAGGATCCAAAAGAGTCTGACATAATTATGAGAAGAATACGCAAGATAAAAAATGGATCTTGCCAAGAAATTGGTCCGCCTCCACAAAATGGTTCGTTCGGTCAACTTGACAGCCATGCTAAACCACCTTGTGGTATTGCCCTAGGCAATGGTGTAATTCAATGCTCATATGTCCAAAACGAAGATAATTGCCAAACGAGATAAGTGGAGATACAATTATGCAGCAAAATCAAGGACCAAATGATGGACCTATCTTCCTGACATTTTCAAGCCACAGTTGTCGGGCAATGTGTCCAAGTTCCAGTACCGGAGATAGACAGTAGAAAGACAGACCCTAGGAACGTATTGGCTATTGTCCTAGAGATAAATGAATCTGGGCTCTTTAAATTAGGGACAAGGAACGGAGTATTAAAGCAGAAACCAATTTAATCTTTGTAAGCGGGCATTTATCAGTATTGAAGATGTTCCGAGAAATAAGGAGGTGTCATTACGTCAAACGGCATCAGTTCTCGCTGAAGGAAATGGGCAAGGCTTTCAAATGTGCAATTGTAAGAAATCGAACAGTTGTGATACCAAAAGGTGTAATTGTAAGAAAGGGGAATGCTCTGTAATAGGTAATGCCATGATAGTACAACATGTAGAAACAATACAAATATTTAGATGTATTTTTTGATATATTTTTGATGCCTTTATTTATATATTTAGACAATGATGTTGTTTAGTATTCATTGATTTAGTATATAAAAACTATTTGAAATATAAGAATAGTTTAAAATGTTACATAAATAAATAGAGTATTAAAGAAAAATATAACTAAGTTTGGTTGTAATTCATTAGATTTTTTTCTCTCTTATTTGGTTGGTCTAGTTGAAATTGAAGTTAATGTGTGAAATTCTATCTTATTCGATAATCCAACAAAAAAAATAGCAAAAATCAAATTGTTGTGGATATCATAAACAGGAATGCAAACATTAGATTTTTAAACCTATTTCTAGTTTTTATCAATCTTTTGTTTACAAGTTGTTTTTTATTAAAAAAAAATCGTTTGTAAACAATTGAAAAATAAAAAGTGAAATACTATAGAAAAGGATGATTATCAACATTGGGCTTATACTAATTTCATATTATTTTGTGTAGAGTAAAATAAATTATATGGCTCTCAATGAAATATACTTTTCAAAATATTTCATTCATGGTTCTATAAATCATAAAGGTTCCCGACCCCCTTCTCTACTTGAATCCTAAGTTTGTATATGAATTTAATAATAAAAATAGTCTTTTTTATTTTCAGATACATAGGTTAATCAGGACATTATCGTAGGCGTCGTTGATTATAAATATTTTATTTTACAAATATCTTTTAAAAACTTAGTTGCCGAAGTACATTATTTGTTTTTTCCTATATCGCTTATGTTATCTTGTTACAAGATAAAATACCAGACAAAGTATTTTATTGCAACTGCACACAAATTATTATTCACAAAAACTTAAAAAGAAACGATTTAAGCTCTATTTTTATATTTGTTTTTAACTAAAATTATTTATTATTATTATGTGAATGTGTAGCTTTAATTTAAGAAAAAAGATAACTTTTATTGATGAAATTAATATTCACATAAATAAAAAGGTTCTTAGTAGACAGAGCGCATTTATTGGGTATTTTCTAAATTTCCTTTATTCCCTTGTTATAAGATAAAATTAGTAATTTGTTTAAACTCTTTAACCAAGTATTTTATTGCGACTTCTCCTTTTTATATGTACAACATAAATATACTTGACAAAAACCTAAAAAAATAACATTTAAGCTATAATTTTCATATTTGTTTCCATATAATTTTTATATAAAATATATTTGAATGTTTCATTCTAACACTATTATTATATTTTTTATTTTTTTTTTGCCTATATTGTTCGATAGAATTGCATCCGATAGGATATAAATAAGCATTATAGCATTTAATTAGTCTATCGAACTAGGATATTATCAATGAGGTAGACCAAAAAGACCATCCCCTCTCGGGATTCGAACCTGCGCCCCAACTTTGAGAGTTAACACGCCTTAGCACGCACGGCTTCGAGCTCCCTTTACATGCTATAATGCTATTTATATCCATACGGATGCATTTCTATCGAATCAATTAGGCATAAATATAATTAATAAACAGCAAAACTACCTAAATTTAGCATTTAGTCCATTAGGCATATTATTAATAATATTGTCTGATCAAGTGGGCATTTTCTAAATTGTCCGGTCATTTTGTAATAGCCCGGGATTTTACCAAATGCCGACTTTTCATATTGCCCGTAACATATATATATATATAATATATATATGTATATATATATATATATATATATAAAATTAAAAGGATTTGCAAATGACATGGATTGCAGGCCATTAGAAAAGAGAAGTTATATGAAGGATAATATTCTTCTCACTGAATTGATGTTCACATATCAGCAGTCGCTAGCAAAGTGATGCATTATTTAATAAGACCAGCTACTTTTTTTTGTTCCTATTATGTTCGTACAAAAGATTAACATTTGTGAAAACATACAAATTAACAACTTCTATTTCGGTAAAAATCTCTAAATATTAGTTGAATTATGTAAACCAAACCCCCTTGATATCCCTAGTAGAAGAGTAAATAACTTATCATAGTAGAAATAGTTTCCTTACGTACATAATTTAATCCCACTTGCCGCATTGTATTTTGCATATTGCGGAAATGATGATGCTTCAAAGTCACGATCATAATAAATCAATTTACTTGTAAAGTAGACGGCAGCCATAAAAATTCAGATAGTAACTGCCTTGATGCAATCTCTTTTTAGAGATAATGAGATGTATATTTTTGGTACTTTGATACTAAAAAGCCAATTGATCGATGATATAATCATTGCACGTCATTAAAGAAAATGTTTTATACTGTCAAGGACATATTCTTTAACACCCGTTTGTAAGACCCATTTGTAAGACCCATGTATATATTCAAGAATGTTTGTACTTTAAATCAAATTAAGTCACAAACAAGAATCAAAAATAAAATTTCGTAAATTAGGCAATTTTATTTGGTAAATTTAACGTTTAAAAAAAAATAGGTTTGATTAAAGGAAGGTTTTGTTGATTCAATCCTAAAAGTTCCGTTTAAAATTTCTTATTACTAAACATATCCTTTACAAACTAATTTAAAAACATTGATTTGTTGGTAAGAAATGACTTACTTTTGCTTAAACATACTGTATCCATATTCGATTCGGTTTTTCTCTCTATGTTTTTTTTAGAATATACTAAAGCAAGTTTTATTTAAGACGTAATTATTGCAGTTCCTTACGTCTATTTAATATATATTTGATTCGATTGAGTTTCACAAATTCAACAATCGTCATAAGTTAGAAGAATTTATAATTAATAAATATTAAAAAAAAATATTTATTACTCTTCATTTTCTTTAAAAATGTTTAATTGGTGATTGATCGATATCATATAATAATTGTAAGGAAGTAATTCACACTTTTAGTTATTTTCGTAATATTTACATATTCTGAATTATAGTTATTCAGAAAAAATAGTATTATTTCAATTGATAAATATCAATTTTAAATGATTAATTAACATACTTTTATTAATCAACGCCTAGGTAAATTAATGCAATAAAGAAGTTAATTTTTAGGTGTATTGATTGCTTTAATTATCTTTGATTCCTATAAAAATATATTGTAAAATAAGACTATTAGAACTTTATTCGGATAGTGATTGTTCAAGAAGCCAGTATATGCTTAACTTGATTTTTTATTTCGAATAATTTCGTAAAGTTACAGAAAGAGAAATAAAAAACATTCAATCTCTTTATATGAAAATATTTTTTTAAAAATATATTTTAGTATATCTTGAATAGTGCATTTACATTATAAATGAATTCATAAATAAAAATAGTCTTAGGACATATTTTTGAATTTCTTACAGTCCTCTAACGTCTTTTTATACATTAATTATAAACTGGTGTCCAGAAGAAAAGGACCAAATAAAGTCGGACTAAGAAGAAATTACATATGAAAAAATTAACAGGAAGAAATGTCCACATATATATTCAAGGAAAATGATGACTCATGGAAAAATGGCCTAAATAAATATTTAGGGTCTTTATAAAATCGAAAGTCCTGTTCATGGACGTCTCATTTCACAAGACATATTAATTTATGCTAGAACAAGGAGACTGTTTCTTCAATTGAGAAATATTTACATCAATTCTTATAAATCAATATTATGTAAGCGGGCGGAGGCAGTTTCTTCATTTAAGTTATTGATAATATTAACCGAGAAAATTTTTATTATTCTTGTACTGTTTCTCTAAAATATAAATAATTTAATATATACTTTGAATATGTATAGTTCAAAAATGTCAGTTGATAAGAGATTAAATTGCTGAATCCAGGGGGGATGTTGGACCAATATATCCTGGTAGAGTTTGTTAGCTGCCCAGGCGTCTCTAAAGTCTTTTTCATCGTGTTAATAACTTATACTTATAAGATCAGCCAAATGATCAAACTTTGTAAAAAAAAATTATTGATTAAAACACATCAATTATTCAATATAAAAAAAATATCTTCAAGAATCATTTTGTCTCATCCTTTGAATAGTCCGAGGAGTCAAAATTCCTTGAATAGCCTCATACAATGCCATATAAACTAATTTAATGGAGCAACTAGTCTATTGACGAATTTAATGATAATTTAGTTGATTCTCCTTGGTGATAATATACCTACTCTCTAAAATAGGACATCGAAGAAGAAAGATGAGCAGAGGTGCCAACTGAAGGTTTTTATTATAAATTTGATATAACCACCGATTTATATTATAACGATTGAAAGAGAAAAAGATAATTATCGGGGTTCAAGCGTTGTGTGATGATGTAATATATTTACCAAAAATACATCTTAGATAGTTACCTACAGTTACTGTTTTGAATATTTTGTTTCCCTACTTTTTATTCATTCTAATATGCAACCAGTTCTTGAATAGATTAGTTACCATAATCAACATACAAACATACACTTTATAACAGACTTGTTGATGCTCATGAAAAACTGTCGTTCGTCGATCGTTTGTCGTTCACCAAAAGTTATCGTTCGTCGTTAATTTTAAATTGAATCGTTCGTTTGTCGTTCGTCATTCTCAAAAAAATAGATAACATTTTTTTGACAGGAATTTTTTCTCATCATTATGAAAAAAAGTGATGACGTTTTTTTGGAAAGGAAATTTTTCCCATGAAAAAGAAAAATCTTTGTCTTTTTTTGGCACCAAAACGAACGACGAACGATAGGATTTTTTGTTGTCGTTCGTCAAAAATTTTGTCGCTCGTCGTTCGCAAACGACAAACGATGAGCAATTACAAATGAATGACAAATCAACAAGTCTGCTTATAATATATTTTAATTTCTTATTTCCCTTGAGAACATTTGTGCCTATTGACTTTACACATGTCTTTAGAGCAACGATACTTAACCCACGGCTAGCGAGCCGCATGGGGCCCTTTAAGACTAGTTGTGGCTCTTTTAAGTCCCACTGAAAATGTATGACATTATTACCAGGAAACGACCGAGTTTTTTGTTTACAAATCACCGGGCCGGGACTTTTCGTTCGTTCGTCATTCTGAAGGTGAAAACGTTTTTTTTTTTTTAAATTCTAAAAAAATCACTTTCATTTAAAAAATATTTTTTAATTAAAAAATTAATAAAAAATAATTTCTAAAAAAACCGCCGTCACTTTCAGAATGACGAACGAAAAAATATATTAAAGTCCCGTCCCGGTTCTCGACGAAAAAAATTATCACGGTCGTTTCCTGATTATACATTAAGTGGTGCTACATGGCTCTTGCAAAACTATTTTTTCGTCAATGTGGTTCCTGATTAGGAGAAGGTTGAGGTCCGCTGCCTTAGAGTCAAACATGCTTAACATTTACGGAGTAAATCCACTAAAATTATGATATTAATGAGAATGTTTAACCCACAAGAGTGAAGACACAGTATTCAATACGTGCATAGATAAACTCTCTGCGGGAGACATTATTTCCAATAAGTTGTTAGTTAACCCCCTTATATATGTACATATATTGTATAGCTAGTTACACACCAAAAAAATGCACAACAATAAATATATACAAAACTTCCTTATTTATTTGCAAAATAATTATTTAAGAAATTGATTTATATTCTATTCTCTCTCCAAGTAATTAATCACTATCTGAATAAGAATTACTATTTGTCAAAACAAATAATAAAAGAAAGCAAAGTTTTTCTCTTTGGAAGATTAATTATGATTATTTATTTGAGCGATCAATAAAAAAGAAATATTATAAAAAGTCATTTGAAAAATGATACCCTATTAATTATTCTTCAAAAGTATTTATATATAATCATCAGCTGATTCAAGTGTATTAGAAAGGGATATGAATGGATGTAGTATAGTTGTGTGAAGTCTACTACGGAACCTAAAGGAAATGTTTTCATGTCAAACCTCTTATATATGGTGGTTTGAATGGTAGATATATATCAATTCGAACTATAATTTTTAGTCTTTATACAGATGTTAGAGGACTTTTAAGTTGTATTACAAATTAATTAGTTGTATGACCGAAATAATCACATAATCCACCAAAATAATTGTTTAGTTACAAATATGTATAAATATATATATATATCAGACTTATTATCGTTCGCGAAAAATTGTCTTTCGTTTGTCGTTCAGCAAAAGTTGTCGTTCGTCGTTATTTTTAAAATGAATTGTTTGTCGTTTATAGTTCGTCATTCTGAAAAAAATTGACAAAGTTTTTTTTTAAAGGATTTTTTTCTCAAAAATCTTTGTCTTTTTTTGGCGCCAAAAACGAACGATAAGGAATTTCTTTTCGTTCATCGTTCGCGAACGACGAACTTCGTTCGCAAACGACAACAAATGAACGATAAATTAATAAGTCTGATATATAAGGCTCACATGAGCCTGATTGATTAGTGGAATCGACCTATTTTAAATCCCTATATCTGTGGTTCCCAACAGTAGTCCAGTGGACCCCTTTGGGGTCCACGAAGGCCTGGCCGGGGGTCCACGTGTAATGATCATTTTTTTCTCTATTTATTTTCTAAAATAAAACGTCCTCACTTATTTTCTAAAAAAACGTCATCACTTTTTCTGGAGATTCTTTTCTTTAAAAAAAAGTCGTCTCTGAACGCTAACGGAACGCTGAACGCAAAAACATTGTACGGAACGCTATTTTTTTTAAAACGCTGAACGCAAAAAAGCTGAACGCTCACAAGCCTGGATATAAGTCAAAAATAAAATATAATTGTACTTCGCAGATTCCCTATATGTTGTAATTATAAATCTATTCATAATCTACTATCTTTTTATGCACCGTACTAACTTCCAGTGAGACTTTTCCCAATTTAAATGTATATAAACCATTCAAATGTAATTATAAAAATACCATAATGGCCTCATCCTTGTATTATTTTCCTTTTTATTGAATTAAATGCAATGCAATACTTGCATCCAAAGGGAGTAATGCATTCAATCAATTTAAATTGATATACTAGTCATTTCAATGAAGGCTTTCATCAATTCATTAAATTCATGAATGGATAAGCATGAATTCTTCCCAACATATTAGTTATATATGGTTTGACTACCAATGGTAAAAATGATATTAGTCGTGTAAACAAACATGTGTAAGGGAACGCTGACGATATCATGCAATTGGTCAAAGGAAAAACTAAGAACAAGGAACTCTTTATGTATATATATATATAGGGGGTATTATAGAAACCTAATATTAAGATATCAAAATTTATCCCCCCGCGAAAGTTGCGTCATAAGAAACTAAATGATCGTAGAAAAATGGATTTTGGTTTGACCCCCCCTTACCCCCCCCCAAATTGTGTTCAAAGGTTTCGTTATGAAACAAAACTTTTTTGTTATTACTTACTTTGAAAAAATTATTTTTACAAAATTTAGCTATGATCAATTTATGACTTTGTTATACTTTGCAAATTTTCGTCAAATAATATTTAGTGCCAATAAATGAACATAAGTGCTGACGCACCAACCATTTTTAAATAACGGCTCCTACTACGGTTCTTTTATAGTTTCAAGAAGGAAAAAGAAAAAGAGGGTACTCATGTTGATGTTTTTAAGTTATTTTTTAAATACGTTTGCTTTTCACATCTTAATTTTCATACAGTAACTCCCTCACATGGTTGAGAATGTAAATCTATGACGTTGATTATATCCATAAACTTTCGTTTATCCATAAAATTCAAGCTTTTGCTACAGGTCTCCAGGAGCATTACATGAGGCAAAATGTCTTACCAAAGCTAACAGAATTTTAAGATCCTATATTTCACAAAAAATTCCATGTGAGTCTCACATAAAACTTGTAAAAATTTACTAAATTTTTACGATCCTATATGGTTTCAAACCAAGTTAAATCCTCTTTTTATTGAAAGCTCAAAGCATTATCAATTCGCCATAACTTTATTACAAGAGATTGATGAAAATTTAGCCCTTTCAATAGAAAAAGTACTCAAGAGAAACGCTTTTTTGCCCACCCTGAAAATATATGCTAGAAGGCCTAACCGATAAATAAATGGAAACAAGAATATTTGCCTTGGAAAAAGTTTGTTTGCAAAAAAGAATATTCAAAAACAAAGAAATTTTCGACTACCCAAAACTATCAGTTGTAATTCTAAGAATTTTTTAAATCTTATCTACTGGTCAAATATAAACTTGTCAGTTCCTCCAATTGTGTCTGAGGAAGATCTTATATAAGCAAAAGAACATCCTTTAAAAATTAATAAGTATCCTTGCCATTCACAATCAGTGGAACGAGCTGAAAAACTAGTAACGGAGGCATCTGTTTATGGATATAATCAACGTCATAGATTTACATTCTCAACCATGTGAGGGAGTTACTGTATGAAAATTAAGATGTGAAAAGCAAACGTATTTAAAAAATAACTTAAAAACATCAACATGAGTACCCTCTTTTTCTTTTTCCTTCTTGAAACTATAAAAGAACCGTAGTAGGAGCCGTTATTTAAAAATGGTTGGTGCGTCAGCACTTATGTTCATTTATTGGCACTAAATATTATTTGACGAAAATTTGCAAAAAATAAACAAAGTCATAAATTGATCATAGCTACATTTTGTAAAAACAATTGTTTCAAAATAAGTAATAACAAAAAAGTTTTGCTTCATACGAAACCTTTGAACCAAAATCTATTTTTCTACGATCATTTAGTTCTGGGGACGCAAACTTTCGCGGGGGATAAATTTGATTATCTTAATATTGGTTTCTAAACGATCATTATATATTTATATATATACATATATTTATATTACATATATTTATTATATACATATATTATATATTACCTATATTATATTATATATATAATTTATTATAAATATTATATATATAATTTACAAAAAATGATAACAATTAAATGTCAAATAAAATAAATAAAAATGGCAATAAGGAGATTTGATATGAATCACTTCAAAATTTAATATGTTTAAATAAACTACTTAATATCATTTATATGATATAAAAATAAAAATTATTACCTTAACCAATTTATTGCAATTGAAACAATGAAAAACCCACAAATACTCGTTGTCGACCTCCGAAATTGTTCAAAATATTAGAAGATAGTTATAGCGTATAATTTTTAACACACATTATTTTTTTATCACTTAAAAAACTCCGTGGCTCTGATGTATGGATGTGTTAGACCATTTTTGCATTTCTTCCGGACAAACGTTTTAATACAAACACCTATCAATGTGCTCATGAAAGTTGGATAACTGTAGGAAACACTGGTGAATAGTGTGCTGAACCAAAGCAAAGAATTACGTGTGATTTTACTTTGTTATATGTAAGATAAAGAGCCGATGGTATAAAAAGTCTTAACATGGTCTCGTCGTCGTGTAATGAGCAAAAAATTATCCAAAAACGACTAAAGTATTTAATATGCTGAATAACTTTTTGAAGTATGAAAAAGTGTCATACTATTAGGTTGAGTCATAAAGATGAGCCTGACTCATTAGAATCGGAATTTTCATCAAATCATAAAATACTTCTAAATCAGTAAACATAATTCCCCTCCGACTGCAATGACGTCATGGCAATGGTCGTGGAGCTTTCGGAGATTGTCAAACAGCACGTCTTGCTGACCCTCTTCATTGCCCGCTGCACGGCCAGTCTGGCATATTCGTGACCCCCAAACTCGTCATTCCAGAGCAAATACTTCAACTTCCGAAAAGGTACTGGTCGCTGAGTTTTAGGTTAGTGAGTAGGGGCTCTGTTTCATCTGTTAAACAACTCTCCAGGTCAGAATGTCAGCACTTCACTCACTGCCTCTTGTTGGTCTCATAGAGCTGGTGGGTTCGAGTACAATCAAAGACGTTTCATAGTCCTCGTCAAAAGCCTGGAAAATGGTTTTCTTGGTAAAGAAAACTCGCGGCAGCCTGTTCGAATGGTCATCTGGGGATTATCCTCAATCAGCGCTCACAGCGGCGAAGTCACAGTATGTTTTTCATGCTGAACAAATCGAAGCAATATAGTATTGTCTTTTCAAGTTATGAAGTATTAATATTTATTTTCATCTAGTAAAAAGTCAAAAAAAATAATAATAAATATAAAGCTTTTGCAAAAGCTCATTCCTTGTGAAAATGTCAAGTTTTATTTTTTATGAACTCTATACACTTAAGTTCATTTGAATGATAGAGTATTTATATGTACATTAATTAAACTTTATTGCACTCATAACAACGATAACAAATAAAAAGTTTTATGAGCTATAAATTAAAAACATCATAAGTTTTGATTGGTTATCCAAAGTAAGGTCATTTTAGTCCTGATTTTAAAATTCCTAATTAATGGAACATAATAAATTATAAGTATTAAAATGGGAAAAAATAAAATAATAAGGAGTGGGAATGCTCAGTGCATTAAGATGTAATAACTCTCAATGTTGAGGACACGGTTCGAATACTCCGATAGAGGAAGGTCAAATTGGTTCAAACTCATTGTAGATTCTAAGTTCGATAGACTATTTTATATGCGAAATATTATTTATATCCAGTCGGGTACTACAACTTATCGAATCAATTAGACAATAATATAATAATAACAGAAAAAATACACTAAATATAACATTTCGTCCCGAGAGAGGAAGATCATTTTTGACAACCTTATTGATAAGATCCTAAATTCAATAGACTATTTACATGCTATAATGGTTTTTTTTTTTTTTGCCTATTCGATAGAATGCATCCGATTGGTATAAATAGCATATGCATTTAAATCTATCAAACCTAGGATCTATCAATGAGGTAGACCACAAATGAACCATCCCTTTTGGGATTCGAACCTGCGCAAAACAGCAGATGGGACACGCTTACCGCACGGCTATACTCCCTTTACATGCTATAATGCTTATTTATATCCATACGGAGCATTTCTATCGAATCAATTAGGCAATAAATATAATAAAACAGCAAAATACACTAAATTAGCCTAGTCCATTAGGCAATAATAACAAACAAGTATATAAAGACAACATGTTAATAAGGATTAAACACTATTCTTATTAATATTATTACCTAAGAACCTTTTTATCGAACGCAATTAAATGAAAGAAAAGGAGTGAATAATAAAAAAGAAGTCGGCACTATGAAATAAGACTTCACTCACTCTTGGTGTATATAGATGTACATATTAACCCAGAGATACACTATAAATCTTAAAGCCACAAATGGGCCTCCGTTTATGTCTCTTAAGAATCCTTTGAATAGACTAAACCAGTATATTATAAAAAGAACTTTTTAAATGTTGTAAATATTAATGTTTAATTTGTTTTATCATCTATGACGATAAATAGTCTTTTTATTTGTTTCTTCTGTAAAAACACCCAGAAACAACAGATCATCTCCTTTGGAACTGCCTTGCACTAACAGACTTACCAGGCCTCCATCCAAATCTCACTAGAAGACTTCTTCAAGATCAAAACTTCTGAGGAAGTTTTTTGTGGTATTCATAAGGAATACCAAATGTGACACTGTCATAACCAAAGTACAAAACATTTTATACAAAATGCGAACAGTTAAAAACGAAGATCTTTCTTTTATCATCCTAATTGCTTCTTTATATTCAAAAAAATTATTACAGAAATGAACTTTTATTGAAATGCCTTTATTAATATGATTGTTTCCAAATTATTTGAATTTTCTTATATTGTTTCGTTTACATAAATGTTATTTATTGATCATTTATTCATTACATATCTGTACAAACTTTTTTTGTATATCTTTGTTTTAATTTGTCGAAATATATGCCCACTGGTCAAGAAAATAATAGTCTTTTTATCTGACGGTCAGACGTAGAAAAGAATGAAATATGGGAGTGCGATAGGTCAGTGCGTTAAGGCGTGTTGCACTTTTAATGTTGAGAGTGCAAGTTCGAATACTCCCGAGAGGGAAGGTCCCTTTTGATGTACCTCATCGATAAAATCGATAGTCTAATTTTAATACTTTAATGCTTATTTATATCCACAAGGATGCAATTCTATTGAACCAATTAGGTAAGAAAAAAGAATAACGCGGATTGTGGAGTTTGCTAGAGCTTTTAAAACAAATACTTCTTAATCATCTACTAATGATACATTCACTCTATACGACTTTAATATTTACGAGGCGAAACAATGGACATTTAATATACATGTCTTGTATTTAAAAGGGGATGTAATAAGAATTTATAACGTGTCTATACATGTATTTATTTTTAGCCTCTCTTAGACAATCCCTGTAACATGCTCATTTTGAATCCCTCATATTTTTTAATGAGGTCTTTACCCATTCTAACTAAGTAAAAATTTATGTTGTGCTTTGAGCATTCAAGCTCCTCAAACTTAGAGGATAGGCTCCGTGTCATGTTAAAAAAAGTATACCATAATGATAATATCATATTGCGGCAGATTTGAATCTTTTTTAATCACATATTTTTATTTATCACTATTTAAATCATAATAGAGAGAAACTCAAGAAACAACATAGTTCATAAAATACTAATAAAATAAAGCTTTCAAACACCACATAGAAAACAGATCAAAAACATACAAAAACTATTAAAAGGACAGTAACTTTAAAAATATCATCAAAAACATTATAAAAAATTAAATTCAAATAAAGCAAAGGTGACAATTGAATTGCGTAACTTTATTTTCGTAAAATATGGATATGCTATCAAGGTTTGAAATTTGGCTATTACTTTGGAGGCGGTTCTGAATATTTTCGACTGGGGATGAAAACTGTAGAGCTTCTCATCCCGCGTTGATTGTCTCCCCAAACGCTCCTCAAAGGTTGTTTTGTCCACTCCTTCTCAAAGCCTGTTGATTTCTTTGCAGTCTCTGAAGACATGGGTTAATATTGTTTTGGCAGATTTGAATCTTTATTTGTTAATCTGAGGAAATGTCATTATGAAAATAAAAATGGCAATCTACGAATATTATTTTCATGCATTGTTTATTATATTTTCGTATCCCTTATTGTTGCTTTGTTAATGTATTTGTAAGTTTAATTAATAAAGTGCGTTTTCTGGCAGATAGTTTTGTTTATATCTTTTCTATATTGAAACATAACAGAGATATATTCGTGGTCAAAAATAGAAACTCTTAGATGTGCAATAACGTAGTCAACAAACAAGGCATTTTTCTTTCAATTTTTATTTACAAAACACGATGTCACATAAATAATTATTTTTAAGAGTTGATACAACTTTGCAGGCTTTTGGTTTTATTATTGTTATCTTTTAATAATGAATTTACCTATTTCTCTATCAATCTTTTAATACCCAGCCTCATTTTTATTATACCTTTTTGAAACATATCAAAAGGCATTGTAATTAAATGTATTTGAAAAATTGTATTAAAATATATATTTAAAAAATGAATAAAAACAATATATATAGATTCAATTCATTTTGATATGTTACCGCTACTTCTACTGCATGCAGCTATATAATTCATATATTACGGCTTTAAAGTGACAAGGGTAAAATGTAACCTTAATGATTTTATTAGACAGTGCATATATTGTAACATATATATGGTATATGTGTGTATCAGCGGAATATGGATTGATTTATACATGCAAGGAAGCCATGAATAAGATAATAAAGGAATTTTTACGACCTCATTTCCTATATTCTACTATGTATATATAACATGGGGAACCTCACAGACAATAAAAACATCCAAATTAGGAATATTTAATATAACACATTATTTCCTATAGTCAAACTAGTATACATGCTTAGAATGTATAAATAATCAGAACTATTATTTTTTATTATGAAGCTATTATCAAAGAAGTTATAACTTTATAAAGAAAAATCTTTGCTCTATAGGAGGACTGCCTTAACATGGAATCCCGTCGGAAGAAGTGAATGACGGCTTTCCATAATTGTTGTAATGATATTTTGTAGGGATCTGTGGCATTAAATAATAGAAATGAACTCAGCCTATTATATTGGCTGGTGGATTTGACAAACTGAGGCATTGTTTCGAGCAACCATTTATTGATTTGATATATTTTGACAAAACATATTTTTTATATATTTTTTTTTACATTCAACAGTTCATTTTTATTATATGTACAACAGAATACATAAAAACCTAAGAAAGCATGAAAAATCATATAAGTAAATATTTTAATTTACAATTTTATCATAAGGGTTGAACTAAAAGCACTATTTTCAATCAATAAAATACAATAAAAAAATCAATTGGCATTTACTAAAATATATAAACATTAATTTTGAGCTTTAAAATGGCATTACTTGCAATTCTTAAAATTCTTTATTATTGTAGATAATGTCTTCCGGTGGATGGATGCAAGGGAAGGGAAGTATTTAATTTCCTTCGAGGCCACAGTCCATGAGTCAACCGAAAGGGAGGGATCTTCAGGTCCAGGGAAGCATATCTTGCCGCTGCCGATAGGAGTACTGGCCTAATATCCGACGATTGCAAAGGGTCTCCAGAAGTAATTTGCTTCGCAATTAGAGCTTTGGAGTTTAAGATTGCGAAGTTTATCGCCTTTTCTCGTGGGGTGGTCCATTTTCTGCCAAGTCCAAATAAGATAATCGCTTTCCGGTATTTGCCGAGCTCTCTTTTTCAAGCCCTTTTATGTTCAGACATACAAACTCAGTAAGAATTTATACTGCTTGACATTCCACAAAGGCATGGAGGGTTGTATTGAAAATCTTCCCACAATCTTTGCAGGGTCGCAGAAATTTATTGCAGTCACCCGATATCTGAAGTTGGGCGGTGAATTTCTTGTTATCGTGTATATTGGTGAGGGAGCCAGTGATAATTTTTTCCACTTAAGAGCAGCTTTAAATATTTATTTGCAATTAAATCCACTCATCGTTATATGCTTTTCTTGACAATTTAAGGTGCCACGGAGTTAGTAATAGGTGTTTTACGGAAGATCTATTTAAGGGAATCTAAATGTTCCATCACTAAACAGCCTTTGGTCACCCAGATTATGGAGAGTCAATATTCCTTGGCAAATGGCTAATTCTTCTAACTCCTCCGGTTTCCCTAAGTTTTGGAAAAAGAAGGCCCTTTCTCGGTTCTTTCTAACTATATCCACCGTGGAATCGCTTTCAAAAGATGGATTATATGTCCAGACTATTCGTTGAGCTGACCCCCAATTTAAAGAAATCCTTGAGGTTATTTCATTCGTCATATCGGTGCCCAACATGAGCCAGGTATATAATCTGCTACACGAAATTGTCCTCCTCCATTCCGTATCTCCATTCTTAGTTATATCAATAAAAACATAATATAAATTTTAGGTAAAATAACGGACAGTTGAGAAAGTCCTCCTCCTAAAGTTTTCTAGGCCTTTTGATAGCTGATAAGTAACTATGGTGAAACAGGTTGTTCAACCACTTTCCTCCTCCTTGATTGCCCTCTCGGCGATTATAGGGCATGAAGAAGCTTATATAAAATGACCGGGACGATTTTGTGTTATACAGGTCGATTCTCTTCTGAATATTAAGTCTCCTCCACGCCATAGTTTTATGAAAAGCCATAGAAGCTAAATTTATTCAGTTGATTTCATGGACACCCTCATTACACCACTCAATGCCCAAAATGTCAACTCTTTTTTAACCTCGCAAGAGGAAATTTTCACTCCCAGAGAGGGGTTCCAGGATCCAATCGGTAGAATAGCTGTTTTCGCTTTGTTGAGAGAGAGTCCAGACGATTTTTCGAACTTCGTAAAATAATTTATTAAAAGTTCTACTCGTTTTGTAACTTGAGCCGCTGAGTTCCCTTCCACTGTTAGGGTGACGTCATCAGCGTAAAGGTCAATCAAATGGCGATTTCCCTCGAAGTCAATTCAAAGCCCTCAAATTTTCTAAGCACTGTAGCCACAAGTTTTCAAGTGCGATGATAAATAGAAGAGGAGCTGAAGGGCAGCCCTGTCTACAGCTCCTGCCCAAAGTAATTGGCTACTTTCCTGGCCATTGATTGATATTGTGGAAGAGCCATTTAACAGTAAGGCCTGCACTGGGTTGAAAAAATTCTTGGTAAAGCTTTGGCTACTTCTTTCAGGACATGCCTATGCTGGATAGAGTCGAAAGCTTTTGAGAAATCGATCGCAATTATGGCCCCAAATTTTTGCCTTTTATTAACCTAATCAATAGACGCTTGGATGTTACGCGAGATATCTTTATCTTTCTTTGCTTTAAAAATCCCTTTTGGTGAGTGCTAATGTTTTTTGAAGTTCTGTAGCCATTTCTTGAGTTAAAATGCCTGATAAAATTCTATAAGAATTTAAAATTGTAATTGGTGTCCAATCTGACTAAAATCAGATCAATTCCCTTTTACGAATTAAAACAATTCTTCCTTTTGTTAAAATCTTGGCATTTTTCCTTTCTTCTCCATTGCTTCGCCAATCTTAAGCAGGTAAGGTAGGACTTGCTCTGGTAAAAGAGAATACACTTTTCCGATGATTCCATCCGGGCCACAAGCTTTGTGTATTTTATTTTTTATTTAGATAGAGATATTTTAGCCGAAATAAATATTTCTGAATCCCCTTCAATCCAACGTTTTGCCCGGGGAAAATGCCTTCTCTATTTCCCACTATATATTGAAAGCGAGATCTAAAATATTCCACGATAGCTGTCGTCTTAGTTATGGATATTCCATCATGAACAATCCTTTTAATGTTGACGCACTGCAAATTTTCTATTTGAAAGATCCTGAACTCTCCTGAAACGATCATTCTCTTTATGAACTTTGTCTTAGAGTTCAACCTCCGCAATCTCGGCAATCCTAAAGTATTTCACTGTATCAGCCATAAAAAGAGCGTGCAAAAACCGAATCTTTTCTAAGAACTGCTTCTATTTGGGACGAATCTTTCTTCGCTGTTAATCTTTTTCTTTGAGGAACTGAGAAGTAGTCTAATAATGATTTTGTTGAGTTTACGGAGAGCTGGGTCCGAAGATCTAAAGTTGGAATGACCGCTTAAAAGTCTTTTCTTTAAAACATTTAAAAAGTATCTCCTTCAGCATCCATCTAGGGAATTTGAAAAGTCCACCGGGAAGATCATATTTAGGTCCAAAAAGATGAGTTTATGATCCAAAAAGGGTTCTGACGGTACGAAGCTCCTTCACATGACGGAATAGGAAGGAGAAGAGAAAACTAGGTCTATTCGTGAGTGTAAATGACCTCTTGACCATGAAAAGTCCCATGGTTTAGCTTATCCATAATATCAACCAGGTAAGTTGCAATATATCGATTTAAATATAAATTTTGGGTATTTGTTGATGGCTATCAAGGTCACACATGAGATCCCAAACAATAAAAGAGGAATGGGTTATTTAAATTATTATTTACTATAGCTTGATAAAAAGGGTAGCACTTGACATTAGGTCCATAGGCGTTTTATAATATAAAAACAAAATCCGTGGTAGATAATTGAATTGGTGCCAGTCACTTCCAAACGAATATTCCTTATACATGCCAACACTTTTATTCCTTTTGTGAAAAAGTTAAACTCCTCTTTTCGAATCAGACCGGTAAATAATGGTGGAATTGTTTTGGTAAACAAAGGGAGCAACCATCCTCACAAGATGT
>CP045890.1:28888689-28913816 GCA_013387185.1 Caligus rogercresseyi
ACCAGACTTCAATAATAATTATTATGTTGAAAGAAATCTAATTTACTACCAGACGTATGTTTGATGTTTTTTAATAAAACAAAGTTTTCAGTAAAAACAAAGAAAAAATGGAGTGTGTATTGTTAGCATATTTCATAGCTTTTTTGTATCAATTAACTTCACTCGCCTGTAGAAGATGACTTGTTCGCTTCAGAGTAAAATAGTACTTTTAAGTTTAGTAAACACTTTAGATGATAAATCCAAAAATGACCTTGGTTGCATTCTATCAATTCAGAATTCAGTACAATCTGAGTTTACATCATATGATTCAGAGCCTGTATTGACCTATAAGAAATCGATTATGAAAAAAATAATAATAATGTGTTTCTTAGATTTGCGTCAAGGTATCCTCTCAAAATTTTACTTTGTCTCTGACGCATTTATAATCCATTATATGCGTCATTTTGTACGCGAGATAGGCTTTTTTTAATGTACATATAACTCTCTACTTATTAAATTGACATGATTTAGTATACCAAAATATTAAAGCTGGTTAACCAAGCTTTCATTTGATATGTTGGTGTTCTAAAAATCGCTATACTTTAAGAGATATAAGCAAATACGTACGTCTCCCCCAAAAATTGATCTTTTGATATGAGAATATACGATTACCATCTGGTAACTGCTGTTAGTGTTACCTGGATAGAAAGAGAAAGAAGGGAGGTATTTTGCCTCAATCTCTCTACCTTATTTTTTGCGGAAAACTATATTGTTACAAAATTTGTAAAACTTGACCTCGTGCGCGACCTCGTATTGTTGACCGATTTTGTTCAACTTTCTATGTCGTTTCTTTTATCACCAAGAAACAGAAAAAGCCCTTTGTGCTAACATTTCAAACATTTGAAAAATTCGAACAACCCTACTATACATGATTATTTTTAGCCTTCTTAGACAAATCCCTGTAACATGCTCATTTTGATCCCTCATATTTTAATGAGGTCTTTACCATTCTAACTAAGTAAAAATTTATGTTGTGCTTTGAGCATTCAAGCTCCTCAAACTTAGCGGATAGGCTCCGGGTTGTAAAAAAAATAACCAATGATAATTTATCGTTATTGCGGCAGATTTGAATCTTTTTTTTAATCACATATATTTTATTTATCACTATTTAAATCATATAGAGAGAAACTCAAGAAACAAACATAGTTCATAAAATACTAATAAAATAAAGCTTTCAAACACCACATAGAAAACAGATCAAAAACATACAAAAACTATTAAAAGGACAGTAATCTTTAAAAATATCATCAAAAACATTATAAAAATTAAATTCAAATAAAGCAAAGGTGACAATTGAATTGCGTAACTTTATTTTCGTAAAATATGGATATGCTATCAGGTTTGAATTTGGCTATTACTTGGAGGCGGTTCGAATATTTTCGACGGGGATGAAAACTGTAGAGCTTCTCATCCCGCGTTGATTGTCTCCCCAACGCTCCTCAAAGGTTGTTTTGTCCACTCCTTCTCAAAGCCTGTTGATTCTTTGCAGTCTCTGAAGACATGGGTTAATATTGTTTTGGCAGATTTGAATCTTTATTTTGTTAATCTGAGGAATGTCATTTATGAAAAATAAAAATGGCAATCTACGAATATTATTTTCATGCATTGTTTATTAGATTTTCGTATCCCTTTGTTGCTTTTGTTATGTATTTGTAAGTTTAAATTAATAAAGTGCGTTTTCTGGCAGATAGTTTGTTGTAATCTTTTTATATTGAAACATAACAGAATATATATTCGTGGTCAAAAAATAGAAACTCTTAGATGTGCAATAACGTAGTCAACAAACAAGGCATTTTTCTTTCAATTTTATTTACAAAACACGATGTCACCATAAACTATTATTTGTAAGAGTTGATAACAACTTTGCAGGCTTTTGGTTAGTATGTTACCTTAATTGAATTTACCTATTTTCTTTGTTTTAACCTCTTATGTTTTCCTCTGTCTTTCTCTGCATTTACATCAATTTTAATACCCACCTCATTTTTATTATACCTTTTTGAAACAATATCAAAAGGCAGGTAATTAAATGTATTTGAAAAATTGTATTAAAATATTATTTAAAAATGAATAAAACATGATATATAGATTCAATTCACTTTGATATGTACCGTACTTCTACTGCATGCAGCTATAAATTATATATTACGGCTTTAAAGTGACAAGGGTAAAATGTTAACCTTATGATTTATTAGACAGTGCATAGATTGTAACATATATATGGTATATGTGTGTATCAGCGAATATGGATTGATTTATACATGCAAGGAAGCATGAATAAGATAATAAAGGAATTTTTACGACCTCATTTCCTATATTCTACTATGTATATATAACATGGGTAACCTCACAGACAATAAAAACATCCAAATTAGGAATATTTAATATAACACATTTTTCCTATAGTCCAAACTAGGTATACATGCTTAGAATGATAAATAATCATGACTATTATTTTATTATGAAGCTATTATCAAAGAAGTTATAACTTTATAAAGAAAAATCTTTGCTCTATAGGAGGACCTGCCTTAACATGGAATCCCGTCGGAAGAAGTGAATGACGGCTTTCCATAATTGTTTGTTAATGATATTTTGTTGGGATTCTGTGGCATTAAATAATAGAAATGAACTCAGCTATTATATTGGCTGGTGGATTTGACAAACTGAGGCATTGTTTGGAGCAACCATTTATGATTTGATATTTTGACAAAAATATATATTTTATTTATTTTATTTTTTTTTTCAACAGTTCATTTTTATTATATGTACAACAGAATACATAAAAACCTAAGATAATGCATGAAAAATCATATAAGTAAATATTTTAATTTACAATTTTATCATAGGGGTTGAACTAAAAGCACTATTTTCAATCAATAAAATACAATAAAAAAATCAATTGACATGTGTACTAAAATATATAAACATAAATTTTGAGCTTTAAAATGGCATTACTTGCAATTCTTAAAATTTTTATTATTGTAGATAATGTCTTCCGGTGGATGGATGCAAGGGAAGGGAAGTATTTAATTTCCTTCGAGGCCACAGTCCATGAGTCAACCGAAAGGGAGGGGATCTTCAGGTCCAGGGAAGCATATCTTGCCGCTGCCGATAGGAGTACTGGCCTAATATCCGACGATTGCAAAGGGTCTCCAGAAGTAATTTGCTTCGCAATTAGAGCTTTGGAGTTTAAGATTGCGAAGTTTATCGCCTTTTCTCGTGGGGTGGTCCATTTTCTGCCAAGTCCAAATAAGATAATCGCTTTCCGGTATTTGGCCGAGCTCTCTTTTTCAAGCCCTTTTATGTTCAGACATACAAACTCAGTAAGAATTTGTACTGCTTGACATTCCACAAAGGCATGGAGGGTCGTATTAAAAATCTTGCCACAATCTTTGCAGGGTTGCAGAAATTTAATACAGTCACCCGATATCTGAAGTTGGGCGGTGAATTTCTTGTTATCGTGTATATTGGTGAGGGAGCCAGTGATAATTTTTTCCACTTAAGAGGAAGGTCCAGCAGCTTTAAATATTTATTTGCAATTAAATCCACCTCATCGTTATATGATTTTCTTGACAATTTAAGGTGCCACGGAGTTAGTAATAGGTGTTTTACGGAAGATCTATTTAAAGGGAATCTAAATCTTCCATCACTAAACGGCCTTTGGTCACCCAGATTATGGAGAGTCAATATTCCTTGGCAAATGGCTAATTCTTCTAACTCCTCCGGTTTCCCTAAGTTTTGGAAAAAGAAGGCCCTTTCTCGGTTCTTTCTAACTATATCCACCGTGGAATCGCTTTCAAAAGATGGATTATATGTCCAGACTATTCGTTGAGCTGACCCCCAATTTAAAGAAATCCTTGAGGTTATTTTTTGTCATATCGGTGCCCAACATGAGCCAGGTATATAATCTGCTACACGAAATTGTCCTCCTCCATTCCGTATCTCTCCATTCTTAGTTATATCAATAAAAACATTATATAAATTTTAGGTAAAATAACGGACAGTTGAGAAAGTCTCCTCCTAAAAGTTTTCTAGGCCTTTTGATAGCTGATAAGTAACTATGGTGAAACAGGTTGTTCAACCACTTTCCCTCCTCCTTGATTGCCCTCTCGGCGATTATAGGGCATGAAGACGCTTTATATAAAATGACCAGGACGATTTTTTTGTTTATACAGGTCGATTCTCTTCTGAATATTAGTCTCCTCCACGCCATAGTTTTATGAAAAGCCATAGAAGCTAAAATTATTCAGTTGACTTCATGGACACCCTCATTACCACTCAATGCCCAAAATGTCAACTCTTTTTTTAACCTCGCAAGAGGAAATTTTCACTCCCAGTCAGGGGGTTCCAGGATCCAATCGGTAGAATAGCTGTTTCGCTTTGTTGAGAGAGAGTCCAGACGATTTTTCGAACTTTGTAAAATAATTTATTAAAAGTTCACTCGTTTTGTAACTTGAGCCGCTGAGTTCCCTTCCACTGTTAGGGTGACGTCATCAGCGTAAAGGTCAATCAAATGGCGATTTCCCTCGAAGTCAATTCCACAAGCCCTCAAATTTTCTAAGCACTGTAGCCACAAAGTTATCAAGTGCGATGATAAATAGAAGAGGAGCTGAAGGGCAGCCCTGTCTACAGCTCCTGCCAAAGTAATTGGGCTACTTTCCTGGCCATTGATTGATATTGTGGAAGAGCCATTTAACAGTAAGGCCTGCACTGGGTTGAAAAAATTTCTTGGTTAAAACTTTGGCTACTTCTTCAGGACATGCCTAAGCTGGATAAAGTCGAAAGCTTTTGAGAAATCGATCGCAATTATGGCCCCAAATTTTTGCCTTTTATAACCGAATCAATAGACGCTTGGATATTACGCGAGATATCCGTTATCTTTCTTTGCTTTAAAAATCCCTTTGGTGAGTGTTAATGTTTTTTTGAAGTTCTGTAGCCATTTCTTGAGCTAAAATGCCTGATAAAATTATATAAGATTCATTTAAAATTGTGATTGGTGTCCAATGGCTAAAAATCAGATCCATTTCCCTTCTTACGAATAAAACAAATTCTTCCTTTTGTTAAAATCTTTGGCATTTTTCCTTTCTTCTCCATTGCTTCGCCAATCTTAAGCAGGTAAGGTAGGATTTGCTCTGGTAAAAGAGAATAAACTTTTCCGATGATTCCATCCGGGCCACAAGCTTTGTTGTATTTTATTTTTGTATTTAGATACAGAGATATTTTAGCCGAAGTAAATATTTCTGAATCCCCTTCAATCCAACGTTTTGCCCGGGGAAAATGCCTTCTCTATTTCCCACTATATATTGAAAGCGAGATCTAAAATATTCCACGATAGCTGTCGTCTCAGTTATGGATATTCCATCATGAACAATCCTTTTAATGGTTGACGCACTGCAAAAATTTCTATTTGAAAGATCCTGAACTCTCCTGAAACGATCATTCTCTTTATTTAAAAAATACATTTTTTTTGTAAAATTACCAAATTTTGCATATTTTTCAGTATAATATTATGTATTTTTCAACTACTTAGTAAAACAAAAAATATTTTTGAAACTTTTAATTTCTTATACAAAAAAAACATATTCAAATTGAAGATGCATGGAATGCGAATTACTAGCTGTATAAAAATTCTCTCTAAAGATCTTCTCTTGTGCTGCAAATTAGGATAGTCAAGAGCTAGGCTCCAGCAATAGTCAGCCATCATGTGGCTATCCCAGATTCCTTGGTACTTCTTCTACATGTCCCTTATGTCTGGTGAAACCTCTCACCCGCTCATCACTAACACATCCAAGATTTTCAGGAAATTTATCTAGGTGACAGAAAAGGAAATTAACGTTCGATTCTCATATATGCATTTAGCTGTTTTTAGCTCACAAGCATACTGTTAACAAGCTTCACATAATTGCATGATTTGTTGTTTCCAAGATAATTATCCACAACCAAGACAAATGAACTCCAAGCAAAATACACAATCTGGTCATAATAAAAACAAACTGATGATCATTCAATCTTTAGCTTTCTTATATGAGGATCATCACAAATCCAGCCTTCTTTTTTTACTCAGTCCAGGGAAAGCATCACAAATGTATTTAAAACAATCTCCATCTTATCTAGGGCTTTGACAAATTGTTTCATTAATCCTAATGTGAAGAGGAGGGACAAGGATCTTTGATCTGTCGCCAGAGGCTCAGCAATAACATTTTTCTCCCCAACAGTCAAATGAGTCCTCTCTGGCCACTCCTTCCTCACCCAGTATTCCTCCCTTGCCTACTATCCCAGTGACAGAGAAAAGTAAAGGAATTCGGTTCTTTAGTTTGGTGGAATGGGCAACTGGAATGTATCCATATTTATTTATTTCCATTATGGGGCAAAACAACTTTGAGTCAGGAGGACTATTTGATATATCCATAGAGGTGAAAAAGTTCCGTAAATACCACGCAACCCACTCCAAAACAAAAGAACAACAAAACAATCACTTATCTCTCCTTTTGAATCCAAGTCCTCGAAGACAAATCAACGAATCCTGGGGTCCAGAGGGTAGTTTACCGAAAATAAAGTCCAAAATGGGATTGCACGCCACTTAAAACACTTTTTACACTATTAAAAAGGCCAAAATGCACGTTATAACCACAAAATCAGGGATATTTTCCTCACAGTAGAAAAGCACGTCTGACTTGTATACATAAGTAAGGAAAAAAAAGTATCAGTTTTGAAATTTGAAAATAGTTGCTACTACAAATATTAGTTATAATAGAGGTGACCTAATGCATTTTTAGGTTTTTTGTACAGTGAATATAATGTACGTCATACAATCAAATGAAGAATATCTTTTTAATTGCTAAAATAAAGCAATAAACTCATTCATGAAGGACGAGGACTGAGGGAAAGAATCATTGTAGCACCCGACCCCTACTCAGCCCAGCATTAATCCTGAAACACAATAGGATGATTAGAAATTCCTTACATTTTGTCAATTATAATTCAAGTATTTTAAAGAATAAGCAAGGAGACAAAAAGAATCACAAACGTTTTTTAAGATAATCAAAAAATGTATATTATATGCATATATATATATATATATATATATATATATATATATATTAGGGTTGTTCTTATTTTTCCAAAGTTTGAAATGTTAGCAACATTGTGGATTTCTGTTTCTTGGTGATAAAAGAAGACGACATACAAAGTTTGAACAAAATCGGTCAACATGGTGGATAGAAAGAGAAAGCGAAGGGAGGGAGTATTTTGCCTCACTTCTCTCCCTTCTTTTTTTTCTATCCAGGTAACACTAACAGCAGTTACCAGATGGTAATCGTAAATTCTCATATCAAAAGATCAATTTTGGGGGAGAGTACGTATTTGCTTATATCTCTTAAAGTATAGCGATTTTTAGAACACCAAACATATCAAATGAAAGCTTGGTTAACCAGCTTAATATTTTGGTATACTAAATCATGTCAGTTTAATAAGTAGAGAGTTATATGTTAATTAAAAAAAGCCTATCTCGCGTATAAAATGACGCATATCATGGATTATAAATGCGTCAGAGACAAAGTAAAATTTTGAGAGGATACCTTGACGCAAATCTAAGAAACACATTTTATTTTTTTCATAATCGATTCTTATAGGTCAATACAGCTCTGAATCATATGATGTAAACTCAGATTGTACTGAATTCTGAATTGATAGAATGCAACCAAGGTCATTTTTGGATTTATCATCTAAAGTTTTACTAAACTTAAAAGTACTATTTTACTCTGAAGCGAACAAGTCATCTTCTACAGGCGAGTGAAGTTAATTGATACAAAAAAGCTATGAAATAAGCTAACAATACACACTCCATTTTTCCTTTGTTTTTACTGAAAAATTTGTTTTATTAAAAAACATCAAACATACGTCTGGTAGTAAATTAGATTTCCTTTAAATTAATAATATTATTGAAGTCTGTAACGTCCACCATTTGAAGAAATTTGCGAAAAACTATATTATTACATAATTTTTAAAACTTTGACCTCGTTGCGCGACCTCGTAATGTTGACCGATTTTGTTCAAACTTTGTATGTCGTTTTCTTTTATCACCAAGAAACAGAAAATCCACAATTTTGCTAACATTTCAAACATTTGAAAAATAAGAACAGCCTAATATATATATATATATATATATATATATTCTATATTGTTCGATAGAATTGTATCCGACAACAATAAGCATCATAGCATTAAAATTATTCTTTCGAACTAGGATCTTATCAATGAGGTAGATCAAAATGACCATCCCCTCTCGGGATTCGAATCTGTGCCCCCAAAATTGAGAGTTGTACACGCCTTAACACACATGGCTATCGCACTCCCTTTTATATTCAAGTTTTCTTTGAGAACAATTTTTTGTTCAATTAGGCTTTGTTTTAAACAACTGCTCTAAAAGGTTTTAACTTTTATTACTGTTCGATTTTTAATTATTACGCTCTATTGATAAGACAGACATTTTAAACCTTCTATTAACAAGTGGCTTTGCAGGCCCGGCGGGATTGGGGGGGGGGGCTGAGGGGGCCAGGCCCGCCCACCGAGTGTCGTAGGCCCACCCACGCAAAATTTCTAGGACTTTTTTAGGAAATTCTTTGCTATAAAAAACCGTCATCACTTTTTTTGGAGATTCTGTTCTAAAAAAAACGTCATCACTTTTTTGGAGATTTGTTTCTAAAAAAAGTCATCACTTTCTTTTGGAGATTTTTTCTAAAAAATGTCATCACTCTTTTTGGAGATTCTTTTCTAAAAAAACGTCATCACTTTTTTTGACAATTCCATACGTTTTCAAAATTACACAATGTTATGTTTTAGATATTTCAACACTGAACGCTAACGGAACGCTGAACGCAAAAACATTGAACTGAACGCTATTTTTTTAAACGCTGAACGCAAAAAAAGCTGAACGCTCACAAGCCTGGTCAATTGTGCCCCCCCCCATAACAACTGTAGGCCCCCCAAAAGCCTCAGCCTGCTGCCGGGCCTGTGGATTTGTTTAAATATACCTGCTCATTTTAAATAGATATATAAGTTCAATGTTTTTGTGAAGAAGAGGACGAAACCCTTCCCCACCTTATTTACATGTGTCCCCAAACGAGGATCAGGATGGACGAATGGGTCGAGGAGATGAAAAGAAGAAAAAATTCCATAAATAAATAGTCTCGTATTTTGTCTAAATTTAATTCATTTCACGATAAAGGTTAGCTCCTAAAAAGTTTCCGGCATGGGGGAACTGATCCAAGAACTTGACAAACTAACAAGTTCTGTGTAGATAAAGTAAATGGAAACGATATTATTTTACATTTTATAGTATTACTTAACAGATATTTATTTTTTAAATGTAATACAGCTGAAATACAACGAAAATTATGAGTGTTGATAATTATCATAATCCTATGAAATCTTGAATAGTTTCACACTTTATTTAAACTAGTGGAAAAGTTCTTATTGTTACTTAAATAATAAAATGTTTTCAAATAATAACGTAAAATATAATTTTGTATAAGTTGGTACAATATACTATATTTTTTAATGATATAAAACATATCTGGGAATTATGATTGTATTCCTTTAAAATATACATTGTAATTAAAACAGCTCTTAGCGCAATTAAATATTTACTTGTAAATATAATTATGGCAATCAATGTAATTATACACGAAATTATAATAGGTAATTTGAGCCATTACTCAGAAATTTGCACATAAAATTATACTTGAACTTTTTAATTAATATACTTGTAGGTTTTTAATTACTTCAAAAAATACTATATATGTATGATAGATGGTTGGACCATTATACTAGAGCCTTTGTATTGTGATATACACGTACAGCTTTCGTGCCCAACATACAAAATGGGATAGGTCATAGAGATATAAAAAGTTTATTCCATTCAATAGCAGAGAAACATCGTTCAGCTGTTGCCTGTGCCCAATATAAAAAAGTAATTTATACTACTTCATCGTAAGCTTATCATAAAGATAGAAAGATTTGTTTATAGTGGACACAAAAACGTATTCCTCTGAAGAATCCAATAAGCCCTCTATGTCTTTATATCTCTATGGGATAGGTCTGTTAAAACGGAAGTAATTTTGATATACAAATAGTTTCAAAATCTAATATAGCTCCATGGATATTTTGGACTCTATGCACAAAGTGACAGATACAAATTAATACTAAAATAGTAATAAGTACCTTATGAATTTTTTTTTCGTGTTACAGTATCTGAGTTTCATTTACAATTTATGTTTAGTAATTGCTTATAATTTGATATTGAACTATGGTATTGGAAATTAGTATATATATATATATATATATATTTTTGTACTTAAAATAAGATCAAAGAACATTTATGTTTTATTGGATCAAAAGGTTTTCTCATAAAATTTATTATTCTACTTCTTTTTCCACAAGCCCTTGAATGACAAAAGTTGTTATGTATCTATAAGATAAAATTGTATCCCTCTTTGTATCAACAGACTTCTTACTAGCATATTAGTATTAAACAAGTATAGATATAACTTATTAATAAGATACAAAATATCAAATATGTTGCCCTTCAATAAGTAATGTACAAAGATGATTTTATCGCAAACTTACTCTCAGTAGCCCTATAGACAATGCGACAAGGCAACATCTTATAGTTCATAGGTTAAAAATGCATTTATGTAAGATCATGTCTGACATCTTGACATTTCCTTCACCTTTGAATTTGTTCAAAAAATATTATATTAATAAAATAAAAGTCAAATTGTGATATTATGACTGGTCAATTTATAATTTGTAAAATTTGTAAGTTGGATAATATTGGCAGAAGTTTGATGAAGTTACATTTTAAAATATCTACAAAACTACAAACCAAATTATAGGAGGCTTTCAAGACATATGAATTATATTTTTAATCTCTCTGCATTTTATTGTTCTTTTAGATTCATCATAAGAAATGACCGATGTTAGGTTATTGTTTTGGAATGTCAATGTATTTCTAAAATGGCTAAGACCAATCATGAACTATAATATATATGTATTTTTTACGCAATTTTACCTACTTTCTTATAATTGTGTTTTATGTATTTTATATAATACAATTTTAAATAAAGACCATAAAAACTATATTAATATATAATTTTAACTTATTCCTCTCCCAACTTATTTTAGGTAATATTTAACGATATTATTTATGTATGCAATATTATATACTTCATTATTTATATATTTAAATATATATACTATACAAAACTATAAATATATTAAGTCTCCATTCATATATTAATATACCTTTTTCTTTACAAAAAGCTTCATTTGTTATTATGTTTGACCGTGGCCACCAGACCGTTCAACGATATTGTACATAAAATTATGGAAGCTGACTCGATTAACGAGTATTTTCAGATTATAAATATATCTTCTTGCTATCTATTTATATTTAAAATACATATTTACGAGATTATAAAAACTATTGGATTGCAATAAATAAGTTAAGTATTTTTTTAGGTTGGATAATACGGGCACAAGTTTGATAAAGTTACATTTTACTATGTCTACAAAACTAATCAAATTATAGGATGCTTTTAAGACATATGAATGATGTTTTACTAAAAAAAATCATTTTAATGTTCTTTTATGACTCATCATAAAAATAACTGATCTAACTGATGTATTTTATTAAATGGCTAAGACCAACCATAAACTATATATGCTTATTAATATATAACTTTAAGTTATTGTTCTTCCAACTTATTTTATGAACTATTTAACGATTATTTATGTATGTAATATAATTGTTTTCATTGTTTATATATTTAAATATATATACTTTACATAACTATGAATATATTTAGTCTCTATTCATAAATTAATACACCTTTTTCTTTACAAAAAGCTTCATTTGTTATTATATGTGACCGTTTCCACCTGACCGTTCAACGATGTTGCACATATAATTATGGAACGCGACTCAATTGACGATTATTTTTAAACTACAAAATATATCTTCTTGCTATCTATTTTAAAATACATATTTTACGAGATTACAAAAAATTATTGGATTGCAATAAATAAATTAAAGTTAAAAAATAATTTGTTATAATATAACACCAACACTAGGTATCGTAACGGTAAAGCAGCTCTTTTATGAGAGGACTCCTTCTGAAATAATTTGACCCATCCTTCAAAATCACTCAGGAGTACAATAGTCAATACTCAATTATTATTTTTATTTTTTTTTGGGGTGTATATATAATCAATCCATTCCCTGATGTCTACTCTGACTCTTGACGGCGTTTAACTGTGTGCCCGTTAGACGGTAGGGAGTGGAGTATTCCCTGGGTGACGATGGGGCAACCCACCTTCCTAACCATATTTTCTGAGGACTCATTCTTGATTTAATATTTTGTAATGGGTAATAATCGCACCCCCTTCATTGTTGTCGCAGGAGGGACTGAAAAAAAAGACACGGTTGTGCCCACAAACTTCACTCACAGCGGGAGAAGACCCTAGCTCAATTTAAGTAAACTTGAAGAAAAAAGTACAAAGCACTTTTTATCAGCATTGTCTTTTGTGAACATAAAGTTAGCTTGTAAATTAGCAAGTACAAAAATGAATATTATATATACACATGAATTTAATGTTTAAGACCTAATATATCCTATATATATATATATATATATATATATATATAGAGAGAGAGATAATTAAAAATAATTAATATTTTTTTAGTTTAATACAAAACCTTTGGAGTAGACGTAATAAAAAAGTTTTGTGCGTAAATATTTTTAAAATCAATTCCTAATTTTTTTATCAACAAAAAACACATGACTTAACCGTGACATATTGTTTAAAATACATATTCATTCGTTTCTTATTTCCAAATGCAATGAATAAACTAATAGCATATAATTGGAATGTACTTAAATTGAGTTCTTTATGACGTTTTCATAGATTCAAACAACTATCTCTCTGTATGTTACATATTTTGTGATGCATATATTTTGATTGTCTCGTTCTCTAAATGTATTCTCAATTTTTTTTAGTCTTCAGTAAGTAACTCTTTGTATAACTGATTTTTAAGACCAGAAAAAAGAATTAAATTACCGTCTTATATATAATATATGGCTTTTTCCTTTATGATTAAAGTAAAATGTAATTTTTAAACACAAGCATGAACTATAATTCTAGGCAGATGTGGTAAATGTTGCACATATCTTAAATGTGTTTCCGATTTCTTTTACTAAAGAAGCTAAGACATAAAAGAAAGCCATGATCATTAAAAAAGAGGTTTTTTGAATATCGATTTCTAATGCGGGGCTTATCATTTGATATGAAATAATATAATTCCAGTTTGAATATACATGCGTTTGTATGTTTTATTCATTTGTCTCTATTCTCTGTAGAATGGAAGTAATGCTGAAGTACTCAAAAATAATAATATTTTTAATGGTAAATAAATCACGATTTTGACTCATGAATTTCTTTTTTGTAATTTAAATAAATAAATTTTACTAAAAAGATAACGAATTACAGGCAAAGAATATTGAAAATTTCAAAGATTTTCAATGACGACACCCTGGCAAGCGGGAGGACAAACATCGTGTCATGCGTTTATTCCCTCTTACGTCATTAAAAATATATTACTTCAATAGACATTTTGATTAATTTTAAATATTTGTAATATTATAACCTTTCATGATATATAATGTAAAATAAATATTGCTGATATTCTATATAACTTAATAGGATGTAACACAAGATATGACAATTTAAATTATTTTATCTCTAAACTTCATTTTTATTCAATTGATACAAAACATGTTTTGATCTTATGGTTTTTATTTCAGAGCCCATACTGTTTATGCATGAAATATATATAAATCGATATTAGGAAGAAATGGCAATACGGCATAGGAAAAATGACCAAGAAAATATGTACCTAGAAGAAATTATCCTAGGTAGAAAAGTAAATGATGTTTAATGGAAAAAATGGCCCAAATAAGTCCCCTCCTCGTCTAATAAAACCAACATCAAAGTAATTATGTCGCTATAAATACAAGAATTTTAATTGACGTTATCTATTCAATCTGTACAAAAAATGTTATTTGTACAATATTTAATTGTATTCCAATCAAAATCTTGTCTACAAAATTATTTGGGCCCTTTTACTCATGCGTTATCATTTCCTTTTCTATCTTGGACCATATCTTCCTGGTCAATTTTTTCTTGGTCCATTTCTTCCTAGGTCGTATTTTCTTCTAGACATCATATAAATCCCACTAATCTGCAATGAACACTTTATATAATAGAAAAAGGGGTGGAGCAGAAGGTTGTATATAAGAAATGATAAGGGCATACAAAAGAGTCAGATGTGCTCGGCACATGTTAGGACAAAGGGGTTAACATAAGCTATTACATATACATTACGTAACAACTCCTTTTAGAATTAACAAAAGGGCATCATTATTACATATTTGAATACCATTAATCAACCTAATGACTCAATAAGAGTAACACTCCATCAATTATTAATCAAAATATAATCTAAGAGTACAAACGAAATATCCATTGACATAACTTCAAAACACTTTGATTGGGACCTACGTTATGCACATGTTCATCTAATGTCTGGGCTCATGCAATTTGAAAGGGTGTGAAACCCTTTAAAGTTACTGTTTTTATTCTTATAAATTCAATTAAAATTAACTTTGTACTTTGAGTACCAAAATTTCGGAATTTTTAATATAGATCATTTTTTTTATTGCAATGATATTATTCATACTGTAATATTATGTATATTACAGTCACGGCCCCATTTAATAACCGGATACTCAACAGATAACTCGAATTTGCTTGACTTAAAGAGATATTTGATAATGTATGGTGACCCAAGATGGTCACTTCACTTTGTGAAAATTTTAGTTCTCGGTAAAGAAAGAAAATCCTACCAAAAAAATGCCAAAAAATTATTGTCACTTCTCTCTTATTCATTGTTTTTATATTTTAACTGCTTAAGTAATAGAAAATACTCCTTCTTTTTGTTTGTTCTTTCATGGACTTTAACCCATTAGAACCTGAGCGTCGATTTTTCGGCGTGTTAAAAAAGTAAAGAAAAAAGTCGTAATATATGCAAGAATGAGACTGTATGAATATTGATATCGTTTTAAGAGTATTTATCTTGGAAAATATCCAATGTTTATGTCTGTGGCATTTTTTGTCAGTCTAGACAAAGAGTTTTTCAGCGACATACGTAACTCAAAATTTATATTTCACCAAACAAGCGAAATAATTTGGTGCCAATCAGTTGCTGAGTCGAGTATTTTTGTTCCCTTCTTGTATTGAGTCTATTGTCTTTATATGGTGATTGCAATACATATAAAATAATAATGTACAATCCAGCTCCCAATAAACATCATAACCTTCCAATTCATTAAAAGAAGCAAGGCTTTAATAGGTCTTTACGGTTTGATGGAGATACATCATTCAGTTGAAGAACATATGTGTTAAGCATTTTAGTTTTTCCATCAAACATATAACTCTAATGGCATCATCACCAAGAGATAATTTTGTTGAATAAATATGCATTTCATCATGAAATCATGGTCGGGATAAAATTAACAATGAACAGTCCCATACACGAAGAGGGGTTAAGATCCATTATAATAGATCAGCTGCGCGTTACTCGGCACTCAGAATCAAAATCCCTCAAGTGGCATCTTCCTCCTGGATTTGAACTGACGAGATCATCAAATTCATTCCATCAACTTCGGCACAAAGCCTTATTAAATCAACTGCTAGAAGATATAAACTTTTTATGTCAAGAACGGTCTTATTGTGATTATTTTTTGCCTGGAACATCATCTTTTTGTCCCTTTATAAAAGGTTATTTTATTTCCAGCCAGTAATTATGAACTATCATATTTATTTATGTATTGTTTTTACGCAATTGCCTAGTTTTATGTTTTTATTTATTATCGTATTGTCCTATGTGTATTTTATCTATACTGTTTGTTGATGATGATAAATAAAAAGTCTTAACCGTTAAAAAATTGTATTCAATCCCTACATCTAAAGGTAAAACTTAAGATCTCCTCTCTGAAGGATAGCTACTGGACTTATACGGCCAAGAATCTCGGTACTTTCCTTCACGTTCTCTCTTCTAAAAGAACATCATAAGAAAATTTAGGAAAAGGTTGAAAGATTGTAAAAAATCATGTTCTTAATCCCATGACTACAATTTTTATGGTGTTGAATAGTTTTTATTTATAATTTGTTTTATAATCTGACATTAGCACCATTTTTAAAATTTCCTCTTTTATTCATATTTTTTTATGACATATTTCAAAGAAAAAAGACTTATCAGCGCATCGAAGATGTGACCAGAATAGCGTCAGTATCTTAGTTAAACCTCAAAATATAGAGGGGCCAAATATATTTTGACCCTTAGAATATGAAAAAATTCAATTCTAAACAAGTGTTACTTTTGTAGGGTTTTATTTATAAAATTTATAATCGTTTGTTCATGTTAGATGATTATATTTTAAAGTCAAAGGTTAAATTCAATTTTTGCACAATCATGATTTCCTTTGATTATATATATATATATATAGGTATATATCAGGAAACGACTGGATACCCGGCCCGGGTTCCGGCTGTTTTTTAGTGTCCCGGCCCGGTGTCTGAAACCACTGGGCGAGGACTTTTTCGTTTGTTCTGCATTCTGAAAGTGTCGACCATTTTTTTAACGATTTTAAAATTTTAAAAATTTAAAAAAATTAGTTTTAAAAAAACGTCGTCACTTTCTTCGATTATTTTTTTTGTTTTTAGGAAATTATTTTCAAAAAAATGTCGTCACTTTAAGAATGACGAAGGAACGAAAATATATTAAGTCCCGGCCCGTTTTGGCCCGACCCGGCTTGAAAATTTAAATCCCGGCCTGTGTCCCGGCGAAAAAAAGTGTTCCGGTCGTTCCCTGATATATATATATATATATATATATATATATATATATATATATATATATACTTTGTCTCTTGATGAACTGTGTCAAAAAAGACTCACCAGTGCATCGAACATGTGGTCATTTCCCTTAGCCCTCAAAATAGTAGGGACAAATATAACTTTGACACTTATGGCATATGAAAACAATTCCTTAAGACCTTAAAGATCCTCATCAACCCCAGCAGTAGAAAATCCCAGAAGAGATGAGAAGGGGCAAACATCTGTTTTATCTCTTGGCTTTCCCCCTTCACTTGATTAAGGCATCAAATTCTTAGGTAATTCTTGATACCCCAAAAACACCTACATATCTAATTCTATGACTCTATGTGGATATCTTTATTATCTTTTCGGCCCACATCCTGGTAGTGTAAAATCTGTATCAATCACGCTTCAAATGGCTTGTTTTTTTAGAGACTCGGAAGTATATATCTCTTGGTTTAAAATATATATTTATTTATATACTTATGTGTGTTTGCCGAAGCGTAGGAAATTGTTTGCCTGTTTTAATTGGAAAGAGAGAGAGGCCACTCTACTTTAAGATCATGAGGATGAGTTAAATCAATGGGCGGATCTTTTAATTATTTGTTTTCTTGAAAAGCTGCCCGATGGTTGTATTTCTTATTAGAGTGTGTTCAATCTATGTTAGTATAAATAAGGAAATAACTATATCGTCACATAAACACTAAACGTGTATATCAAAATTAAATATCATTAACTCAACCTCTTGTTAATATATGGGGACAATCAATATAAACAACTGAAAAAAAATTGGTTTTTGAAGCACTTTATTAGTATGTAGTTTGTTAATCTTTTTAATATATATTTTAACAAAAAAAATATTAGTTAGGGAAAATAATTGATTTATACTTTTCCAATTCAGTTTTTAATAGGTTATATAATCTTAAAACTTCTTGGATTGCTCAGTGCGCTAAGGTGTGTGTTCAATTCTAAATTGAGAGCAAAAGTTTTTTGATACAGAGAAGGACAGGTCAGTTTTGATTGACCTCATTGATAAGACTTAGGACTAATATTAACGTTATAAGTTTATTTATTTCTACTTGGATGCAATTCTATCGAACCAAATTATACAAAAAAAATAGAGGCATATATACACTCAGAGAGTGTGTACCTCCGCCGATCCCCACAACATTCCCATTCAAACATTCTCCCTTTCACACGCCCAATTTTCTATCTCTAATCATGTTTCCTCTCTGTTAGCTCATTTTGCATATTAAAAAAGCACTCAGAGACGGGAAGAGGGAGAAGTTTAAGCTACGTCACTGGGTTAACATAGTCCTGAGCTGATATATGAACAATAATACGTCAATGAATATTTTTTTAAGCGTTTGTTCTTTCCTACTCCCTGAATAGAGACCCCATTATTAGTAGTAGTAGTATTTTGCTCATTTTGCATATTAAAAAAGCACTTAGAGATGCCAAAATTTAATCACGTGTTTCTTTTGGCATTTCCAACAACTCCACAAAGTTTCATTTGAATCCGTTCAGTACTTTTTGAGTTATCCTGCTGACAAACAAACCAACAAACGCCAGTGAAAACAATACCTCCTTCGGCAGAGGTAATAAGGTGATATGTAATATTTGTACGAAAAACAAAAAAATAATCTTATTTTATATACTTTTGTATATATTGTACTTTATATACGTTGTAAATAAACTAGAGGCATATATACACTCAGAGAGTACAAACCTCCGCCGTCACGGGGTCTTATGAGCCTTCCGAGGCGGATTTTTCACGACTGGGGCGGCGTAGAGGGACGGGGGGGTTTCCCCTCGATGGAAATTCCGAGAGGAAGACGCTCCCGGCACCCGATTTCACAGCACAGCGACATCTATTGGCAGAGTAGGCTAACTTGAAATATTTATTAGTATTTAGCTCATTTTGCATCTTAATTCTGCACTCAGAGATGCCAAAATTCATCACTTGTTTCTTTTGGCATTTCCGACAGCTCCACAAAGTTTCATCCGAATCCTTTCCGTACTTTTTGAGTTATCCTGCTGACAAACAAACCAACCAACCAACAAACCAACGCTTGTGAAAACAATACCTCCTTCGGCGGAGGTAATAAACCGTACTAATGAGCAGAAAAAAGTAAAAAATAAAACGATTTCATCCAGATATATATATCATATATATATATATATATATATATATATAATTAATATAAACTGACACAAATAAAAAGCTGTGACTAATCTTGACAGATATTAAATGTCCCTAACACATAATCTTATTACTTTACAATAAACAATATTTTCTTAGGCATAGGAAGAATGAAAGTACAATACCTAACCTTATGAGATTAACCTTTTCACACATCAATTATTCTTAGGCTATGCATTTTTGACATATTTTATTCCAACTTCTGATGTGGAGGATTGCTGATATATATGATTTATTATATGTGATATTTTGATTTATTTATATATTATAACAAGAGTTCATTTTTATGGGGCCTTCTTAAGTAACAACATTTTACAACACATTGAATTTTTTGTTTAGTAAGACATAATAGGTATTAAAGTATTGTTAGGCACACTGATTGTTTTTTACGATAGATAATATAACATAATTACCAAATGTATATGATACGTACCATCTATCGGACACTTTTTATGTTTTCTCCAATCTCATTTATCGGTAAAACCAATTATCCGATATTTATAAAATTAATACCATTTGAAAATGGACTGATTAAATTATTATAAAGGAGGTTGAATCATTTTGATATTTACAAACCATTATAAAGATTACTATTTCTTATGTTAAAAAGACATTTCATTCGATCCAATAATCGTGTATCTCACTAATCTATAATGTGTATTAAGAAAAATCAGTTAATCTTGATTCAGTGTCATTCACTGTTAGGAAAGGCTGAGTAAATACAAGCTTACTTGAAAAGGGATTTCCCCCTCTTAAAGTACCTTATTAAAAGGCTTCTATCAATTGACCATATATGACACGTCCAACAGTTCAAAAATGCGTCATTTTAGATATAAATTATCTTTGTAACATAGTGTTATCGTCCAGGCTTTTGCCTCAAATAAATATTGGTAAATATTTGGTATTATTTGAAAAAAAATCCTTTGTTAATGGTATATTTAAATATATTAGATCAATAGAAAATCGAGCATAGATATTTTAATAATATCATCCTACATCCATTCCTCAAGGTCAGGTCTACATAATTCCTTTTTTTCGTGAGGTGAGGTGGGCATTTTTGCAATGATATTGTGCATGCAAGTAGATTTGGGATTTTCCAAAGTCTCTGTGCATGATGTAGGAGTATGTTATTTGTAATTCTGCATGGTATCTTATATTTATGATCATGCAAGAGAAAATTAAATTCTTTTCAAGTGTTTTTACGCTTCAAACATACAATTGTTTGCCAAATGGGGAAAAGATGAAACTCATCGTTTCTTACAAGTAGACAATTTCCCATGAGTACTCTTAAAAGGTATCTTAAAGTCCTCTAGCTCGCTCTCCAAATGCCTTATAGCCTCTAGGAGGACTATGACAAAGGACATGTCTCCCTCAAGGACTTTTTCCATTCACACTTCATTACTATAACAAGCAGTACGTGCACGACTCTCTAAAGCAAAGAGGTTCTGGTTCCTCGGATTCGACACCAATGAACTCAATTGAATGACCAAAGTATTATCGATGAGAATTCATAAAATTTGATTAAATATTTTTCTGTTTCTTTTGTGGAAATTGTGAAATTAAGCATGGATTTATGATACGTATTTATTTACGCATATATTAGGAGTAATAAGAGCTTAAAATATTGGACTTTATTCATGAGATGCTAGTTTATCAACCAGAAAATATATAAAATATAAATCAATCATTCAATTTTCTTAAATATTCCCAGCAACTCAGATAATTTGTAGTACGTCACAAAATATTCTTAAACACGTGACTCCGTCATCTTAATTATAGTTGTTGAAATGTTACTTATCACTACTTAGAGTAACTCTATGGTCTATTAGTACAGTTTTCTTTGAAAGTCAAATATATATTTTTAATAACGTAACACCGTCCTTTATTAAAAATGGTTTTTAGTGTTGAAATGTGACCTATCATCATAGAATAACTCTTGATCAATAAGTGCGTTTCTTTAAAGGTAATTATATATTTCAGAGAATTGGCTCAATTTTGTATACATAAACATAGCAATTTCGATTGATATCAGAATTAAATATCCTTTCGAAACATTGAGGAAATAACATTAGTAACTTGTGCTAAAAAATCCTGTTGTATAAAACAGAATTAATTTGTTTCAAATCAAAACATAAGGTATAATAAAATAATTATCCAATCACATAATTGCATGAATAAAAAAATCAAAAAAAAATACTTGCACTAAGAGTGAGATCAAAAAAGGATTCTGATATTGTCCTGCATAAAGGAATTTCATTTGGAAGCGACTGGCACAAAATTTGCGTTTGTACCAACGACTTCGTCTTTTATATTTTAAATGCCTATGGTCCTAATGGCAAGTGTTTGCCCTTTTATCAAAGCCATTGAAAATGATTGTATTAAGAATCCCATTCCGCTATTATTAGTTGGGGACCTCAACGTGGACTGTGACAAACCTCCCCATAAGTACCCCAATGGTTATATTTTAAGAAGTCTAATCAGTAAGCAAAATCTTATTGACGTTTTAGATATTTAAACTCTGGAGGATTTTCATGGTCTTGAGGCATCCAACGGTCTAGAATTGATCTATATCCCCTGCCCTGTTGCGTCACATAAAAGGAACCTGTTACCGTCCGGAACCTTCATCAGACCACAAGCTATTAGTATTGGACTTAAAATATAATCTCCCCAACGGCCACTTCAAAGTCCCCAAATGGGTACTTTAAGAAGATCACTTTTTAAGCATATTAAAGAAAAATCTAGTAAGAGGTCACACTAATTTTATATCCTCTAACCACGCTTTGAACAAAAGGAATAGAACAATTATTACAACAACTCTCAATTTCTTAAAAAAAGAAAAATAAAATTCGAAGAAGTATCAATCCGAAATTGAAGCAATTCTTAATAGGAATCGGTTTTTGCCCGCTCGATTATGTCCGATTCGGTAAACTGTTTTAGAATTGCGGAGATTTGCAGAGCTCGCAAGAGTACACATCTCGAAGATAAGTAAGGGTATCAGCACATCTGTTGAAAAGATTATCACGATGGAAAGTCCTTAACCGACTCAAAGATATTGTTTTTTTATAAGGTATACAGAACTCTCATGTTCGATTCAAAGATTCATTTTTGGTTTCATTGATAAGATCTAGTTCAGATATGCTATAATGCTTAATTATATCCTCGACTACGAACCTAAGGCAAAAAAAAAAAAAAAAAAAAGATATTTTTTTTTGTTTAAAAAAAAAATACATTTATTCATTACTTAAAGTAGTCATTAAATATAAAATATATAGGATAGATATTTGTACAAATTTTTGGCAACATTCAATCATACATGGAAAGTAAATGTTTGTCTGGGAGGGAATGGAAAGGGGAGGTTAAAAGTACTGATAAAAAACAAACAAAAAAGTAAGAAGGCAAAAAGAATTCGGGAAATTTAAAAACACATAAAAGCAGAATAATTTTTATTATCAGGAGACAAGCTCGAGGCAGACGGTTTATTGTGTCGGTCGCTGAGGTAACCGTGGCTTCATAGCAAACCAGAAGGAGGGTTTCCATCGCTATGAACCGCTTTTCCACTCCAACCCTTGTCCAGTCCCTGTTGGATATTAAAAACCTTGTCCAAAAGTTTGTTCAGGCCCAAAGGAACCCCCGTTTTCTTTGTGCGTGCTGCGTATAAACTAAATAAAACCTTGCAGACAGCTTCTTCCATCTGGAACTGATGTTTCCGTTGTGGTGAAGTAAGAACGAGCCATTCATGAACTCTGAGGTTTTCTCCAAATACGTCCTTGATGCGATCTGTAGTCAACTTCACTAGAGGGGCTATTCTGTCACAGTCTAAGAAAAGATGTCTAGAAGTTTCTAGACTCTGACAACAAAATGTGCATTTTCTTTCGTCTATATTCTCCATGGATTTGTTAAGAAAAAGCGACGAGGTCGCCATCCTATAGCGAAACCATTTCTCCGCCGGGCTCAAAAGAGGATTTCTAAAAAGGGTTCTGGAACCTCCGAGAACGTCCTCCATCGGGGTACATTCCAAATGCAAAAAACGATTGCGAACTAGGAGCTCTGAGTGATCTTTGACAAGGCTCTTCTGATGTGTTTTTTTTGAATTTCAGAAAGATGTAAGCATTCGATTGCAATGTAAAAGGGGGTGGGGGGATCTATGAGTTTGTAGAATGCTTTTTTGTAGTCTTCCTTATCTTTTTTACTTGTAGGAACGTGTTTGGATTATTTCCTGTTTCATCTCTGATAACACTTCAGTAACACGGATACTAAGAATTCGTCCCTTGTGTTTAACCTGCTGTTGAAATCACAGGGTTCGTGATCTCCTAAAAGGGTGAGTGCGGATATACTGTTTTATTCCAAGAAAAGGCCATGGCCTCCCAGTAATGTCAGAACGACTAAGAGTCTTTAAAAACTCTTGAGGGCCCATGAAAATTATGTTCTCAAACTTAAAGCCGGAACGTATATAATTTTTTCTTTTAGGAATATTGCCCATAAATCCTCACTTCTGCGGAGTCTCAAAAACCAATAAAGTTTAGGGTCATCCAGACCGATTCGATTGGTTTCAGCCCTAACCCCACTGAGATGTTGGAGCCATCATACGGTTGCTTGAGAATATGCTCTCTTACCTCCCCAAATGAACTTTTGTTGCAGTTCTTGCAATTGGGTCTTAGCGGTGCTCGTGAATGGAGTATACCTCAGTAAATGTACAATCCTGGGAACTACGATCCCATTCCAAATGTTGATTTTGTCAAAATATTCCAGCACTGACTGTCGTAATATGTGTGAACTACAACGGAATCTATAATATTTTTTAAATTGCACTTAGTCGCGGTTTCAGAGCCGTTTTTCGAGATTGTTATGCCAAGAAGGATGGCTGAGGAAGAGTACTTTAAGGAAGGAAATGATTCCACAAGCGAAGACTGTACAGAGGTGAGAACTTCAGTCTTTGTTTCGTTAATGACGAGGCCAGAATGGGTTGCATAATTGTTTAAAACTTTAAATGCATTTTTTATAGACGATGATATTTCTTCGCATGTGCCTTCATAGAAAACTGAAAGATCGTCAGCGTACATTTGCGTAAGTCTGGGAGGAGCAGCTTGGCTAATTAAGTGGAAGAGATTGTTGACTGCCAATAAGAAGAGGGATGGTGAAATGGGGTCTCCTTGTTTACAACCTTGCGTAATCTCAAATGAAAGTCTTCGTCCATTCGATGCCACACGAAAATGAGTCTCTTAGGATTGTACCGACCATGTTTATAAAGCCCATGAAATCCGTATCTGAGGAGTGAGCTGAATATGAACTTGTGGGAAATGGAATCGAAGGCTTTATTAAGTCCACCAACAATGTTTCAAAATCCCTTCCATGATTCAAAGAGCGATCAATTAAGTCCTGAATAGAACGAGGTATATCCTCTGCTCTTCGCCCCTTCATGAAGCCTTTTGTGAGCCACAGATGATAGACGGAAGGATTTTGACGAGTCTACTGTTGATAATACCGGTAAGTATTTTGTTGGATTGTTTAGTAAGGTTATTGGTCTGTAATTTGATAAATTCAAGCGATCCTTATCTTTTTTGGAATCAATTTTAGGAAGCCCTCGCTTATAAAAGCAGGAACTGCCCCGTAATTCAATATTTCGCAGTAAGTTGCTTCTAAGATATGAGCTAGTTCCACGGCAATTTTTTGTAAAATTCGAAAGGCAGACCTGAAGTTCCCGGAGATTAAATTTTTTGTAGCTTCTTATGTAGTCGATAATTTCCTCCTTCGTGATTGGCAATTGCAATTCGGTTAGATTTATCCCACGTGTCTCTGTGGATATTCATCTCGAATATCTTCGGCTGAAATTTTTTCTTGCTTCTTCGCCACTTGAGACAAAAAGAGCATGTTATCGTCTGTCTTGCATTCCCTG
>CP045890.1:28913916-28937096 GCA_013387185.1 Caligus rogercresseyi
CGAGAGGAGACGCTCCCGGCACCGATTTTACAGCACAGCGACATCTATTGGCAGAGTAGGCTAACTTGAAATATTTATTAGTATTTAGCTCGTTTTGCATCTTAATTCGGCACTCAGAGATGCCAAAATTTAATTACTTGTTTCTTTTGGCATTTCCAACAACTTCACAAAGTTCATCCGAATCCGTTCCGTACTTTTTGAGTTATCCTGCTGACAAACAAACCAACCAACCAACCAACAAACCAACGCCAGTGAAAACAATACCTCCTTCGGCGGAAGTAATTAGCGCATTTCCAATTACTTATGAATTTTAGTATGCTTTATGAAGTTAATTCCATATAATATTTGGTAGGTCTCTTGGTAAATATTATTAAAAAGATACTGCTGCAATTATATTTAGTCATTATATTGACATAAGTGTTCCATTTATATATTGTATGCTTGTATATTAGGAGATGAATAAAAATAATACACGAAACACTTTATTTTTTCCCAGTAAAAATAGTCGTTTTGTGTTTTTCACGCTCCATCTTTCCAATTTCCAAGAATATATTTAAACATACAAATAAAATTTACTTAAAAATGATTATCTACAAGAAATATAAGATAACAAAACAAATAGCAAAAATGTTAAGAAATAATTGTCGAGATAATATTTTAATTCGTTATATTTTAAATTATCATACGTTGTTTTTACAAAAAAATCCTTTTGCCAGTTTGTTTTTCTTCTCCAGAGTTGCTGAGCTTATACGTTGCAAATCTAGTAGGTCAGCAGTCGACATACTTATCGAATTCTAAGGATATTTGGCTATAATTTTTTTTTATTTTCATAGTACAGAAAATATCTATACATTAGTAACAAAATATAAATTTGATGTAGTCAAAATAAAAACTAAATAAATAAGCATAAAATTTGTTGTCTTTCATGAATCTTTTGAAGAGTAATTGAGTGCTTTGCCACCCTAAGAATTTATAAAATAGGAGATTACTTTAACAATATTTTGCACATCCTTTACTCTCTAAGGCGTTGATGGTTTTATTATTATGATTTATGTGAAAATGGAAGAGGAGTGTTGGCATGGGCGCCTTGAAGTATGTATGTCTTTATTCAGACAGAGCCCTTAAAACCGGGTGTTGAAGTATGTAGGAACTATGCAAAAATAGGGTGCAGTTCAAATGGTCAAGACGTATACTAATACTAAGTTTCCATTGGTTAATAATTGTGCCTTATCATCTAAAATATTCATAATTCTTTTAAAAATAATTCAAGGTTAATTCCGACTTTTCTTTAATTAAATAGTTTTAGTTTAAGAAAACAATTGATCGTAAACTAAAGGAAATCGAATAAGGCTTCATTGGCTTAACACAAGAACTAAATAAGGGAGTGCGATAGTTCAGTGCATTAAGGTGTGTTTAACTCTCAATGTTGAGGGCGCAGGTTCCAATCTCGAGAAGAGAAGGTCAGTTTTGGTCAACTTCATCGATCAAATCCTAGGTTAGATAGACTAATGACTATATAGATAAAAAGCTGATAGATAATTAATACAGATGGGAATCATTTTTATATTATAATTTTACTAAAACTTGACAATTGAAACATGCTAAAACACAACAATGGGAAATACTGTCAAACGCTTTTTTAAATCGATACTCATTACAGTTAACTCTATAGAGTGTTTCTCAGACACTGGCATCCTTTATATTACGTACAACATCTCTCATACATCACTCACCTTTGACAAATCCCTTTTGTGATGGATGTGGAATATTAGGTAGCTTTTTTAAACCTTTTAGCAAGAATTCGATCAAAAATGTATGAAGTGTTGAGCATTGTCATAGGCCGTAAATTATAATAGCAGGGGTATTTACCGACCTTCGGTAGAAAAATTAAAGGTTCTTTTGTAATAAACGATGCAAATGCCCGTTTATCTACCACTATTTTGAAAACTAAAGCTAGCAAAATGGACAGCAGTGCACAGTGCCTTTGATAAAATTCAATTGTATAATCATTTGGACCTTGTGCCTCATTTCGTTTTTTATTGTTTAAAATGAAAAGTTTCATCTCTTCAAAAGTAACTTCTTCCTCTTCTTATTCATTGAAATATCCGAGTTCAATATAAATATTTTGTTCTTGGACTAAGGTTTATGTTTTGTTCTGACGAGTTTTTGTATATCTTGTTAGATTGATTCGCACAATTTGTGCAAGGATATTTATCGAAAATAGTTCGTTATAATTTTTATTATTGCAGGTGGTTCTTCTACAATATGGCCTTCGTCATGGTGAATAGCTCTAATATATATATATTTGCTATAGTAGAGGTTTCCCTCCTTTTAATATAATATAAATAATATGTTAATTTTTTAAATGTCAATCAGTTCATTAGCATACTCATTTGTTCATTACTTCCTTGATAGCATATTAAATATACTCCAAATAAATTATAAGATCATCTATAAAGGATACTAAACATTCTGAATATCATAAGAGGTTATTTTTGAATTTGTAATATATAAATATTGAATATATATTAAGTGAATCCTTCGCTTTTTATACATAAAGTCTTACTAATAGCTAAACTAAACATATTTATGTCTTTTCTGAACTCGAATATAACATCTTATAAAGAACTGCTCTTATAAGAACATAAATATAGTCAAATCTGCGTGGGCAATCACTTGTCTATGGCCGTACCTTGTCCATAGTGGCAACACAAATTTTCTCCACAGTAGCAAAAATAGATCTAAAAGCCTGCTGTGTATAGCAGCCACCTGTATCTAACGTCCACTGTTGGGTTTCCCTTGAGTGGCCACTAAAGACAGAGGTATATTTACTGAATTAGTTTATATAGGAATACAATACATTTTTAAGAAGCTTGTCAAACACAGTTGTTTCACTAACGGTGAACTATCGGGTTATGACATGAATATATAACCTGTAAATAGCTTTAATGCAGTATGTTCTCCATTATATTAACATACACACCAGAGCTGGGATTCGTTAGAAAAATCTACCACTGGTTCGGTATTCGGTATATACCTTCTACCGTTCGGCATCAGTATTCGGGTAGATTTTATTTTATATCTACAGTATCGATCGATATTCGGTACGGTAGATAAGAAAGAGAGAGAATTTTATTTATGTATCTGGTCTGTGACTTCTTCATATGCATTTAATATCGGACAATTTATAAGAAAAGAAAATATATTTGGCCCTTGTGTTAAAGATTCCCTTTAAAAACAATAAGAAGAAGCTTCAAGATCACTCATGGCGTCAATGAGCTTTTAAGTATCCTACATAGAATCCAAGGAGAAAAATAATTATTTATTCCGTGATGCAGCAGCATTTCCTAGATTGGTAGGGAATGCGTCAATCATGGATAATTCCTACATCAAGTACATACATCATGAAACGGAATGAAGTTTCATTCAGAGAGTAAAGAGACGATTAGTCTCCATCAATGCCCTCTTAGTAATACTACTAATGATCCTCTTCTATCACTTTGTTTAACGCTCCGGCCTAACTGTTTATGATTCGTCGTTTTAACTTGTAGTCACTTAGTAGACATAATGAGGGAAGCTTAAGGGCTGGAGAGGAGTGTTTTCTCACAGTTAAGCCCTGTGCCCCTAACATAATGATCCCTCAGTTTTTTGGGGGGGAGACTTAATGAAGGTACTCAATGGCTGAGAAGTGAATTAAAGAATATAATTAGTATATAGATTCCAAGACACTTTTATTATTGAATGATATACCGGCCTTTGTATTTAGTTGATGAATGTTCATAGATCATTAAATGCATAATAATTAAGTTTAGGATAGACTGAATAAAAATAGGGATTATTCAAGGAAGAAAAGGATGGAAGGCCTCTTATGGCTTTATTTATGTCGAGCCATGATATCACTCTTGCTTGTGGGACTAAAAAATATCATGTCAAGTCCATGACGCTGTGAAAAGAGAAAGGAGAATACTTGCCATTACTTCAGCTGTTTAAAGATTATAAAAGGAAGAAATTATCCCAGTTTGTTGCATAGAGATAAAAATATAGAGAGCTTATTCCTTTCAGATGTATCTTTGTGTTCAAAATAAACAAAGTAATTTATACTACGTCATCGTAAGCTGATCATAGATATAGAATATATCTCTATGATCAGCTTACGATGACGTAGTTCAAATTACTTTGTTTATAGTGGACACACAGAATACAGCTGAACGATGTTTCTCTGCAATTGAAGGGAATCAGCTCTCTATATTTTTATATCTCTATGGTTTGTAGTAAAGGACTATTTAAAGAAATAAATATAGCATGGGATGAAATAACAGGACATTAATTGCAGGCTTTTATTTTTTATATTTCGAAGGAATAAATTGTTTCCAAGTGGGGTAGACATTTTAGGTTTCTATACTACGTCAAAAACTTTTATGTGGAGTATCCATATAATAAATAGGTTGACGGCATATGCTTATTTAGTTTAATCAAGAGAGAAGGACAAATAGGCTTCATTTACGATTATTCATTGATGACGTGTAATAATTCAGAAATGACCGCACTCCAACGTTTATAGGGGGGTACAGAAGAAATTAGTTAGGAAGAAATGACCCAAGATTGAAGAGGAAAATGATTACTCAAGGGGAAAATGGTCCAAATACATGGATAGGCAAGTATTTGAAGGGAATACAGCAAAGTATTGAACAAATACATTATTTCATAAAAATGAGTAAATACTGGCAAAATATAATTTCATTTTTGAAATTAAGATGAATGATTTTCTTATAGTTCTTATTATAAGTCGCAAATATTTATTTGGTTTATTTTTTTCATGAGTCATCATTTTCTTTTCTATCATGGGCCATTTATTCCTGGCCCATTTTTGTTTGACCATTTCTTACTAGGCTCATTTTTTCGTGGGAATTCCTACTAGGCCTCATTTCCTTGGCCATTTCTTCCTAATGTCGCGCGTATGAAATATATATTTGAGTCTTGGGAGTAGAAAAAGAGAAATCCTTCAATGAATAACCAGTGACGTCAGTCTCTGTTATGCATTTTAAGAGACTTTATGCTTGCAGCATTACTTTCACATCCCAAAATATTTATTCTCATTTCTAATTTAAACATTGATCTATCAGCAAGGTATACATATAATAACATTTGCCAAAATTACAAATTCACATTTGATAATGTTGTATCTATTTAGAGTAACGTTAAATTGTGGAATATAGGTATATATATATATATAAATAAATTATAATATATAATTTGATTTAGCTTATATATGGTGCTGACAAATTAGCTTTCGAATAGATATATAAATATAGCATTAATTGCTTACTGAATATATAGCATTATCAGTCTATCGAACCTAGGATCTTATCAATGAGGTAGACCAAAATTGATCATCCCCTCTCGGGATTCGAACCTGCTCCCCAACAATTATTGTGAAATATTCTCGATGAAAATGAATATCTAAAACGAGGATAAAAAATAATGGAGTCTTTTTTTTTAAAGTATACTCTTCAATACCAATTATTTTAGACCGTTTTTACAAGGCATAAAGATTCTAAAATGTTCATTATGTATCTTCACAACTGCTCTGAAATAGTTTTTTCTATTTCCTTTATATGATTTGCATGTATTTTATTTTACACTCTAAAAGTTTTCGCAGATTACTGAATTAAATGTTTTTTACTCGAAAAAATGAAAATATTCTAAATGATTGAGAAAAATATATTAAATTAGTTATGGATCAATGGAGGTAAAAATGAGATATTTATAAAAGAGTTTTTAGATTTAAATGCTTTTTACATCTTTTGTTATTTGTAACTAAATTATTCGTATTTCTTCACAGATTTTTCTGCAATAATAGTTCAAATGGTATGGTCAAATGTCTAACATGATGAAATATTTAGTATAGTAAAATTCTAATAAAAGAATCATAATTTTTGATTTATTTTGTTTTATTATTTTTATTTTTTGCCTATTTGGTTCGATAGAATGCATCCGACTGGATATAAATAAGCATTATAGTGTAAAATGAGTCACTCGAACCTAGGATCTTATCAATGAGGTAGACCAAAATGACCATCCCCTCTCAGGAGTATTCGAACCTGCACCCCCAACATTGAGAGTTGAACACACGTTAACGCACACGGCTTCCTTAATTTTTTTGTGCCTATATGGTTGGACAGAATTGCATCCGACTGGACATAAACTAGCATTATATGAGTCACTCGAATTAGGACCTTATCAATGAGGTAGACCAAAAATGACCATCTCCTCTCAGGAGTATTCGAACCGCACCCCCAACATTTAGAGTTGAACACGTCTTAACGCACACGGCTATCGCACTTCCTTAATTATTTTTGTGCCTATATGGTTCGACAGAATTGCATCCGACTGGATATAAAAACATTATAGTGTAAAAATGAGTCACTCGAACCTAGTATCTTATCAATGAGGTAGACCAAATTGACCATCCCCTCACGGGATTCGAACCTACACCCCCAACATTGAGAGTTGAAGACGCCTTAACACGCACGGCTATCGAGCTCCCTTATTATGTTAAAATGATAAAGCCTGCAGTATGCAGTTTTAATTAGTTTAATATTTTCTTCAATAAAGTGATTAAATTGTTTTTACGGTTGCATGAATCCTTAAAACAGGGGGGCGCTCCTCCTATTCAATATTTTTTATTATTATAATTCAGTATCTAGGGCATTATAAATATATCGAGAGCGAATGGCTCCTGAGGTGACTTAGAACATAATGTTCTGATTAATTCAATTATTAACTGTACTTATTTAAATGTCTTCTCCATGTGAAGTCAAAATAAGTTAGAACATAGTGCATATGACCTTGATGGGAGTTGCTAGGCCTCGTCTGTAATGCTCTGTACGTTGGTCGCTGTTAATAAATAATAACAAAAATATAATCACGGAGATAATCAATTAAGACCTTCCTTCTGTTGTTGATTTGATCAGTTGCTGAGTGGATATCTTAACATGCTCATATATACTGAGATTCTAGATAATTTTTTGTTATTATTATTGTGTTACACCGTCATTATATCTTCATTACATTATTTATTTATAGTTGAATATGACAACGTACCTTGGAAAATAAGATTTTAATACTCCCAAAATTATGAAGAGTACAATTTTAGGCTATTGAAGTTATAAAAAATATATATATAATATATCAGGACACGACCGGGACACCTTTTTCGCCGGGACCCGGGCCGGAACTTAAATTTTTCAAGCCGGGACTTAATATATATTTTCGTTCCTTCGACATTCTGAAGTGACGACGTTTTTTTAAGAAAAGACTTTCCAAAAAAAGTGACGATTTTTTTAAAATAGAAAATAATAAAAAAAAAAAATTCTCAAAAAAGTGATGACTTTTTTAGAAAATAATATTTGAAAATTCCTTTCTAAAAAAACATTCTCACTTTTTTTGGGAAATTATTTTCTAAAAAAAAATTATGAATGACAAACGAAAGAAAATATTGAAGTCCCGCTCGGTGCTTAAAAAATCCGGGACACCGGGCCGGGACGCTCAAAAAACAGCCGGTACCCGGGCCGGGTACCCGGTCGTTCCTGATATATATATATATATATATAATTGTATTTAAACATTCACTCAATATTGCCAATCACGTCTCAATCATTATACAACAATAATATCATATCTGAATACTATTAATAACAATTATGAACATAATGTAGTTAATATTTAACGGCTTCTAGGTAAAGAAGACAATTAGAAACTCAGTAATACGAAATATACTTTTTCTTACAAATAAGGTGGTAACATTTGATTCTTTTTAAACTGAAAATTATCTACAGATAAAAAACGTGGGGTTATTTGTTCTTCACCAAGACAAAATTGTTTCTTGAGAAATTATTTGAAGATTTTATTTCAAGAAAAAAAAAGAATCCTGAGAATCCCTATTTCACCTCTTTGAGCTACAGTTTAATGTTTTGGAATAAACAAAAAAATAAAGTACATATCTTGAATGTTGTTTTGTGACGTTTAAAAAATAGTATAAAATAAACTAATGCAATCTTAATTTTACTTCTCCTTAAAAATACTCTTTATTCAGCAATATTACATCTAATCTCTAAATTAACAAATAACCCAACAGCTCCAATTTACAAGCATTGTTTTATAACATCAATAGGGACTTGTTGAATTGTCGTTCATTTGTAATCGTCATCACTTTTTTTTCAGAATGGCAAGAAAATTTTATTTTCTGAAAAAAGAATGACGAACGATTCAATTTAAATTAACGATGAACGACGAACGATTTTTTCAGGTGGGAACGACAAACCTTAGGTGAAATACAGCAGGTTTGTTCAATATAAAATAATAAAATGAACGACGAACGATAATTTTAGGTGAACGACAAACCTTAGGTGAAATACAGCAGGTTTACCACTATATAAAATAATAAAATTAAATAAGATAAATATTTTTTTTTCTGAGGAACTGTTCAAAATATAAATATTTTTAAACTAAATTGAATCCTAAAGCAGTAGGAATGCTTTAATATGTACAGCCGGTATTGTCCATACTGTTTGCCTGTTTTCGGTATCAGTTTAAGGACCTGGTTAAATAACATATTAATAGTTATATTCAATTATCAAAAACCCGATTAAAATTTAGTGATCATATTAATTTTAAGTAACTGTACAAATATTAGTTATTAGTATTTTTAGTCCCATGTGTTTAAATGATCACTTTTAAATAATATATGTACATCCAAAAATATGAATATGTCTATTACATAATAATTCTTGACAAATTAATCCGTTTAAAGGGTGGCAACTTTATCCTTTTATGAAGACGGTAACTAACTGTTTTTCTTCTCTTGGGAGTTGTGTCTGTCCAATCATTTTATGTCTTTTGCGAGCAGCAGCATCCCCAGCAAGTAGACAGCAAGGCATCAATTACTTTTATTTTCTGCTTTGAAGGAGCTCCTACGCGCCTTGAGCCTCGAGTACACACACACCTATAAGGAGTTAAAGGGATGGTCCCCCCCCCCTCTCCTGTAAATAGCTGAGGTTCAAACAAAGATGAGAAATGTAATCAAAAAAATGTAAATAATTCACGACATAATAACAACATAAACTGTACAATACTTACGACGAGGGGGAAAGACTCGTTATTGTGTGTTTGACATCATCATTATATTATATATGTAATTCATTTATATACATTTTTATAAGCTTTATTGATTTAGAGATATTACATATAGAGAAATATATAAATAAACATTTTAGTTTAAAAATTGATCTCTAAACAGGTTTACTGTAATTTCATCACGAGTAAATTTGTCGCAGAGCTTTTTATAGCCGTTTTTTTGTCGCGAGTAAATACATCAATTGCTCTTTTATAGTGAGTCAATTTTGTAGTTCTTTTTTTGTCGCGGGTAAATTTGTCACCAAGCTTTTTTGTAGTGAAGTATTTTTGTCGTTCTTCTTTTTTCGTAGGTAATTTTGTCGCCAAGCTTTTTTGTAGTGAAGCATTTTCCACGCTGTTTATTTTTTACTTTGTGGACCTATTCATGGGGACTCTGTCTGGGGTCCCATGGGGTTTGAATCTACCGCTGACATTTTTAGGGAAAAAGACACGCGGCATTAAATCTCCATGTTTACAATTAGTGTTATATCGTCAATATAATATTAACATTTGATGTTATTCGAAGATCTCATATAACGACTTATGTAGTATTTTCATGGTATATGCAAAATATCTTTTTTGCGATAATATGAATCCAACGCAGATTTCCATACTTTAATATGTAAAGCTGGCATTGTTTATACTGTTTGTTGTACAAGGGGAATATTTCAAAGTATGTCAAAGGAATATTAAAAAAACAATGACCGTCCAGCTTGCTACTCGCTTGCCCGTGATTTTCATGACGTCACACCGGCAAGCTGGAAGAAAAATATGTTGTTTTGTGAGTCTTACCTCATTAAAAATCTTTTTGCTACAATAGACTTTTTGATGAAGTGAAAATTATAATAAGATGTATGTTGTTTCAACATACATATACGAAAGCATGAAATATAATTATCTGGTATTCTATATATCTTGAGTAGAAATAATTAAGGTCGGGTCTTATAAATCACACTTATAGATGAGTGAACGTTCATTCTGTTGTGTATATTTACGCATATGCTTCTCCTGGCGAAGTTTGAAGCTAATAAATATATTTCACTAGTGTTTCTGTGTACATGATTAGAGCTACTGAGGTGTTTAGCACCGCAGGCCTGATTACACTAATCCGGATGAATGAACGACAGCGTCTTATTGTATATTATTAATTATTATCAATAATATATGACCGACCAATTTTTATATAAAAATAAGGAATAGTCACTCACAAAGGTACTAGTCTAAGGCTGTCGTCATAGGATGTTACAAAGCATTTTATATTAATGATTGTCCTGCTGGTGAGATAGGAATCCGGTAGGGATCTCGCATTGGATTGTAAGAGAGACGCCCTGCCAAAACCCGTTGTGATGGCCCGAAATAGAACTACTTACCATGTTTCATGCCATTGGCATCTGTAACAGCTAGAATCTAGAATATATCTACGAACTTACATCTGGCCAGAGTCTGGAGAAGCAAGAAAAGTTGCTGGAAAACTGGCCACAATTGTTCCCATGTCATATATTTCCTTTCTTTTTCCTTTTTTCCTTAAATAATCTTTAATTATATTAATTGTTTTGTTCACTTAATTATGTTATACTGTCTTAATATCATTATTTTTTTGTACCTATATGATAGAATTGAAGTTTCCCAATGGATATAAATAAGCATACTAGCATTAGAATGAGTCACTCGAACTTAGGATCTTATCATTGAGGTAAACCAAAAATGACCATCCCCACTCGAGAGTATTCGAACCTGCACCCCCAACATTGAGAGTTGAACACACCTTAACGCACACGCTTCCTTAATTTTTTTGCCTATATGGTGGAAAGAATTGCATCTGACAGGATACAATAAGCATTATAGCATTAGAATGAGTCAAACGAACTTAGGATCTTATCAATGAGGTAACCAAAAATGACCATCCCCACTCGAGAGTATTCGAACCTGCACCCCAACATTGAGAGTTGAACACACTTTAACGCACACGGCTTCCTTAATTTTTTTGTGCCTATATGGTTGGACAGAATTGCATCCGACTGGACATAAACTAGCATTATAATGAGTCACTCGAACTTAGGACCTTATCAATGAGGTAGACAAAAATGACCATCCCTCTCAGGAGTATTCGAACCTGCACCCCCAACATTTAGAGTTGAACACGCCTTAACGCACACGGCTATCGCACTTCCTTAATTATTTTTTGTGCCTATATGGTTCGACAGAATTGCATCCGACTGGACATAAACAAGCATTATAGTGTAAAAAATGAGTCACTCGAACCTAGGATCTTATCAATGAGATATACCAAAAATGACCATCCCCTCTCAGGGTATTCGAACCTGCACCCCAACATTGAGAGTTGAAGACGCCTTAACGCATACGGCTATCGCACTCCCTTTTTTTGTCTTGACCATTTTAAACTATTTTAATTTCGTTATTGTTACATTTCAGACAAACTATATTTTTTAGCTGAGTAATTACGCCTGTTTAAAAGAGATTGGATCACATATATGCCAGGAGGTTATAAACTCCCGGGCTTCTAGTGTTATTATACAACACTAGAGAGTATTAATTATGCAGTTATTAATAATAATTAGGGGATTCTTCATAATATTTTAAGCCGTCTTTTGTTTTATAATAAGGATAATAAAATATTATCTACCATGATAGTAATAGTGGAGGTGCTATTATTATAAATCCTTTATTATTCAAATGATCATTCGTGTGGTTCGTCCCTCCGACCCCTGCTTTAAATGACGGTAATTAGTGATAAGTATAATTAGGATTAATGGCAGTGGACACTTGATGCTTTGAGGGAGTGTAAACAGAATTAAACTGATCCAAGGATTATAATTGTTTTGTTATGGAATATATCAAAGGATGAGATGAGTTCTCTCATTGTGAGTCTAGTTATAAAAAACGGTACATCCATGTTAAGTGAGTAAAACTGTTTCAATCAAAGAGACTGTGTATTGATAGTGGTACCTTATACTTAAAGCTTTATAGTAAAGTAGTGCATCGGGGCAGGTAGCCTGGAAATATTTTCATTGAGTCTTTTTTTTTCTTTTTCTCCAGCAGATGTCGCTTTGGGATTTAAAAATATGACGTCATACCTGTTTTTTAGATCTCATTCATCACATCCATTTAAATATTGCATTCACTACTACTATTTTTAACTTATTTTCACAACGATAATTATTAATATTTCAGTGTATTAGGATACTGTATTAGAACACATGTGATTTTACTTCAATGTTCTACATATAATCTAGAAGGTGAGGTTTCATGTAGAGTATCAAGCGCAGAGTTCCGGGAGCAATAAAAATAATGAACATGGCAATGTTATTAAAATAATTGATTAAGTCTACGTCACTAATACGTCACAGAGAGATATATATTTGTATTATTTACTTAGCTGCATCAACAATAACTACGTATTTATTTACTTAGCTGCATCAACATCTACCGGATAAATAAAACGAGAGGAAGCCAAGAAATAATCAAAATAAACTCTGATGCGCCACTTTCCTTTAAAGCTTTACTTATACTGTTTAAGAAGCTTATTGCGTACTAAGAAACAATGTAAATATTTGGGCGTACCAAAAAAGGCTAAGGGAAAATTTATGGAAAAATGAAATAGATAGGGGATAAAATACGTAAAAACAGTAAATATAAAATATGCAAGTATATTTAAGTCAAATTATATACACCTTATATAGCCTAAGCAATTTTAAATGTAAACAACTAGATTTTTTTAGAAGAATTTTTTTAAAGCAACATTTCGTTGTATTCCACTTAAATATGTGCACACTCTAAATTTCAGTCGGGTTTTTGTTCGTGTGCCATTTATTTTCTTCTTCTTGACAATTTTTTGTAGGACGTTTTTCCTGGACGTTTTCTCTTGTACTTTTTTTCTTAACCCATTTTCTCCTTATATCTAAATATTGTCAATGTATATATAAACTCATGCTTGAAAAAATGGCAGAGTTATTTACGATCTTTCTATTGTCTTTGTAATATATAAATTGGTATGGCACTTGAAAGGGACGGCAAGATTTTTAATTGACATTGAAATTTGAAAAGTTATGCGATATATGAATAGTTTGTCCTTATAATACTTCTCCTTAAAAAAGGAATATATAGTAGTTGTACTTCTTTCTTTTAAATATTTATTAAAAACTTAATATATATATATATATATCAGGGAACGACGGGTTCCGGCTGTTTTTGAATGTTCCGACCCGGTATATAAAAAATCACCGGGCCGGGACTTTTAATTTTTTTTTAAATAATAGGGAAAAAAATATTTTCTAAAAAAACGCCGGCACAAAAATATTAAAGTCCCGGCCCGGATCCCGGCAAAAAAAGTGTCCGGTCGTTTGCTGATATATATATATATTTAAGATATATAATAACCAATACAATATTGAAATTAAATGTATTTCACATGTTTTCAAGCGACAATATTAACATTGTAATCGGTATATTTCAATTCCATAATCTATCATTTAATGCAGCTTTTTTATTAATTATGATAAGTATTGATTTAACTATCGTATAAGAATATAATTTTTTTCGTCCAATCCATGATACTCATGCCCCAATAATGTCTTTCACAGGATTTAAACCTTTGAAGTCAAGCAGACTTGCTCCCTCCATATTTTTCCCCATTCTCATAAATGATTTAAACATATGTGTTCTTTGTGTGATATCTTTTAACAGGCCTTGATGCTCTTCATACACATTTGACAAAGTCGTAGGATCAAAGGCTTGAGAGGCTAACGGGTTAGTTATTCTTCTCATGACAGGGTCGGGCTGTATAACACATGAGGAGCAAAGGGGGAGTGTTGTTATTTAACTTATAAAGTCAGAAGAGAATTGCGTGTGTCCAATTTGACAATGGTTGGTATCAAAAGTTGAATATAACATATGAGTATAAAGAGTGCACCAAGAAGATTCTCTCAGGTAGTCATGATGGCATCAGCTAGTTAAGATTTAGTGGTAACTCTGGAAATGAGGCATCAGAAAGGATTAAAAAAACAAATTCAATAAGGGACGTTTCTGGTTTATATGAATGGTTGAAATACTGTTTGATTATTTAGTTTTCATTAATAAATAAAGATATATTTTGTTCAAAAGAAGAAGAAAAAATAATTTTCATATTTTTTCTTTTTGCACTCTCGATTTTTTATTTGAAGGTTAGGAATAGTTTTATCCTTTTGTTGTTCGTGGTCCTGGAGCCCTTTGGGTTTCAATCAATGACCGTATCTTATCATAGGCGTAGGCTAGACTTGAAGCCAAAGGCTACATCTGCATTTTTTAATCAATCGGGTCTAAAATGCGAGTCCGGAGTTGCAGGTCAATGTTAGTACATGATGCTCCCATAAGTATGGCCTTTAAATATACATATTTTTGTTCTATACCCGATAGAGTTATTTATAATATAACAGCTGTAATTTGCTTTTATAATTTTATACGTGACGTCATAGCAATTTTTTAGCATGAAGAGAGATTCATCTAAAACCATTGCTTTATTCATTTAACATCTGTATTTAGGTCCTTCAACTTTGAAACATGACATAAATACGTTTTTTAGTTTTTTAAATGAATATAGAATCGTCAAAAAATATTGCTTTGTTCTAGCCCAAAGGAGCGACCCGCATTCCAAGATATCGTTTTTTATTATCAACTTTCCTTTAGAAGGAGAAAAAAAGAACTAAGTATATAATAACGTTAAACACACATTACAGCGTAATGATTAAAACGACGTAAAATAATATTTTTTGTACTATTTCTAAGTTATTATGATAATTTAGGGGTTCGTTCACTTCATTTTTGTTCGTCTTTTGGTGGTGGATGATCTCGTATGTGTTTCATTTAATGTTTTTTTCATGCTATAATATTTTTATATCTAGTCGGATGCAATTCTATCGAACTATATAGTCACAAAAAAATTAAAAGAACACTATGAATAAAAACTTTTTTTAAATATGACTTCAACTATAAAAAAAGATAAATATGTTGTGAAGGACACTACGTCTACTGGAAATTACAGTATAATTCATTATTGAATATATATAGTGCTAAAAATACTCTAATAAGACAAAAAATACTTTTAGTAGATCCTTACAGTTACTTAGCTAAGTTTAATGAACATAAAAATTTAAAATCGCTGTACAGAAGATGTTTGATTGATTGTTCACATAAGGTAGCATGTGATTTGGTTAATCATAGGCTGTATGATTCCATCTTATACTATGATTTTTAAATGATCAGCCTATGACTCTATGTCACAAATCGATCAAAACCCCGCTATAGGGCGTTAAAAAACAGCTCAAACACACACATATGCACACCAAATGTTTATAGAAGGTAAACCTTCATTGCCTTGCCCTTATACTTTCAATATACTACACATAATTGTATTAATTACTGCCCTTAAAAGTCTCCATAATTACCATAAATATAATGAATAAGCTTAAATATTTTTTTAATAGAAAAAAATGTATTTATTAATACGGGAGAAGTCGTTTTTTTTTTGGTTTCCAAATGTGTAGATAAATAATGCTATATACGGATGATCTCCTAACTCAAAAGATAACTGTAGAAGCCTATTTACATATTTGTACAACACCAAAAATTGAGCAAATTAAGCTTATCTTGACTTTGGAAGGTTTTGGAAAAAGAGAGGCTTGGGTTATAATGGGTCCATTAGGCATAGAGAAAGTTGTGCCTATTTTGACACATTTTGAAAAATAATAAAATTACATATTGTGAGGAGTTAAACATATTTACTTGATATTTTTTTCATTTATTGAACGAATTCGGGACTCTGCAGATTAAGGATATTTGAGTCAATAATGTGATTTATATTCCTATTCTCCTGATTAAATTATGGCTACTGTAGTTGTACAGTTTTTTTAGCTTGCTATAATTTGTGTTGGCATAGTTCAACAAGTACCAAACCAAAGATATTAATGGAACACCTCAACAACTATATAACCTCTTTAACTTATGACGTATTGAATAGATTATTAAAGAGTATTGGGACCCATTTACAAATATCTGACATATGTAGCCAAATTATAGAAAACAAAAAGCTACGTAATTGTCATGATCAGGGCTGAAGGAATTGGGGGTAAAAAGTATTGTCGTATATGCCCAGAATTATGGTGAAAAAATGGATACTTAGAAGGCAAAATATGCTAAGCTAATAAAAAAATACGCATTCTGGGCGAACAGTGCAGACGTTTTTTTTAAGAATTTTCAAGAAGTTTGTTTGTATTTCTGTATTTCTGTTTTTTTGAGAAGTTTTTTTAAAGTCCACAAAAATACTTATTTCTTTCAAAGAAGTTGTAACTTTCCTCAAAATTTGTTCATTAATGTGATAAATATGCAGAAAAATGCCAAATATGTGTTAAGAGGTGGTTATTGTCCAGAAAATTTATTTACCATTAATTGACCCTTGATAATTTTTATTACTCTTAAATTTGAAGAATCCTTAATCAAACACCCCTGAAAGGGGGCGTGATATCCGTGTGCGATAAGGCGTGGTCAACTCTCAATGTTGGGGGCGCAGGTTCGAATACTCCCGAAAGGGGATGGTCATTTTTGGTCTACCTCATTGATACGATACTATGTTCGAGTGACTAATTTTAATTATCATTAGTATTTACGGAATACTGTTCTTTTATTGAAGAATATGTATATTTATTTATTTCCTGTCATTATTTGGGCTTATAGAGAATAGGATAGTCATTTCCCCACCAGTTGGAGCATCAACTGCTCGCTCATAAATGTAAAAAAAATAGAATCGAAATAAGTTTAGATTAATATATAATAATAAAGATATAATAATGTCAGATATTGAGGAGAGGGCATATGATTACAATCCTAATATTATATATATATATATATTAGGGTTGTTCTTATTTTTCAAATGTTTGAAATGTTAGCAACATTGTGGATTTTCTGTTTCTTGGTGATAAAAGAAGACGACATACAAAGTTTGAACAAAATCGGTCAACATTACGAGGTCGCGCAACGAGGTCAAAGTTTTAAAAATTTAGTAAAAATATAGTTTTCCGCAAATTTCTTCAAAATGGTGGACGTTACAGACTTCAATAATAATTATTAATTTAAAGGAAATCTAATTTACTACCAGACGTATGTTTGATGTTTTTTAATAAAACAAAGTTTTCAGTAAAAACAAAGAAAAAATGGAGTGTGTATTGTTAGCTTATTTCATAGCTTTTTTGTATCAATTAACTTCACTCGCCTGTAGAAGATGACTTGTTCGCTTCAGAGTAAAATAGTACTTTTAAGTTTAGTAAAACTTTAGATGATAAATCCAAAAATGACCTTGGTTGCATTCTATCAATTCAGAATTCAGTACAATCTGAGTTTACATCATATGATTCAGAGCCTGTATTGACCTATAAGAAATCGATTATGAAAAAAAAAAATAATGTGTTTCTTAGATTTGCGTCAAGGTATCCTCTCAAAATTTTACTTTGTCTCTGACGCATTTATAATCCATTATATGCGTCATTTTGTACGCGAGATAGGTTTTTTAATGTACATATAACTCTCTACTTATTAAATTGACATGATTTAGTATACCAAAATATTAAAGCTGGTTAACCAAGCTTTCATTTGATATGTTTGGTGTTCTAAAAATCGCTATACTTTAAGAGAAATAAGCAAATACATTTTTGCACGTCTCTCCAAAAAAATTGATCTTTGATATGAGAATATACAATTACCACTGGTAACTGCTGTTAGTGTTACCTGGATAGAAAGAGAAAAAAAAAGAAGGGAGCATGCTCTCGGTAAAACACAGTGTTTCGAGTGGTTCAATCATCAACATCGACGCCAAGACCAAACCGCTACGGACGAAAGACAATGCTGTGGGTTTGGTGGGATCAGAAGGGCGTAATCTACTACGAGCTGCTGAAACCTGGGGAAACTGTCAATACTCAACGCTAACCGACAACAAATGACCGATTGGATCGAGTTTTGCGTGAAAAACGACCAGAATACCAACAAAGACAACACAAGGTGATTTTGCTGCATGACAATGCACCAGCACACAAAGCAAAACAGATCCAGGAAACGATAGAGTCGTTCCGTTGGGAGATTCTTCAGCACGCGGCTTACTCACCGGACCTTGCCCTATCTGATTACTACATGTTTGCATCCATGGGACACGCACTTACTGAGCAGCGCTTTACTTCTTACGAAGATGTACGAAAATGGCTCGATGACTGGTTTGCCTCAAATGAGCAACATTTCTTTTGGCGAGGAATCCACAAATTGCCAGAAAGATGGGAAAAATGTTAGATAGCGATGGACAATACTTGAATAAGTACTTAGTCATATCATTAGAATAAACGTGTTTTTTTTCTTTATAAAAATTCGGTTTCATACCTACACACTGGTCTATTACATATATATATATATATCAGGCTTGTGGGTTATCGTTCAAAAAGTGCTATTCGTTCATCGTTCAAAAAAATCGTTCATGAACGATGAACGAATTCGAAAAAGTGAACGATGAACGACAAAAAATTAACTTTTAATCGTTCCATCGTTCACTTTAATAACTATGATATAATAAACATACAAGTTTTTCATATAAAATTCGGAAATTATAGCGGTGAAGATGGCCATGATGAATCAGAATTAGAAGGAGTCAACATCCAAAACATCTTAGCTGATTGTCCAAATGAAATAAAAATCTTCCTAGCATTTCAGGTAAGATATACGAGAAAAAAAAAGTCTTAGATACTCAGAAAAATTATATTATTATGATCGTGCTTTTTCTAAAAAAAATTATTTATGAAATAATAAAAAATAATTTCAGATGCGCCGCCCACACCTTGAATTTGGTCGCAGTCACAGATGCCATGAAGATAACGTATCGCAGTAGCGAATTATATGCAAAGGATTATAGCCACACTTTTCACTCTATTTTTGGACGTTTGCAAGCAATTTGGACAAAATATAATCACTCTTCAAAATTGCCGATGAAGTTAAAGCGAAGTTTGGTGACAAGACAACTTTAATTACACCAACGAAAACCCGGTGGAACAGCTTGTACGACTCTGTACAAAGAATAATTAATCTCAACGAACAAGACCATGCAGCTATGGTTAGCCTTTTTTCTTTTATTCCAACCCAATCATTCAATCGACAGGAATGGCTATTTCTAGAAGAATGGAAAACAATATGTAGTCCTCTTGCACAAGCACTAGACATTCTTCAGAGTGAGAATAACATCTTTTTAGGTCATCTGCTACCCACTATCTCGTCCCTCATTCTTCATTTGAAAAGAATTAAGGAACAGTCTAATAAGTGTAGACCATTAGCAGAGGCTTTACTCAGAGGAATACACCATCGTTTTGACTCGTATTTTGAGTCCAGGGAGATGCTCGTTGCAACGAGCTATCTGCCTGAATTCAAAATACGTCTTTTCAATTCAGAGCAAATAGAAAAAGGGCGAAAATATTTGCTGGAAGAGGTAACTTCCATGGACGATGGGTTGGATTCGCCTGAAATTGAATCGTCAAAAGGTAATAGTTCATTTTTTTTGTTCGGAACCATCATCCGAAGATACACCTGATGATGAGGTTAATAGATTTTTAGCTGACAGGTCACGAAATTTGGAAACTGTTTTGGCCTATAAAAAATAACGAACGTTTTAAATTTTTTTAATACCATTACTCAACCTCAGCACCGGCTGAACGACTATTCAGCCGGGGTAAATTAATTTTAAGAGACAATAGGATGAAAATGTCTGACCAACATTTCGAAGAACAACTTTTACTCTGTGTTAATAAGAAAGTTTAATTTTGTATAATATTTATGTAAATGTGTCATATTTTAAATATATATAGTAGTGTATATATGTAGTAAAATATATGATGAATATTGATATATTTATTAAACTTGTGTTTTATTATTGTTTTCTTTTTTGTCAACAGACTATGATCATTCGCTGGTATATCATTGACAAGACTGCATAATTTAATATTGACACCTTACATAACAACGCAGTCGTAAGTAAATAAAAGTGACAAACAGAGACAAAATAAACGTCCCTTATATATATATATATATATATATATATATTTTTTTGTATATTTTTAAAGTGAACGATTAAAGTGAACGATATGAAAGTGAACAATTTAATGAACTGAACGATGAAAAAATTTGAACGATTTAAGTGAACTAAACGATTTAAAAAGTGAACGACCACAAGCCTGTATATATCCTAATGTTGCGATCCGGACCGCCAATTACAGAATCGCATTGGCTTCATGCGACCACATCAACCAATCACAGAGCTTGTTGTCATTGACGTTATTAATAGATGAAGTGGTGAAAGAAGTAGGACATTTTTTTTTTTACGCTAACCTCCGTATCTCCTTATAGTAATAGGTGTTTCTTTTGAAGCATTAAAGTGCTGTCTCGTGATATAGAATAATTGATTATTCTGTCTTTCCCTTTTTGCTTAGCTTTTAAGACTAAGTCATTATATTTGTGAATGCATTTAAGGTACTTTTTGTTATTGTTATTGAAGCAATGCATCCCAAGGATTCATTAGTAAAAACGTCAGGACCAAGTGGCTTAATGGGCCCTTAATGGAGCCCTTAAGGAAGAAAAAAGTAGCCACCAAGATGTACAAATGCTGAAAGTGTCTTGCAGACTTATAGCAGACTTTTTATTGATGAGAAAGAAGGATAAAACAAATGATTCATAATCTATTTAAATCCATATATGTATGCTTATATTTCTTATGAAAAAACTTTTACTGACGAATAATTTATAGAAATACGGGTTTGATGACACATGATTATATCAGTTTTCTTAAAATGAGACATTATATGTATTGTATAAACGGAGAGTGTCTCGCTATTGATGAGAAAGAGTGGGCAATTATTACACATATAAAGTTTCCTTTTTGTAGTAAAGGCGGGAAATCAGGACGTCATCATATAAAAGACTTTTCAATGGAGAACAATGATTAATTTTGGGCAGAACTGCGACTACCGAATGTAAATTGGTATTCGATACTACCGACGGTAGATTTCAAATACCGAACCGATTATACGACGATGTTTCTCTGCTATGGAGGGAATAAGCTCTTTATAGCTTCATATCTCTATGGATTCTTCAGAGGCATACGTCATTGTGTCCAGAATACAGCTGAACGACGATGTTTCTCTGCTAATTGGAGGGAATAAGCTCTCTATATCTTTATATCTCTATGGAGTAAACACGATAAAATATGAGATGAAAATTACTCGACTCGGCAGCTCATGAGCCCCTTCTTACTTTTGTTTTTATGACAAAATGATTTTTATTAAGTCGATTATAACAATGAAGAGAGTGAAGTAATGATTGAAGTAGTTAAAGTCGAAAGGAATATAATAGGACAAGAAACATGAGAAAAAATTCCAGGGATGTTGTTTCAAGGGACTCTTTTAATGTACATAATTTAGTGATGTCAGATTATTATTCATTTAGGTGTATTTTTTATCCTTCCTTTTATATACTACATTGTTAATTTCATCAACTGAAGACGCCATTTTAAGTATACCTCATCATAGATCTCTTCTAGTCGTGTTATAGTTCATTTGAGCATCAGTTAGCATTATACAAGCTGTTTGAATGAAATTCATATAGTTTGACTTCAGAGAGCGGATGCTTTACGTGCATAATTTTTCTAAAGTTTAGTTCTCTTTTTTACCAAATATTTATAGATTCTTTTAATTAAAAAAAAGTAATAGTTCAAAATATTAAATGGCTTTATCCTATAATCCTATCCCTTCATTTCGTTTAATTAAATCCTTTTCAAGACCACACCATCTTACGTATAAATACATATAAATGACTTCTTACCAAGAGGGTGGTTCTCTTCTTCGGTCGTTTTGCCTTCTTCAGTGCCTATTAATCAAGAGTCCCATTGTTATTTGTGTTTTTCCCTTATGAAAGCACTGAGGTCCCTCTAGCAATAGGGAACATACCAGGATATACAATATCCTAGGCTTAAGAATCCTTCTAATAAAGAGAACAAATTGTCAGAAATGCTAAATATCTTTCACAATTTTATTTATATTTTTGGCTACCATGAAGAATAAGGCTAAATGTATATATTAAATTCAGTCATTACGTTAGCTGCCTCATTGAATAACCACATATTGCTTAAAGCGTTAAAGTAAAGTAGCGGCTGCATAACATAAATTCTTCCTTTTTTCCCCAAAAGGAATGGCCAAAATTTAGTTCTTCTTTAGTCCGTAAGGGGCGCTGCTTTGATGTAGAGCTCTCTGAAAATAACACAAAGTCCTCTTATTATTTATATTTTGAATCTTGCACAATGTTGTAGTGATTTGATATATTATTTCAAATCATCAAACTTAATCCCTTAAACCGGTTTTAAATAGGACTGTGACGTAATGGATTAGCGACATCTAACATTAAAGAAAATAACCAAAAATTTGGCAGATTTTTGGTTCATTTTTTCTTTGCATGCGCTACTTTACTTTAACGCTTTAATATTTCTAAACCAAATGTTAACGACATACAGCTGTTTGTTTCATGCATTTCAGTTAATGTATATTGTTATGGTTACATTCAGTAGATATTTATTTTCTTTTTGTAATTTCACGTGTATTTAGATATAATTTTTACTTTATAGACTATATGATAACATATATCAGTAATGAAAGCATTATCACATATAAAAACATCCCAACTTTAACTAATAGTTTAGCTACATAATTCAAGTTTTTGTTTATAATTGAAGTACCAGAGTTCTATTATATTAAAATACTTTCAAATATATAGATACATCAATATATGAAATACAAAAGTATTAAATTGTATAGCTAAAGTAATTCAAGTTTTTGTTTTGTAATTGAGGATCTAAAATTTTATTAAATTAAAATACTTTCAAATATATAGATACATTAAAATATAAAATACAATAGTTTTGCCATCCTCATTCCTCGCCCGCGCCG
>CP045890.1:28937196-28953240 GCA_013387185.1 Caligus rogercresseyi
TAAAACAGATGCTAATACCACTATGTAACAGGATTTTGCGCCTGGGCTGAAATTACTTAATTGAGTCCCATTTTTTACGTAGACTCCATAAATGCCACTCAAAATATCGTCCGAAAAAAGGTTTGGACTTTATGGCTTTTTTTGAAAATCAGATTTTCATCATTTCTAATGGTTCAGGCCCAGTTATATTCGTGGAAAATAAGAATAACCACAATGTCAGTAGTATTTATTTTTCTGCTTTATCTGTGCATTTCAAATCCGTTTTTTAATTATATATCTTTCGTACTAATAGAAAAAATAGGCTTTATATTTCAAAAGTTGATCATTTTTTAGTATTCTATTGAAGCGGCTATATTTTTGTTTCGAGTCTTTTGACTATAATCAATAGGCAATATATTTTTGGTATATGTCAATGCATTTCAGAACAGTTTTTATAATTTCGATATCTGGCATGAAAGTAAAGAAAAGATCAATTTAGTGGAACAAAGTATTGATCATATTAATAACTACTTTTAGGTGATTATTGAGGTTGCATTTAATATTATTGTGATTTGTTACAAAGAAAAACAACAGGTTTGCCTTTTATTTACATATAATTATTACAAGTGTCAAAAAGAATTTATTTTTGGAGCGTGTGATTTGAAAATAGCATTCCAATATCGTTATCAAATTATTTAAGGAAGAAATACAGTTAGGCCTTGTAATGCCTAAAAATCAAGACTTTTTTTAGTGTTGACACAGGTCAAATCGAATGATTACATCCTTAATAATAATAATACTGAACATAATTCTAATTTCGGATCTTCACATTATCCCTATTTTGGTTTACATTTATTTTCATGTAAACAGTGCTTTGTTTATACAATAGTCTTTAATTATTTTTTGTACACTAAGGTACTATTATATTTCAATTTACATCCATTTTCCAAAGAAAATACACGATTATTTTAGTTTACTGTTAATATACATTATTTAAAATGGGTTCGATGTTGGAGGGAAACACTGTTTAGGAGCTTCTAAATTTATAGAACATGAACTGCAATCTAGAGGTGATCAGTTGCCTTTAATCCAATTATGATAGTCTCTTAATTTGATTTATAAAATATCTTAAATTAAAATTGGACCAAAATATCCCAACCTAATAGGACAGCAAAAGAAATTAAGGACATATAATTTTAAAAACTTATTTAAAAACCGATCAAGGGACTGCATTCATATGTTATTATTCATTTTTCATAGAGACGCATTAAATGTAATTTTATAACTGTTTTTTATACAATAATTACAATATAACATTTGAATAATGTCCGAGCTTAAAGTTATCACACTTACATCTTAATGTATCATTTCAGTGGTTGTCACAGCTACAAAAATACATTTTCAACATTAAACGATGCATAATAGTAAACATATTTGGTGAGACAAGTTATTCTGAGAGAATGTTAAAATGTTAAAACTTTGACAATACTTAAGATTAGAGCTAAATAAGACAATGCTAATTATATTGGTAAATGTGCTTCAAATTCGTTATTAGGTTCGTAACTAGTTGTACTTCAATTAAAATAATTGAATTAAATGTGTTGAATTCTAATTAATGTTATCTCAATGCGTCTTAAAATATTATTCTATGCCTAATAGTACCTCCTGACATATGAACTATGAATTAAGATATTTTTTTCTTAGATAATAACTAAGTTTTAAAAAGATGATGTATTTTAGGAAATGCTAAAAATTAGATTATGATTATTTATAAAACATTTTTTTGTAGAAAAATATGTTTGTATTGTAAGTATATAATTTTAATTAAGCTTACAAAATTTAGAAAAAATCCATCATATTAAACAAACATGGATATTAAATAAAGCATAAAGTTTTATTTATCTTAAGACTCACTGCCATAGTTTCAAGTACCAAAACATATTCTTGATTTCAAAAATGGTTCACACCATTCACACTTCATTGGGGACAATTTTTATTAGAATTATAAGAATATTTCATTATATACTTTTTTTCTCATCAACAAGGTCCTTATTTAAACAAATTATTTATAGAATATAATATAAAAGTGCATTATATGTAATAAATAACAACGAAAAGTTATATTTCATAAGAACATAAATAAACTTTATATTTTTAAATGATATACTTTTAGTTGTTTTGTTACATATCTTATTTCATTTGAGACGGCTTGAAATACAGTGTGCGGAAGCAAAAACGGAAAATTCTGATTGCTAATGAAAATGGTTGACTTCAACTAGAACAACAAGGGGTAGAACATGTAGCTTTATTTATTCTTAAGTAAGACAGTATTAAGTAATTAATTTTCAAAATGATGACCATTGGCAGCCACCATGGCCTCGAGACGAGGTCGGAAGGCCCGGCACACTTTACGGATGTGCTCCTCTGACATGGCGGCCCACTCCTTCTCCACGGAGGCCTTCAGGGCGTTAACACTCGGGTGATGATTTGCACAGGCTTTGCTTTCCACAATGCACCAGATTCCATAGTCCAAAGGCGCCGCATCGGGTGAGGATGATGGCCAGAAGTTCGAAGTTCTCCTGACACCACTGTTGCACAGTTTTAGCTTTGTGCCCCGGGGCTCCATCCTGTTGCCAATAGTAATTGCATTCAGGGTATGTTCCATCCATCCAGGGCTTTACAATGTCCCTCATAACCTCCAGGTGCTCCTTAGCCCCCACCCGGAGGCCCTTAGAGAACCAATATGGAAGCATCTTCTTCAATTTCAGCAAAGAGGCCTACCAGGAACTCATCTGTCAGGGTTTTGTTGTGGCCACCGCTACCAAACTTCCTCTCAAAGCTGTCCCGGCCTCAAGCTTTTTCTTGGTGTCGTACACCATGGTTTTGCTGACTCCCACAATCTTAACAATCTCCGCCACACTTACTAGCGCACGGAGTAGATCTGACTCTCGTTGCCTTTTTGCATCCATTTAAAAACTAAGCAAGCTACATAACTCAGCTGCATCTTGTTAAAAAGATAAGATTCGGAACTTTCTGCACAAATTAAAACAATCTCGATATCTTTCTTAATTAGTGAGATATAAGCATTTAAAGTTGATTCCGTTTTTTGCTTCCGCACACAGGTTATTATAAAATGAACAAAATGCCTAGAAATGCCTAGGGGTGCGATAGCCGTGCGTGTTAAGGCATGTCAACTCTATATGTTGGGGGCGCAGAGGTTCGAATATTCCCGAGAGGGGATTGGTCATTTTTGGCTACTTCATTGATAAGATCATAGGTTTCGAGTGACTAATTATAATGCTATAAGCTTATTTATATCCTGTCTGATGCAATTCTATCGAACCATATAGGCAAAAAAATGCATAGTCAGCCTGAAATATGTAACTATACAAAGTAAATAAAAAATTAAAACTGTCGACGGTCGGACCCTGGATAAAGAGTCATAAGGTCTATTATAAAAATACCCTCTTCAATCCCCGTATAAAGGTCTCACCGTCAGATTCAGGATCTTCAGGGACAAATTGGAGTTATGATGGATGCGTAGTCTACGCTTCTGCTCAAAGGCAAAAATGAATTTGAATTATAATGCTAATTATGTTTACGCAACTGTAGAACCCAGTTTTTATTATGTTATTTTGTATTTTAGTGTATTTGTATTACACTGTATTATTTATTACAAATATTGAATAAAATTACGTGACCGAAAAAAAAAGATGACCCTTACTACATATATGAGACTCTTATCAATATGATTAGAGTATTTCAAAGATTACAAAAGAAGCCCTCAAATATTTTTTAGTTTAACAGATATGTAACTTTTATGAAGTTTAAAAAAATACTTTTTCATTTTTAAATTCTCAGTTCAGAAAATATACGTAAAAAAATTATATAAATTTTTTTTTCGGTAATAATTTTTTTTTCGGCTATCAAATATTATAAGACAGTGTAAAATTGACAGTAATATGTCTACAATGTTCATTCATTATTTATTTAACACAACTGTCGAGAGTATTTTTATTTATTTATTAGTTGTCTTGTATTTATAAAAAAATTGATCATAAAAACTATATAAATAAGCATTTAGCTGTGTTTAATTTCATATTAAAATATTTTTATATTTTTATCTTCTTTAAAATGATTGATATCGGGATATACAATATATATTTTCTCATTTATTGAATATTTGTCTAATGAATCAATTACTTTTGATGTTAGACTAGAGGTTTCATTTAAAGTTTTAATTTTTAATTATATATAGCTACGTATATGAAATAACTCTGAGCAATATAGTTGAAAAATTAAATGTGAAAATGTAAATATAATTTGTTCATTAAATATATCAGTGTTCTCTAATTATTGTTTGTTTTGTTCATATATTTATTTCATCATATATCCCTAAAATTATTGATGGCAGGTGCTTTAATTCCCCTTATTTTGTCGTTATTATAAAACTAACTTAGAAAGTTCTTGGAATAGAGAGGGGGACTGATTTCGCCCCTAAAGATTAGATATAGTTATTTTATGAAGGCACCTCCCTGCCTTTAAACTGAAGGAGTTCCTATGAAACTTTTCAGTAGTCTTTATTAAGTATATACTTTCATAAACTGATTTTGGAACTCCAGTTGTGAACATATCATATTTGAAATCCGTTTATAGGTGAACCCACATTACAAACAATTATAAATTATTATATATATATATTGCGATAATTTATATATTATTACATTCTTTTTTTTTTACTCTTATGCTTTTTATTTTTATTCTTTGTATTTTTTTGTATATTAAAACATTTTATTATATTGCTTTTGTATATTTATTACATTTTTAGTGTATTTAACAGCTATTTGTGTTCATATAAATAAATCTACCTAAACTAATTGAGGCGTTATAAAGGTTATTGAGACTACAATAACCAACACCTGGAGAACACCTCAATTAATTCGTAGTGAAAAATATAATGCATGCTCTGTAATTTTTCTCCTTAATATGATTATGAGCACCTCTGTATTGTCATTTGATTATAATCATTATTATCTCATTATTTAGTGAGCAAGGAGGATTAACATTACATCCGAACAACTGCTGATTTTTTTGTCGTGGGAGCAAATTAGATCTTCGCCCTTGTGGTCTTATGGTGTCTTTTCTTATACATATTTACTAATATAATATATGAACATGTGAGGATGGGTTAGGCTTTTTTTTTTTATCATCATTAGAGAGGGGAGGGTGGCACAAGATGGCGACATATGGCGACCAAGTATTCTTCTTTGCATGTGATAATCTAATCTAATATAAATTCTTTTTATCTTTAATGAAAACATGTATCCCATACACGCCCTAAGAGAAAAACAAAATAGTAAGAACTATAAATAAGATTTACGTTTCAGATGTAACAGTAGATGAATTAAAACATGAACCAAGACAGTTATATGATCAGATCACCCAATCGTCCCAAAACCTGTTTATTGCTTTCCCGAACAATATGCATGATATATATATATATATATATATTATATTTATATATATATATTTATATATATATATATGTGTGTTGTTATATTTATATAAATTTAAATATAAAAAACATATTATATGTATATTTATAATATTATTATTATATATGTATATACATAAAATATATATACGTATATATATATAAATATATATACGTATATAAATAAATATATATATATATATATCAGGCTTGTGGTCGTTCACTTTTTTAAATCGTTTAGTTCACTTTAATCGTTCAAATTTTTTACATCGTTCAGTTCATTAAATCGTTCACTTTCATATCGTCACTTTTAATCGTTCACTTTAAAGATTATACACAAAAAAAAAATATATATATATATATATGTTCATATATATATAAGGAACGTTTATTTTTGTCTGTTTGTCACTTTTACTTACGACTGCGTTGTTATGTAAGGTGTCAATATTAAATTATGCAGTCTTGTCAATGATATACCAGCGAATGATCATAGTCTGTTGACAAAAGAAAACAATAATAAAACCCAAGTTTAATAAATATATCAATATTCATCATATATTTTACTACATATATACACTACTATATATATTTAAAATATGACACATTTACATAAATATTATACAAAATTAAACTTTCTTATTAACACAGAGTAAAAGTTGTACTTCGAAATGTTGGTCAGACATTGTCATCCTATTGTCTCTTAAAATTAATTACCCCGGCTGAATAGTCGTTCAGCAGTTGCTGAGGTTGGAGTAATGGTATTTAAAAAAATTAAAACGTTCGTTATTTTTTATGGGCCAAAACAGTTTCCAAATTTCGTGACCTGTCAGCTAAAATCTATTAACCTCATCATCAGGTGTATCTTCGGATGATGGTTCCGAACAAAAAAAATGAACTATTACCTTTTGACGATTCAATTTCAGGCGAATCCAACCCATCGTCCATGGAAGTTACCTTTTCCAGCAAATATTTTCGCCTTTTTCTATTTGCTCTGAATTGAAAAGACGTATTTTGAATTCAGGCAGATAGCTCGTTGCAACGAGCATCTCCCTGGACTCAAAATACGAGTCAAAACGATGGTGTATTCCTCTGAGTAAAGCCTTTGCTAATGGTCTACACTTATTAGACTGTTCCTTAATTCTTTTCAAATGAAGAATGAGGGACGAGATAGTGGGTAGCAGATGACCTAAAAAGATGTTGTTCTCACTCTGAAGAATGTCTAGTGCTTGTGCAAGATGACTACATATTGTTTTCTATTCTTCTAGAAATAGCCATTCCTGTCAATTGAATGATTGGGTTGGAATAAAAGAAAAAAGGCTAACCATAGCTGCATGGTCTTGTTCGTTGAGATTAATTATTCTTTGTACAGAGTCGTACAAGCTGTTCCACCGGGTTTTCGTTGGTGTAATTAAAGTTGTCTTGTCACCAAACTTCGCTTTAACTTCATCGGCAATTTTGAAGAGTGATTATATTTTGTCCAAATTGCTTGCAAACGTTCAAAAATAGAGTGAAAGTATGGCTATAATCCTATGCATATAATTCGCTACTGCGATACGTTATCTTTATGGCATCTGTGACTGCGACCAAATTCAAGGTGTGGGCGGTGCATCTGAAATTTATTTTAGTATTATTTCATAAATAATTTTTTTAGAAAAAGCACGATCATAATAATATATTTTTTCTGAGTATCTAAGACTTTTTTTTCGTATATCTTACCTGAAATGCATAGGAAGATTTTTATTTCATTTGGACAATCAGCTAAGATGTTTTGGATGTTGACTCCTTCTAATTCTGATTCATCATGGCCATCTTCACCGCTATAATTTCCGAATTTTATATGAATAAACTTGTATGTTTATATATCATAGTTATTAAAGTGAACGATGAACGATTAAAAGTTAATTTTTTGTCGTTCATCGTTCACTTTTTCGAATTCGTTCATCGTTCATGAACGATTTTTTGAACGATGAACGAATAGCACTTTTGAACGATAACCCACAAGCCTGATATATATATATATGTACATAGATACCAGTGTGTAGGTATGAAACCGGAATTTTTATAAAGAAAAAAACACGTTTATTCTAATGATATGATACTACGTACTTATTCAAAGTATTGTCCATCGCTATCTAACATTTTTCCCATCTTTCTGGCAATTTGTGGATTCCTCGCCAAAAGAAATGTTGCTCATTTGAGGCAAACCAGTCATCGAGCCATTTTCGTACATCTTCGTAAGAAGTAAAGCGCTGCTCAGTAAGTGCGTGTCCCATGGATGCAAACATGTAGTAATCAGATAGGGCAAGGTCCGGTGAGTAAGCCGCGTGCTGAAGAATCTCCAACGGAACGACTCTATCGTTTCCTGGATCTGTTTTGCTTTGTGTGCTGGTGCATTGTCATGCAGCAAAATCACCTTGTGTTGTCTTTGTTGGTATTCTGGTCGTTTTCACGCAAAACTCGATCCAAATCGGTCATTTGTTGTCGGTAGCGTTGAGTATTGACAGTTTCCCCAGGTTTCAGCAGCTCGTAGTAGATTACGCCCTTCTGATCCCACCAAACACACAGCATTGTCTTTCGTCCGTAGCGGTTTGGTCTTGGCGTCGATGTTGATGATTGAACCACTCGAAACACTGTGTTTTACCGAGAGCATGCTCCCTTCTTTTTTTTTTCTCTTTCTATCCAGGTAACACTAACAGCAGTTACAAGTGGTAATTGTATATTCTCATATCAAAGGATCATTTTTTTGGGAGAGTACGTGCAAAAATGTATTTGCTTATTTCTCTCAAAGTATAGCGATTTTTAGAGCACCAAACATATCAAATGAAAGCTGGTACACCAGCTTTAATATTTTGGTATACTAAATCATGTCAATTTAATAAGTAGAGAGTTATATGTACATTAAAAAAACATATCTCGCGTACAAAATGACGCATATAATGGATTATAAATGCGTCAGAGACAAAGTAAAATTTTGAGAGGATACCTTGACGCAAATCTAAGAAACACATTTTTTTTTTTTTCATAATCGATTTCTTATAGGTCAATACAGGCTCTGAATCATATGATGTAAACTCAGATTGTACTAATTCTGAATTGATAGAATGCAACCAAGGTCATTTTTAGAATTATCATCAAAAGTTTACTAAACTTAAAAGTACTATTTTACTCTGAAGCGAACAAGTCATCTTCTACAGGCGAGTGAAGTTAATTGATACAAAAAAGCTATGAAATAGCTATCATTACACACTCCATTTTTTTCTTTGTTTTTACTGAAAACTTTGTTTTATTAAAAAAACATCAAATATACGTCTGGTAGTAAATTAGATTTCCTTTAAATTAATAATTTTTATTGAAGTCTGTAACGTCCACCATTTTGAAGAAATTTGCGGAAACTACTATTTTTACTAAATTTTTAAAACTTTGACCTCGTTGCGACCTCGTAATGTTGACCGATTTTGTTCAAACTTTGTTCAAACATGTCGTCTTTTTTATCACCAAGAAACAGAAAATCCACAATGTTGCTAACATTTAACATTTGAAAAATATAGAACAGCCCTAATATATATATATAAATGTTAGGAATTGTAATCATCATGACCCTCTCCTCAATATCTGACATTATTATATCTTTATTATTATATATTAATCTAAACTTATTTCGATTCTATTTTTTTACATTTATGAGCGAGCAGTTGATGCTCCAACTGGTGGGGAAATGACTATCCTATTCTCTATAAGCCCAAATAATGACAGGAAATAAATAAATATACATATTCTTCAATAAAAGAACAGTATTCCGTAATACTAATGATAATTAAAATTAGTCACTCGAACATAGTATCGTATCAATGAGGTAGACCAAAAATGACCATCCCCTTTCGGGAGTATTCGAACCTGCGCCCCCAACATTGAGAGTTGACCACGCCTTATCGCACACGGATATCACGCCCCCTTCAGGGTGTTTGATTAAGGATTCTTCAAATTTAAGAGTAATAAAAATTATCAAGGGTCAATTAATGGTAAATAAATTTTCTGGACAATAACCACCTCTTAACACATATTTGGCATTTTTCTGCATATTTATCACATTAATGAACAAATTTTGAGGAAAGTTACAACTTCTTTGAAAGAAATAAGTATTTTTGTGGACTTTAAAAAACTTCTCCAGAAATACATGAACAAACACTTCTTGAAAATTCTTAAAAAAAACGTCTGCACTGTTCGCCCAGAATGCGTATTTTTTTATTAGCTTAGCATATTTTGCCTTCTAAGTATCCATTTTTTCACCATAATTCTGGGCATATACGACAATACTTTTACCCCCAATTCCTTCAGCCCTGATCATGACAATTACGTAGCTTTTTGTTTCTATAATTTGGCTACATATGTCAGATATTTGTAAATGGGTCCCAATACTCTTTAATAATCTATTCAATACGTCATAAGTTAAGAGGTTATATAGTTGTTGAGGTGTTCCATTAATATCTTTGGTTTGGTAACTTGTTGAACTATGCCAACACAAATTATAGCAAGCTAAAAAAACTGTACAACTACAGTAGCCATAATTTAATCAGGAGAATAGGAATATAAATCACATTATTGACTCAAATATCCTTAATCTGCAGAGTCCCGAATTCGTTCAATAAATGAAAAAAAATATCAAGTAAATATGACTAACTCCTCACAATATGTAATTTATTATTTTTCAAAATGTGTCAAAAATAGGCACAACTTTCTCTATGCCTAATGGACCCATTATAACCCAAGCCTCTCTTTTTCCAAAACCTTCAAAGTCAAGATAAGCTTAATTTGCTCAATTTTTGGTGTTGTACAAATATGTAAATAGGCTTCTACAGTTATTTTGAGTTAGGAGATCATCCGTATATAGCATTATTTATCTACACATTTGGAAACCAAAAAAAAAACGACTTCTCCCGTATTAATAAATACATTTTTTTCTATTAAAAAAATATTTAAGCTTATTCATTATATTTATGGTAATTATGGAGACTTTTAAGGGCAGTAATTAATACAAATTATGTGTGTATATTGAAAGTATAAGGGCAAGCAATGAAGGTTTACCTTCTATAAACATTTGGTGTGCATATGTGTGTGTTTGAGCTGTTTTTAACGCCCTATAGCGGGGTTTTGATCGATTTGTGACATAGAGTCATAGGCTGATCATTAAAAATCATAGTATAAGATGGAATCATACAGCCTATGATTAACCAAATCACATGCTACCTTATGTGAACAATCAATCAAACATCTTCTGTACAGCGATTTTAAATTTTTATGTTCATTAAACTTAGCTAAGTAACTGTAAGGATCTACTAAAAGTATTTTTGTCTTATTAGAGTATTTTTAGCACTATATATATTCAATTAATGAATTATACTGTAATTTCCAGTAGACGTAGTGTCCTTCACAACATATTTATCTTTTTTTATAGTTGAAGTCATATTAAAAAAAGTTTTTATTCATAGTGTTCTTTTAATTTTTTTGTGACTATATAGTTCGATAGAATTGCATCCGACTAGATATAAAAAATATTATAGCATGAAAAAAACATTAAATGAAACACATACGAGATCATCCACCACCAAAAGACGAACAAAAATGAAGTGAACGAACCCCCTAAATTATCATAATAACTTAGAAATAGTACAAAAATTTATTTTACGTCGTTTTAATCATTACGCTGTAATGTGTGTTTAACGTATTATATACTTAGTTCTTTTTTTCTCCTTCTAAAGGAAAGTTGATAATAAAAACGATATCTTCGGAATGCTGGTCGCTCCTTTGGGCTAGAACAAAGCAATTTTTTGACGATTCTATATTCATTTAAAAAACTAAAAAATGTATTTATGTCATGTTTCAAAGTTGAAGGACCTAAATACAGATGTTAAATGAATAAAGCAATGGTTTTAGATGAATCTCTCTTCATGCTAAAAAATTGCTATGACGTCACGTATAAAATTATAAAAGCAAATTACAGCTGTTATATTTAAATAACTCTATCGGGTTATAGAACAAAAATATGTATATTTAAAGGCCATACTTATGGGAGCATCATGTACTAACATTGACCTGCAACTCCGGACTCGCATTTTAGACCCGATTTGATTAAAAAATGCAGATGTAGCCTTTGGCTTCAAGTCTAGCCTACGCCTATGATAAGATACGGTCATTGATTGAAACCCAAAGGGCTCCAGGACCACGAACAACAAAAGGATAAAACTATTCCTAACCTTCAAATAAAAAATCGAGAGTGCAAAAAGAAAAAAATTATGAAAATTTATTTTTTCTTCTTCTTTTGAACAAAATATATCTTTATTTATTAATGAAAACTAAATAATCAAACAGTATTTCAAACCATTCATATAAACCAGAAACGTCCCTTATTGAATTTGTTTTTTTAATCCTTTCTGATGCCTCATTTCCAGAGTTACCACTAAATCTTAACTAGCTGATGCCATCATGACTACCTGAGAGAATCTTCTTGGTGCACTCTTATACTCATATGTTATATTCAACTTTTGATACCAACCATTGTCAAATTGGACACACGCAATTCTCTTCTGACTTTAAAGTTAAATAACACACTCCCCCTTTGCTCCTCATGTGTTATACAGCCCGACCCTGTCATGAGAAGAATAACTAACCGTTAGCCTCTCAAGCCTTTGATCCTACGACTTTGTCAAATGTGTATGAAGAGCATCAAGGCCTGTTAAAAGATATCACAAAGAACACAATATGTTTAAATCATTTATGAGAATGTGGAAAAATATGGAGGGAGCAAGTCTGCTTGACTTCAAAGGTTTAAATCCTGTGAAAGACATTATTGGGGCATGAGTATCATGGATTGGACGAAAAATATTATATTCTTATACGATAGTTAAATCAATACTTATCATTATTAATAAAAAAGCTGCATTAAATGATAGATTATGGAATTGAAATATACCGATTACAATGTTAATATTGTCGCTTGAAAAACATGTGAAATACATTTAATTTCAATACTGTATTGGTTATTATATATCTTAAATATATATATATATATCAGCAAACGACCGGGACACTTTTTTGCCGGGATCCGGGCCGGGACTTAATATTTTGTGCCGGCGTTTTTTTAGAAAATATTTTTTTCCCTATTATTAAAAAAAAATTAAAAGTCCCGGCCCGGTTGATTTTTATATACCGGGTCGGAACATTCAAAAACAGCCGGAACCCGTCGTTCCCTGATATATATATATATATATATATAGTTTTTAATAAATATTTAAAAGAAAGAAGTACAACTACATATATTCCTTTTTTAAGGAGAAGTATTATAAGGACAAACTATTCATATATCGCATAACTTTTCAAATTTCAATGTCAATTAAAAATCTTGCCGTCCCTTTCAAGTGCCATACCAATTTATATATTACAAAGACAATAGAAAGATCGTAAATAACTCTGCCATTTTTTCAAGCTGAGTTTATATATACATTGACAATATTTAGATATAAGGAGAAAATGGGTTAAGAAAAAAAGTACAAGAGAAAACGTCCAGGAAAAACGTCCTAGAAAAAATTGTCAAGAAGAAGAAAATAAATGGCACACGAACAAAAACCCGACTGAAATTTAGAGTGTGCACATATTTAAGTGGAATACAACGAAATGTTGCTTTAAAAAAATTCTTCTAAAAAATCTAGTTGTTTACATTTAAATTGTTTAGGCTATATAAAGGTGTAATATAATTTGACTTAAATATACTTGCATATTATATATTTTTACTGTTTTACGTATTTTATCCCCTATCTATTTCATTTTTTATAAAATTTTCCCTTAGCCCTTTTTGGTACGCCCAAATTTACATTGTTTCTAAGTACGCAATAAGCTTCTTAAACAGTTAAGTAAAGCTTAAAGGAAAGTGGCGCATCAAGAGTTCTTATTTTTGATTATTCTTGGCTTCCTTCGTTTTATTTATCCGCTAGATGTTGATGCAGATAAGTAAATAAATACGTAGGTATTTTGGGATATATCAAATACTCTTGTGACGTATTAGTGACGTAGACTTAAGCAATTATTTTAATAACATTGCCATGTTCATTATCTTTATTGCTCCCCGGAACTCTGCGCTTGATACTCTACATGAAACCTCACCTTCTATATTATATGTAGAACATTGAAGTAAAATCACATGTGTTCTAATACAGTATCCTAATACACTGAAATATTAATTAATTATCGTTGTGAAAATAAGTTAAAAATAGTAGTAGTGAATGCAATTATTTAAATGGATGTGATGAATGAGATCTAAAAACCAGGTATGACGTCATATTTTAAATCCCAAAGCGACATCTGCTGGAGAAAAAGAAAAAAAAAGACTCAATGAAAATATTTCCAGGCTACCTGCCCCGATGCACTACTTTACTATAAAGCTTTAAGTATAAGGTACCACTATCAATACACAGTCTCTTTGATTGAAACAGTTTTACTCACTTAAACATGGATGTACCGTTTTTATAACTAGACTCACAATGAGAGAACTCATCTCATCCTTTGATATATCCCATAACAAAAACAATTATAATCCTTGGATCAGTTTAATTTGTTACACTCCCTCAAAGCATCAAGTGTCCACTGCCATTATCCTAATTATACTTATCACTAATTACCGTTCATTTAAAGCAGGGGTCGGAGGGACGAACCACACGAATGATCATTTGAATAATAAAGGATATAATAATAGCACCTCCACTATTACTATCATGGTAGATAATATTTTATTATCCTTATTATAAAACAAAAGACGGCTTAAAATATTATGAAGAATCCCCTAATTATTATTAATAACTGCATAATTAATACTCTCTAGTGTTGTATAATAACACTAGAAGCCCGGGAGTTTATAACCTCCTGGCATATATGGATCCAATCTCTTTTAAACAGGCGTAATTACTCAGCTAAAAAATATAGTTTGTCTGAAATGTAACAATAACGAAATTTAAAATAGTTTAAAATGGTCAAGACAAAAAAAGGGAGTGCGATAGCCGTATGCGTTAAGGCGTCTTCAACTCTCATGTTGGGGGGCAGGTTCGAATACCTGAGAGGGGATGGTCATTTTTGGTATATCTCATTGATAAGATCCTAGGTTCGAGTGACTCATTTTACACTAAATGCTTGTTTATGTCCAGTCGGATGCAATTCTGTCGAACCATATAGGCACAAAAAATAATTAAGGAAGTGCGATAGCCGTGTGCGTTAAGGCGTGTTCAACTCTAAATGTTGGGGGTGCAGGTTCGAATACTCCTGAGAGGGGATGGTCATTTTTGGTCTACCTCATTGATAAGGTCCTAAGTTCGAGTGACTCATTATAATGCTAGTTTATGTCCAGTCGGATGCAATTCTGTCCAACCATATAGCACAAAAAAAAATTAAGGAAGCCGTGCGTTAAAGTGTGTTCAACTCTCAATGTTGGGGGTGCAGGTTCGAATACTCTCGAGTGGGGATGGTCATTTTGGGTTACCTCATTGATAAGATCCTAAGTTCGTTGACTCATTCTAATGCTATAATGCTTATTGTATCCTGTCAGATGCAATTCTTTCCAACCTATAGGCAAAAAAATTAAGGAAGCCGTGTGCGAAGGGTGTGAAAACTCAATGTGGGGGTGCAGGTTCGAATATCTCGAGTGGGGATGGCATGTTTGGTTTACCTCAATGATAAGATCCTAAGTTCGAGTGACTCATTCTAATGCTAGTATGCTTATTTATATCCATTGGGAAACTTCAATTCTATCATATAGGTACAAAAAAAATAATGATATTAAGACAGTATAACATAATTAAGTGAACACAAAACAATTAATATAATTAAAGATTATTTAGGAAAAAAGGAAAAAGAAAGGAAATATATGACATGGGAACAATTGTGGCCAGTTTCCAGCAACTTTTCTTGCTTCTCCAGACTCTGGCCAGATGTAAGTTCGTAGATATATTCTAGATTCTAGCTGTTACAGATGCCAATGGCATGAACATGGTAAGTAGTTCTATTTCGGGCCATCACAACGGGTTTTGGCAGGGCGTCTCTCTTACAATCCAATGCGAGATCCTACCGGATTCCTATCTCACCAGCAGGACAATCATTAATACAAAATGCTTTGTAACATCCTATGACGACAGCCTTAGACTAGTACCTTTGTGAGTGACTATTCCTATTTTTATATAAAAATTGGTCGGTCATATATTATTGATAATTAATAATAATTACAATAAGACGCTGTCGTTCATTCATCCGGATTAGTGTAATCAGGCCTGCGGTGCTAAACCCTCAGTAGCTCTAATCATGTACACAGAAACACTAGTGAAATATATTTATTAGCTTCAAACTTCGCCAGGAGAAGCATATGCGTAAATATACACAACAGAATGAACGTTTCACTCATCTATAAGTGTGATTTATAAGACCCGACCTTAATTATTTTACTCAAGATATATAGAATACCAGATAATTATATTTCATGCTTTCGTATATGTATGTTGAAACAACATACATCTTATTATAATTTTCACTTCATCAAA
>CP045890.1:28953340-28963895 GCA_013387185.1 Caligus rogercresseyi
GTGCAAATCCTGGAGAAATCTCAATTACAAAAAAGATACTCCTATAAACACCCAACTAATTCCTCAAATTTTATACGTGGCAACTGCAATACCTTCAGTAGCTGAAAAAGAGATTAAAGAGGAACAAAATTGGCTAAGGCTATTATTCAGTCAGCTATCTTCCGGCGCTGAAGCGGCCTCGCGCTCAGTTGGGCGGAGGGTTATCTTTCTAGAAGTTATTTTACGAAAATATATATAAAAAGTTGGGTTACTTTTTAGCTGTGCAAGGAGCAACACGTCATTCAGTGCGTCTTCAAGTTGAAGTTGTTTTAGCGGAGTTAGGAATTCCTTGTACGTTTTTAACTATGTTATAATTGCACTTCCTTCCTCTTCCGGATCAATTTTGGACTTCAACCATCGGAATCAGCCCTATTTCAACGGTTTTAGATCATTATTGGTCCAAAGCTTTTCTTCTTTTTCTTCTCTTTATGAGAGAAACTCCTTACATAATTTGTGCGGAACGTTAAGAAAAGTTATTATCACAAAACCTTCCCAAGATGGGGAATTATAAAGATAACGTCAATCAAAAAGATTCGAATCAAACCGAATCTCTGGAAAATGAAAATGCCGACGACCTGAAATGGAAGACGGTTACATCTAAAAAGAAAGGCAAGATGGGACAAGCCAATCCCTCCGAACCAACAAAACCGTCCAAAAGAAAGAGGGAGGACAAGTCAAATGAAACTCCCCCTCCAAAAAGAGCCGGAAAGAATGAATTGGGCTGCTCTACAACAACAAAATTATAACAAAACTAAGAGACGGTTTCTTTATGCTGAGATAGCAAAAGAAGCCAATGAGCTTATCATTGTTCGTAAGAACGGTGATCATATTTCACTAGATGAGTGGAATAAGACCATTAAAATCTAGATACAGACTATGTCAGTCGTATGTCCTCATCTGTTGGAAAATGGATTCCACTTATGAAGGGCGCCGATACACAAACAAAAGAGCTGTAATATATATCAACGATGATGCCTCTGCCAAATATGTGCGAAAATTATAGCTACATCCACACCTCTACTGACAACTTCATGGGCAGAAGCAGAAGAAATAGGAATGCCCGTAAGGGAAAAAAGATGCTCACAGGATTTATCCGAGGAATCACCGGTGACATTATCGATGATATACTTCTAAAATCTTTAAACATCAATGCACTATTCGTGGCATTGAAGGGAAAGTTGAAGTTGCAAAATCAGATCTAACTCAACTTGGAAAAGTTCTCTATCTCTCTGTAGACCAACAAGCGTTTAAAAGTCTCCAATTAGTGGATTTTACTCTTCACATTGCATCAGCAGGGAAAGTGCGCTTTCAAGACCCCCGGGATGCTCCGACTGTTGAAGAAAAAGAAGAAACTGTTGAAAAAGACGACAACGAACTTGATGATAATAAGGAAAATAAAAATCAACATATTGACAATGATAGAAACACCACAGAAGATGGAAACAATAAAAAAATTCAAGACACTGGAATCATGACAAGAACGACAGAAAAATCAATGGAAAAGAAGCGGAATATCCTATAACTGGATCTATCGGATTAACAGGAAGTTTTCCCCAAAGACAATAAAAAACAGTCAAAAATTAATTGTTTTTTCAAGAAATTGAAATGATTGTTAAGAAAAGTAATTGATCATGTGGTCATGTAATCTATATTCTTGTACTATTAAAATGTAACTCCATATTACTGTTGTAGCACATATACCCCGTTGCGTGGTCGTGCTCATTTCTTTAGTTTGTATGTGTGTTATATATTCATATGTATATATACGTATATCTATTGTGATGCAGTAATAAACTTCTAACTAATACAAAATAAAAAAAATATATAAAGTTTTAAGGACATTTTGTTACCAACCCAATGTAGAGTGGAGAAATTTTATATGTCAGTCCAGTATTTTTAAACACTTAATGTTCGGCATACTCTATCAAATGACTCAGTAGACCGAGTATCAAAGGAATGGGGGGCTCAGAGAATTGTCTGGTCTTTAACACCTTGTTTTGATTCGAGCGGGATCATCGACATTATTCGTCAAAAACTTCCAAAAGGTGCCCTTTTTACAAACCTACCATGTCCGGATAGACTTGAAAAGACTGCCATTAGTGAAAGTGTGTTTACACTGCAGACCTGAAGAGAGACTCCATCTTCCATACTGGGAAAGTTTGTTTTTCCTTTGAATAGATCTGCTGCCCATCATCTTCCTTTAACTCCTTGGTGTTTCAAATTAGTAACCAAACAGATGAATGTCTTGATGCTCGGGCGGTCCTAAATAACTTTAAAAAAGTCCTTCTTCTTCCTTCCACATGGGATAAGGTGATTATGCGATCTCTGGTGGGTTTAATTGACAATAGAACATTCACTTCTCAGTTCCAGATCTCTGCTGGGCTGCTTCGATTTTTTCGCCCTGCAAGGACAGCGGGAAAACATATAATGACAGTGTTCACGCTTTTAGTGACTGTCCAGTTTTAGCTTTATTAAAATCTTTTATTATATTGAATCAGGATTTTATCAAAAATTTAGGCCAGCTTCCTAATGGATTTTTACTTTTTGTTTGCAACCATACACTAAGCTCATCTCAGTCGAAGACAAAGCCATAAATGCTTCAATATCTAAGGTAAGGCCTATATTGCCAAAAAATTTGGCAAGCTACACGCCAGTAAATGTTGACCATCTGAGGGCAATTTTTATTTTCACTGCTGCGAGGTATTGTGCTCTTCGCTTACGAATCCCCAAACCAGGAAGTTCATGGAATTATGCTTTTGAAGTTACTAAGTTCTACCTTCTCAATCTGCACGACTCTCCATACTTTGAAAAGGTGCTACGATTTTACAAAAAAAAAAATTACAATGAAGACACAAGGAAAAAAATTAAAAAATAATTTGACCTTAATTTTTTTTTTCGCGTAATTTTATTCTTTGTTTTTTTGATATTGTGTTAATATTTAGATTTTATGTATTTGTAAAGATATGTTGGCCTTTTAGTAGAAAATATTATAAACTATATGTTATTGTTGTTGTAAAACATAAAATTTTCTATCACTCTTTTAGTGCTTTATATGTTTTTTATGTGACTAATAAAGGCCTTGCTGCAGAGAATTTTTGTTTGATAAGTTTGTCGTTCATTTTTCATTTGTCGTTCGCCATTCTGAAAAATTTACGTAGTTTTTTCTAGAAAGAAATTTCTGAAAAAAATTGACGACGTTTTTTAATAGAAGAAATTTCTGAAAAAGTGATGGCGTTTTTTTAGAAAGAAAATTTGTCCCATGAAAGTTAAAAATCTTTGTCGGCAAAAAACGAACGACGAACGATAAGGAATTGTCCTTATCGTTCGTCGTTCGTCCAAAAACTTTGTCGTTCGTCGTTCATCGTTTGCGAACGACAAAAAATGAAGATATAATGAACAAGTCTGATATTAAGATATAAGTATGTATATATAACTACATATAATGAATAATGTAATTATATATCATGAACTATAATTAGTTTGTTATTCCCTGGAAGATCATGATCAAATTAGGTTTGTTGACTTTTCATTTACTAATTATTTACCCTAATCTTTTCTGTTGCATGCAATTTATCTTATTCGAATGATATGGTGTGCATATCTCTTTTAATGGTACGTTGATGTGTATGTACTCTGCATAAACCTTTGAATATTTAATTTGATAATGAGTACTACTTCAATTGCGACTCATGACCATACTTTGTATGTTAACATAACTGAATTTTGCTAGAGTTATGAAATTATAAAAGCTTACTATATACCTATCTTATCTTCTTGTTTAATTATTAGTTCTTATTTTTCGATAATTACTATACAATTATATTTAAGGGTTTTAAAGGTCAACACATGACTATCATATGAGCGTTTAAAAAACCCAAAAATTACATATATATCCATTATACTCGTAGTTTTCTTGACAGTATCTAGGTTATTCATTTTAACACACAATATATTTTATCTCATAATGAAAAAATATGATGACAATTTTTTTCCAAACTATGACTTTCGAATGAACATTCAACAACCAAAAAATTAGCTAAATAACCTTTTAATACCATAATATAAAAATCGAAGTAATAAGTCAAAAAATATTTTTGAAAAACTATTGTTGCATTGGAGCAAACAAATTATACAGGGAACAACGGTATGAAGGGAAGTATAAAAAACGTCAGCTTGAATATCCGGAATTTTATAAAATTTTATCATATTTTAAAAATGTATATAAATTCACAATATTCGTAGAAAAAAAGTATGCATGAGGAAATTCTTGCGCATTTCAAGCAACAAAAATTAAAAGTTAACAATTGGAGTATTATTACACTTAATTTTTTTAAAGTTTTCATTTCATAGTTTCAGTCCTCAAAAAAAAAATGCTTAAACTATATTTTGTCACAAATCTCATTAGCTCACTTTAAGAAGAAGGCTGAAATGCTTAAACTTATTTTACTTACAATTATGCCAATTTTTTTGGATGCGAGTGAAAGCTCACAAATATAGCCTTGTTTGATTTGAAAATATATAAAAACGCAAAGCTTTAATATGTTGTCCATATATTTAAAATTGAAAGGCATCTTTGAAGTTCAATGTACAATTTTATTTCTTAAGAAAGTTACGCTTAAGCTAAAAAGTAAATAATAAATATATATTATCTTTTAACCACAAGTATTGAAAATCTTAATTACTCTAACATTTTCCTAATGTACCTTAAATTTCATATTTATAGATCTACAATAAATTCCCTTTCAAACCTAAGAAAAGAGTGATACATCAGGAAAATTACAATTCAACTTTTGATTAGAGGCCTTGTGCACTAATTGGAATTTTGAAAAAGTTATTGGGGTTTCAATCCATCAATCCATTTTCTCTCTAAAGAAAAACTTTGCTTTTAAAAAAGAAACATTATGAGCATTACGAATTCATTAAACTAGATAAATATATTGAAATGTTTTTTGTTCTCCTAATCCATTGAGCAGCTTAATGAAAAAGCTTTAATCCTATCAAACTCTTGATGTGTACAATTTATGTTTTGTAGTTTGTCTTTTTTAGGGTCCATTTAAAAATATATTTTTGTCATCTTAGGTCGTGGAAACTAAAGACAAAACCTTAATAAAGGATATATATACATATATGTATGTTTTGTAGTTTTTCTTTTAAGGGTCCATTTTAACAATACTTATAGAATAATATATGGTAACTACAGACAAAAACTTAATAAAGAAATATATATACGTATATATATATATATATATATATATATATATATATATATATATTATATATATATATATATATATATATATATATATATATATATATATATATATGACTGTTATTTTATTCAGTGATTGATATACAAATAGATTGTACCCAACTACAGACAATCGAAACGTTTGTTGAAGGACGTTCATTTGTATACAGTACCCCGAGTGAACTGAACCTTTATTGAAGAAATCTTGTTTTACTGTTTGTCTCGCCTATAGAGATCTCAGTAGATATAGCTTGAATTGGGCTAATATTGGAACCTAATAGGAATAAATAATCGAGGGATTTTATTTTTTTTTTTTTTTATAGTTATAAATTATATTTCATTCATACAACATTTTTGTAAATAGAAAGTGGTAGGGGCCAAATGGTCAAATATAAAGTTTAAAACACGAAAAATGCTTTAAAAAAAATAAAACTTGGATTCAATTTTTTCATAAAATATATAAATGTTATTAATAATTGATTCGGTCTAGGAGGGAGATGTATCTTTCCACCAGCTTGTCCTATAGGGAGAGGGTTCCCCTTGACCCGCGAGGCGTACAGAATTCCTTGAACTTGGAAATTATGGACTCTATTTGAAAAGCGTTCTCATAACTGGGGGACGTTGATATTAGCCAGTCTGGGGTTCAAGGTGTTCACCGTATGCCCTTTGTATTTTTTCCTCTACTGACTTAACAACAGGGATAATGATTGGGCAGAAATAGAAAAAGTGGAACGAGGTCTCCTTCTCTTTCCCACACCAGTGGCATAGTTGATCTTCTGAATGGATCTTCGATTTACTCATGAAGAGAGATGAAGTTAGGATTTGTTTCTTTGATTTATTCAGCTTTCTTTTAAAAGTTGTTATATTCCTCATAAATATTTGTCATAGGTCAAAACATATAAATGTGTTTTTTGTTTTGAAGACCTTTAAAAATGAAGAAATGCGAATGGGTGATATGTTTTTTAAATACATCCATTTTTGTTACGTGGATCCATCTGTGGTAGTAAGTATGTCTACAATTTTTTAATACTGAACCTTCAGTGAAAACATATTTACATATTATTTAACTTAGCTATAGAAGTTTTCAAAGGGTTATTCCCTTTCTAAGTTCCTTTGAAGTCATATTGATTACTTTGTGTTGAGATAAGATAAGAAACCTTTGTTCTTTTAATAAGCTTATCCTATTTATTTTTAAATGATGGTTGGTGGACCCAATAATGTAAGAAAGCGGTGAACTGTTTGTGGCCTACATTTACCTCCACCGAGGAGGTATTGTTTCACTGGCGTTGGTTGTTGGTTGGTTTGTTTGTCAGCAGGATAACTCAAAAAGTACTAAACGGATTTGGATGAAACTTTGTGGAGTTGTTGGAAATGCCAAAAGGAACAAAGGATTAATTTTTGGCATCTCTGAGTGCAGAATTAAGATGCAAAACGAGCTAAATACTAATAAATATTTCAAGGAGCCTACTCTGCCAATAGATGTCGCTGTGCTGTAAAATTGGGGGCCGGAGCGTCTTCCTCTCGAAATTCCCGTCGAGGGGAACCCTCCCCCGTTCCTCTACGCCGCCCCAGTCGTGAAAAATCCGCCTCGGAAGGTTCATAAGGACCCCGTGAAGGCGGAGGTTGCACTCTCTGAGTGTATATGCCTCTACTTTTATATTTCTTATTTAAGAAAAAAACATCTATGTAATGGAATAAGTAACAAAAAAATGGGTACGGTATGGATATTAGTTTCATATATGTATATGTTTGTTTGACGTATTTCCTTTTATTATGGAGCATCTAAGTCAGATTCTTTTTATACAAAATGATTTTTTGTCTTAAATACTTAAAAAATTATGTAATACATGAGTAGGATATTAATTTTGTTAAATAAAACAATAATCATTAAAGAATATTTCAACTAACTCCTCCACTTATATTTTTCTAGTTATTAAAAATTGATTAATATCAATTTATGTTGCTAATCGACAAAGTCGCTTGTTTTTTAACCTCCAATGACGTGCTCAGACTAATATATGTTGTAATTGATCTCTAGAGAGTCCTTGTGGGTCATAAATAAGTTTCATGCCAATATTTAACTCATCGGTCGAGTGTTGAAACATAATGAAATTTATTTTTATTAGGTATTGGCTTTTTTAATTATGTGACGTCTTTTTTTAGGACGTTAAGGCTGCTTTGTTTGAGGGGGGGGGATACTATTTTTATTATTAAAAAGTTGATAGAGGGATCTCTGATCTCATTTTTTTGGCTTGCAGTAACGTCATTAGACCCGGATAGTGTCCAAGACCTCCGGGAGGGCACTTCTTGGATCCTAAGAAAGATCCGTGCCAATTTTCATCGGGCCAGTAGTTTGGACATAAGTAGAGACCAAATAAACAAACAATGCATTAAATATACGTATTGGATTAAATACACGAATTTAATATTTGTATAAACGTAAAAGCTATTTCTCCTAATGATTTGTCTTTCGTTTCACAAAATAGCTTATATTTATTTCTCCAAAAACAGACCCTCCTTTATAATATGACGCTATGACCATAAAAAAAGACATTTAAAGGAATTTTAGAGGCTATAAAGTATAAAATGTGTTGATAGATCCTCTTTTTCATGGGGGATTCTGTTTGTTTTTTTGTCAAGGACGAGGTAATTACATCCCTATAACAACAATAAAGTGGGCTGTAGTTAATGGTCACTATAAGCTAGATAATGACATCATCGTGCCCACTTACATATAAGAAAAACGTTTTGTTATTTATATACCACATATGTATATATGTATATTATATATATATATCTATATATATATATATATATATATATATATATATTTAGGGTGTGTGGTTTTTTCAAACTTGTATCCCAAATATCATGGATCAAAAGTTGTATTTTGGTATTGGTAATAACCCCAAAAATATTTTCCTCTCGGTCAAAACCCAACTCCCTCTCGGTCAAAGTTCCGGTATTTACCGGAAGTACGTCAAAAAGCGATCAAATTCGAAAAAAGAAAAAAATCTTGTATAATATGGCCTATGAAATGAAAACTTATTTAATATGTTTTTTCGATTTGTTAGTAATTTTTTCGACTTTTCGATTACAGTTTTTTTTATTGTTGAAAATCAGTTGTTTGTCTTAATTACAATATAGTTATAAATTTCCTTTAACTAAACTCGCCATATTTTCATTTTTTCAATAAATACAACTAATTTGCAGCTATAAAATATAAACAAAAAATATTTTATTGTCTAGACATCCAAAATCAAAAACATAAATATATATTTTACACATAAAGCTGAAAAAATTTGAAAAGTATGAATAAATTTTCTTACATTTTATTACAACTATAACTAAATACAAACTAAACAAAACAACAAAATCCACATTGCCATGAATGCATTCTACATGTAAATATAGCGATCTGATAGTGCCGATTCTCTCCGAGCTATTGGAAGTGATGGTGCTCCAGTGAACACAGGATACCAAGCTGGCGTCATAAGACATTTGGAGCAAACATTAGAATCGCCGTTACAATGGATCATTTGTTTACTTCATATGAATAAATTGCCTCTCAAAAAAACTATTTCCATTTTATGATGCTAAAACGACCGGTCCAAATTCTTTAAAGGGCGAAATTGGTTCTCAAATAACAAATTTTCTTGTAAAATTGTACCAGTTTCTTTTGAACCTGTCCGAGGAAGTAATTTAGACATTAATCAAGGCTTATTTAAATGCTTAAGTAACGATCAACAATATTTTGTTCAAATTTGCAATATAAACATAACGGACCAAACCATGTATCCAAAACATTTCTTGAGAAACATCCCGGTAAAATTCACAATGCTAGATGGATTACAACCGCTTCAACTCTTTAAGACTATATATACAATCAAAGAAACCATCAAAGGAATTAAAAAGACTAGTAATCATAATTTTAAATGTATATGCCCCTACATTTCTTCAAATAAAAAAATCCTCATGTAAACATGGATCAAAACATTTTTCTTTTTAATAACCAAGCAAACAACATTTAAACTCACAAGAAAAAAACGCTATAAACAGCAACATTTAGAACAAATTCATTCTTTGCACATCCAAAAATGTAAATTATGTGCCTTATTTGATTCGGACATGAGAAAACGAAAAGAAGCTGTTAAAATTATTTTAGAAGATAGAAAAACAAATGCACAGATTTTGTTAGGCAATTTGTTCCTCCAAAAGATTTTTTAAACTTAGCTGCCAAAGTTTTTTTGATTTAGTTAATTTAAATACAATACCAAAAACTTATAAAACAGAACCGCCTCTAACGTTTGACTTTACTGAAGAAGATTATTAAAGTGTACCGAAGGTGAAGATTTACAAATACCAGATATTCCATGTCATTCACAAAACGTAGAAAGATTTGTAGCATCGACAACTAGAAAATCCCAAGAAATAGAAGATCAAAATACGAGGCATAAACATTTAATTGTAACACACAATTCAAGATCAAAGTTAAATAAAACATTTTCGAAATCCGACTTTTTAAATTAATACATTATTCAAATTTCTCCCACCATTATGTATTTATGTTAAACATTTTAGAAGTCTATAGAATAAATATTTTTTGTTGTATTGTTTAGTTTTATTTAGTTATAGTGTGATAATAAAATGTTAGAAAATTTATTCATATTTTTTCAAATTTTATTCAGCTTCATGTGTAGAAAATATATTTATGTTTTTGATTTTGGATGTCTAGACAATAAAATATTTTTGTTTATATTGTTTAGCTGCAAATTAGTTGTATTTATTGAAAAATATGGCGATAAAATTCCGTAAGTTATAAGGAAATTTAAAACTATATTGTAATTAAGACAAAACAACTGATTTTCAACAATAAAAAAACTGTAATCGAAAAGTCGAAAAATTACTAACAAATCGAAAAAAATATAAAATAAGTTTTTCATTTCATAGGCCATAATTAAAAAAAGAGTTTTTCTTTTTCGAATTTGATCGCTTTTTGACGTACTTCCGGTAAATACCGGAACTTTGACCGGAAGGAGGGAGTTGGGTTTTGACGGAAGAGGAAAATTATTTTTTGGAGTTATTACCAATACCAAAATACAACTTTTGATCCATGATAATTTGGGATCAGACAAGTTTGAAAAAGGACCACACACCCATATATATATCATATATATCTATATAATATATATATATATATATATATATATATATATATATATATTATATATATATATATATAGATATATATATATATATATATATATA
>CP045890.1:28963995-28991581 GCA_013387185.1 Caligus rogercresseyi
CTAGGAACTTTAAGTACTACACCTCTAAAAGGAACCGAAAATGTAGTTTCATCCACAGAAATAGATAGACTGGCTATGAACTCACAATTTCGTTGCAAAATGCCCTCGACTCAGTGGCACCTCAAAAAGTGAAGAGACTACGCAGAGCCGTGTCATGGTGGACTGAGGAGTTAACTCACCTTAGAAAGCGGTCAAAAAGGCTGAGAGGAGACAAGAAGACTCAAGTGTAGCCGATAAGGATGCCTACTACAGAAGAAAAGAGTTTACAGGAGAACAATCGAGCTTGAAAGGAGGCATCATTGGAGAAAAAAATGTAGTGAATTAGATTCACAAACAGCCGTCATTGCAGCAGTGTGGAGGCAAAGAAAAAAAGAAACAAAGATTCGGAATATTTCAAAACGAGGATGGAAATTTGTCAATAGGGAAAGTCTCAAAAAAATGATTTAGCTCATTTTAATGACGCTACCCTTCATAATCCCAATGAAAATTATGTGTTTGGTGGAACCGAAATGAAACAGAATGACCAAGTATTATGGGTCAATGAGTTGACACTCCACTCGTGAAGGAGGTTTTTAGGTCTTTTAAGAATTTTAAAAACCAGTCCAGATGGCCTGGCCCCAGTTGTTTTTAAAAATTATCAAATGAATACTATGACCGCATAACTTTACTATACATTTTATCCTTGAAATTTCATACATTCCCCGATTTGGAGTGAAGGCAAAGTCCTTTTTTTACCAAAGCCAAACAAGGACAATTACAAGAACCCAAAAGCATACCGCCCTATCACACTTTCTAACACTCTTTTAAAGGCCTTGAAAGAGTTGTTTATTGGCATATTGAAACCCTCAAGCTGAATACTCCTATGAGCAATCAGTTTTGGGTTCCAAATTGGTAAGTCAGCCGATACAGCTATTGCTAAATTGGTTGACAAGGCTGAGAGTGCCATTCTCAACAAAAAGCATGCTATAATCATATTTTTTGATATAGAAGGAGCTTTTGACAATCTTCCATATGATGTTATAGAGGAACATTTGCTGAAAAACGGTGTCGACTCGTGCTCAGTTAAATGGTATAAGTATTTCCTGCAAAATAGAAAAATAGTTTGTGGACAACAGGGAGTAAAAGTACATTTCACTCCCGCAAGGGGGTGTCCGCAAGGAGGAATCCTTTCTCCATTTGTGTGGAACTGTGCTATTCAACACATTATTGAACCTAAACCAGGACCAATACTTAATATAGGCTTTGCTGATGACATCGCACTGATTATAACAGGTTTTGACCTTTCATCAATGGCTGATATTATTCAAGACCGTGTCAAAGAAATGAATTCTTGTGTATCCAAGATAGGTCTCAAATTTAGTGCGTCAAAGACAAAAGGTATGATATGCACATGGGCACGTAAAATAATTAATCCAAAGATTAAAATCAACGACACAATTATTGAATGGGTCCATCAGTACAAGTATCTTGGGGTAATAATCGATAAAAAACTTCAATGGGGGCCTCACGTTGATTACATTACAGAAAAAGCCAAGAAAATATTGTTTTCGGTGAGAAACTTGATCGGACTTAAGTGGGGTCTTCGACCATTCTACATCTACTGGATTCGAGTGGCTTGTTTAGAACCAATAATATGCTATGGATCGAGCATATGGGCTCCTAGACTTATTGGAATGAATAAGTACATAACAAAGTTCCGAAGGATCATAGACTCACATGTCTTTTAATGGGCCGACCTATGCGATCTACTCCCACAAAATCCATGGAAGTTCTATTCAATATTGAACCCCTCCACTTAAGCATTAAAAAGAGAGCATTAATGGCAAGATTAAGAAATGAAGAGGATGTCCCAATAAAATGGAAAACACATTCGAAGGCAAAAGGTGGGGAAATATTCTCCAAAAAGAACTGGATGCTCTGTTTGAACGATGTGGGACTCCGCTGGAAAAACCACCACAAGGCTTATTGCTTGCCCTCTTTTATTACTACAAAAGGGATGACTGCTGTAGATCCAACGTGTTTAAATATATTTACAGATGGGTCAAAAATGGAAAATGGAGTTGGCTATGGGTGGTGCATTTCCCTCGGAGATCACATTATTGATGAGGGATTTAGAAACCTGAACTGTTTCAACACCGTCTTCCAAGCTGAACTGGAAGGAATATTTCAGGCAGTACAAAATCTAAATAAAATAGAAAAGTATCCCAACTCTCCGGTAGTCATCCACGTAGATAGCATGTCAGCCATTGAAGCCCTTGCAAAGAAGAGAGGACTCTTTACTCGACAACAAAGCAATATTTTAGAAGAAGTGAAAAAATCGGACAGAGTGATAAAAATATCATGGATTAAGGGTCATGAAAATCACACCGGCAATGAGTTTGTGGATGCTCTAGCTAAGATGGGATGTGGTGTGACATCCCCATCTTACCTAGAAATACCACAAACTTATTTGAAAGAAAAAATAAGAAAAACTATCCGTTTGGAATGGTTAAAGGAATGGCAAGACGACTCGAGTTGCCAACAGACGAAGTTTTTCCTCCCGGATCTTAATCATAAATGGAAATTGAAAAATCATACCAGAACTTCAATGAAGAATCTTCTGAGCTTTGTGTCTGGGCATATACCCATGGGAAAGCACCTCAAGGAAATGGGCTTGACAGAAGAGGATTCATGTAGGCTCTGTGGAGAGGAACGAGAATCTCCGATCCACTTTATGGAATCATGCGATGCCCTTGCCCGAATTAGGAGGGACCTATCAACAAATCGTGAGTGTGAACGTTGGGGAAGGACCAAATACTCAAGATCATTGAAGTTTTAATAAATACGCGTCGCTTCGGGGAAGTCTTCCAATATGAAACTCAAAGAAACATCCATGACACCTTTTAACCAAACCATCTCTTAAAGTTGTTTTAAATGTTTAGTATAATTTTAATGTTTTATTTGTTGTGCCAGTTGTAAATTTTTATAACTTTTATGACCATATTTATAATTCATTGAAATATACCTCGCCTTTGGGGTAGAGGAATAACGGTTGCTGGATTAAATTTCAGTTTCCGTGACCCCAAAACTCCATTGGGTCTACAATAGAAAAATAAGCTTATGCTATGCATTGATTACTAGAATACCTAAAGCACATATAATATCGGACAATAAGAGACAGTAAATTAAAAAAATCTATAGCCTTTCTTTCCTACAAAATCCAAGTACATATATAATTTATATAGATTAGTATGTATTGAATTTCAAATAATCTCTAAAAATTTATAACAAATGATGTAATTAATTGTCCTTTTTATAAACTGTCCGATATGAAATTCATATGAAAAATAAGCAGATATATAAATAAATTTCTCTCTCTTTCTAATCTACCGTACCGAATATCGATCGATACTGTAGATATATAATAAAATCTACTGAATACCGATATCGATCTGTAGAAGGTATGTACCGAATACCGAAACCGGCGGTAGATGTTTCTACCGAATCCCAGCTCTGTATATTTTACATAAATAAGGAAATACTTGTAAATATAATTAATATTTTTGATATAAGGACTCAATGAACAATAATAGGACTATTTAAATGAAGTATTAAACTATGGTTTAAATATATACACCCTTTTGGAAACTTATATTCATTAGACACCTTTTAACATCCATTATATATGTTGGTATTCGATAAACTAAATGGGTATTTTAATAATATCATAGTAAATATAATAGACTAGGGAGCTCGATAGCCGTGCGTGCTAAGGCGTGTTCAACTCTTAATGTTGGGGGCGCAGGTTCGAATCACTAGAGGGGATGGTCATTTTTGGTCTACCTCATTAATACGATCTTAGGTTTGATAGACTAATTTTAATGCTATAATGCTTATTTATATCCTATCGGATGCAATTCTATCAAACCATATAGGCAAAATATATTTATATATATATATATATATATAAATAGACATGAATACAACATAAGTTTACGTATATTAATAAAACATTTTGTATGTGTTACATATGCAATAATTTACAGTCAACGCATGCAAGATTTTTTTGAATTCGTGAGGAGAAGTAAGGTATATAGATGGAATGAAGATTGGTAATTTCAAAACAAGGATCAATTTTTGCAAATAAAAGTTACAGCCTATTTTTTCTATTTTCTTACTTTGCATGCAATTTGAAATCCATTAGCTATTTTATTCCTAGAAATTAAAAAGCAGTTTCTTGACAGTAAGTATGTTATTTCTTGTCAGTAACTAAGTTATTTTCTTGATAGTAACTATGTTCTAAAATAGGCATGCAAGTTGTTCATTCTAAAGCAACTTTCGAGAATATTTTTTTAATAAATTATATAGGATTTTAGTATAGCTAATATTTTATATTGTTAGGTTTTATCTGTTAACAAATAATTATAAAACTATGACACAAAAATGCAGATTTAATAATTGATTAAAGCTTTAGTTATGGTTTACCAAGTAAGTGTTTTACGTAAATTACGTTGTACATAGTTGTCTGATATATTTCTTGCCATTGGGCATATTAGTTACATTTGTAACTAGTCTAAAATATATAAATAAATAAAGAAACAATAAAATTATAAAATTATATAAAAAATATGAAATAAATAAAAACAAATAAAAACAAAATGCCCATGCAGAATGGATTATATGGGGACGCTGCGTCCAATGGCCTTAGCTGCGGTCCTGGCTGTGTGAAGGGAAGTGGCCGACCTCAAGGCCTTAGACAAGTTCCACACAGATATTGCTTGACATGCAAAAGTAGCTGTCTCCCTCCCAAGTGGGTACGCCACTGAAGTTGTGGACCTCATGGGCCTCCTCGGGATGGGGAAGACGAAATCACCAATCGGGTTCCTGGCACCGCCGCCCCCGTCGCTGGAGTAAAAACATTTCGAAGTCTCCATGGCCACCGCCTTGGCGGCCACCTCGTTGAGGGAGGGAAGGCCTGCTCTCTCAAGGAGGTCCCCGATTTGGATGTGATCCCGCCTCTTACATTCAACGATGCTCCTGGCGGCGTCATTTATGGCGACCTGCACAGCCCTGTGTGCGGCATTTGGCCCCTTGCACTCATTATCGAACCGAGGAATTGCCACAGCTGCGGCATCATAAGAATCTTGCCAATCATCAATCCCTTGGCCAGCTGCCGTAGGTATTTACCTCTTGGTAAGTGCACTGCCAACCTGGAGATGATTGCGGCCCGTTTTGCTGCTGCCTTTGCGACGTTGATGTTGTGGGGTGCTGTAGTGAAGCCGTATCAAATTTTACCCCAGAAACTCAATTTCGTCAGATGGGTGCACCTCGACGCCCCCAACGGTGACGGCAAAGACCGCAACATCCTTTTTTTTTACGTTTCCCCCGATAATGAGCTGAGTTTTGGTGGCGTTAAGGACAAGGCCGTTCCCCCCCTCGAATCTGGAGAAAGCGTCCGCCCTTGACTCCAAGAGGGACCCGACTTCCTCCAGGGAGTCACCAACGGCCCACAGGAAGAAGTCGTCCGCGTAGCAACTATTATCTTCATTGCCAACCCCAACGCAGGAGGTGACGTCTGCGACCAGGACAAGGTAGAGAATAGTTCCAAGAATGGAGCCTTGTCTCACTCCGTACTCGACGGGTAAGAAGACAGATTCGGTGCCGTTACACACTACACGCTGTTACCCGCCAGTGAGGTATGAATGGAACCACTTAAGCTGTGTACCTACAATCCCAAGCTTCTCCAGCTTTGGTAAAAGCTGCAGCTGGTTGACGGTGTCAATGCAGCAGAGAGGTCAAATCTGAGGACAACGACAACCTTCCCCTCTGCTCGGCCTCCAGCCACTTTGCATGTGCGGTGGCTAGCGCGGCTGTGGTCGAGCGGCTTTTCCTGAATCCAAACTGGGTGTTTGGAAGAGCCTCCGTCTTGGCTAAGTGGTCCTCGAGGTCGGATTTTACGACGGTCTCCAGGACCTTGGACAGAGCCGGGAGGATGCTTGGCCTAATTTGCGAGGCGCCAGAGGACCTTGGGATCGTTGTGGCTCTGGTGTAACTTATTGACGTTCGTGCGCACCTTGTCGCGTTTTACCATAGATGAGACTTGGTTGCGAATTCGCCGGTATTCACTACCTGTGGCTGTGTCTCTCTCTCTCATGAGTTTGAGCGTGTCCGGCGCTAGATAGAGATCTTTATCCGTCTTAACTTTGATAGTCTTAATAGGGGCAACCTCGTTGAGGGCACCCGTGATGCCATCGAGGAGGAATTTGTGAACTTTTTTGAGATCCTCAATGCTATAGATAGACGTCCACGGCCATCTTTGGAGTGCGGTCTCTAGTTCACTTTGCTGGATTGGATTAAATTTCGTCGTTTGATTGATCTGGTCCCGCTCCTCTCACTTGGGACCAAAATATTGGCAATAACGGGGCGGTGATCGGAAGTGGCGTCTTCTAAAACTTTGACGCTGCAGTCTAATCCGGCAGAGTAGACGTGGTCGAGGCAAGATGTTCGGTGCTCACCTTCAAACTTACCATAAGACTTCCATGTGGCCTTCGTGGTCGCGTTGTCGAGACTCGCGTCCTTCATGCCATCGCTAAGGATCTGCAGGAAGCTCCTCCGCGAGTAGCTCCTATCGTTGTGCCTCAGTGTGTCGAGATTGAAGTCACCGAGAATGAGGACACGCTTTGACGTTCCAGTCGTAGATTTAGCTTGGTCAAGGATGACATCGAGGCGATCTCTCTCGGTGAGCACAGATCCGGGCTCGGAAGAGTTCCATTCCCTGTAGACGCCACCGACAAGGACACTATAAGTGGGGAGGGTCAGCTCAATCCACACCGTTTGAACATCCGAGGACATGAGGTCGGGTCATAGCTTGGCGTTGGAACGCATTGCCAGGTCGGTTTTCACGAGAGTGACTATCCTCCTCTTTCCATCCCCAAGAGGTCCAAATGAAACGTACCCTTTTGTTTTAAAGGTGTCAACCGAGGGGGCCATTTCGGTCTCTGTGATTACGGCCGCGTCGATGTCCTGTCTGTCGAGCAGGCAGGAGAGGTGGAGCTCTTTGGAGCCGCTAAGCCCTGCGACGTTCCAGGTGCAGATCTTCAGTCTTGGAAACTTGCTGCCATGATCTTTATATTATGGCGAAAGGTTAAAAAAGTGCTTGAATTTCAGTAAAATTAGACACCAGATTATATTGAATATAATTTAATGAATATTTTCATCTGATTGTTATGCAATTCAATATAAAGACCATTTGTAAGGTTAACACAGATGAAAGGGAATCTACAATATTATATGAATCATCGTTATTATTGTTATGTGAAATTATTTCTGACACAATTTTGGTCATTTTTATAACTCTAATTTCATGTTTAATTTCATCTATATTCATGAGTTTTAAGTTAGGAACTTATTGTGTATATTTAATATAGACAGTAAAACAAATTTGACTTGATTTTATCTTCTTAAAAAATATTCATGATTTATAAATCCTTTCTATGATAAATAAAAAAGAAAGTTTGCAGTCAAATTGTATTGAAAATTTTGAAGACAGTTGAATTGCGCAATTCTAACCAAATATTAAGGATATATTCTAAGAAAAAAGCAAACTACGATAAAAATAAACTGGTTTTCCCAAAATATTAATATTCAAAAACCCTCTCTATCAAATTTGTATTATTGCAACGTAACATATACCTAATTTATTACCAACTTAACTTACCAAGAGAAGTACATCTCTTGATTTCCTAATTGTTTTTTGAATAACAAAAATTGAAAAATAATAATGCATACTAAAAGCATCAAATGGTAAACTGGATTTAGGATTTTGTTATATTCTAGTTAATATTTTATGCGATAAAAGTCGATTTTATAAACTATATATAGAGTTGAATGGATATAACTTAGTACCCGGACTGCATAATGCTACACTTAAAAATACGCTGTACTACGAAAGGCTATAAGAGAAGAGAAGAAAAAAAATTATATATATGTACACATATTTAGACCAAAGTTTTATTTAAGATGAATAAAATTTTAAAGCATTTAATAGATATTCCTATATATAGAGTCGAGGAGAGCAAAGATCTTTTCTCATCGGAAATCCATTGTGAAAACGCTCGTACTAAACTTAATGGGCAACAAAAACAAAACATTCAGAATCCTTGGAACTCTATTTATACTTTCAAAAAATCTCCTTACTAGATATAGAACCCAAGATATGAGGTCACAAAGTTATGGGGATTTTTTTTCCGACGGCCCAGTATTTGTACAAGTCAATAAGTATGAAATAACTAATATCAATACTAAATATAAATAAATTTATTTTCAATTATTAGTGGAAGACTGTAATTTGACCATTTTCTTTTTAACGCTATCATTACGACTGTTATCCCTCTTTTTGCTTGAATGAAAGGCGTCATTTATCTCACTGACAAAAATTTTAGACATACAATTAAAAAATCTGGAAAATATATCTGGTAAGAGATTTGAAAAAGAATGTCTGTTCGTGCACTTCATCTCCAGGAGGTGCATATTCTCTTCCTTCTCCTCCAGTTGCTCCATCAGGGCTTCCACAAAGCTGTTCTTCGGATTCTTAAATCTTACAAACAGTTCCCTGATGGCTTTATTCTCCATTATTTGTTGATAGTATGTCTACGCTAACAGACAAGATGAAAAAACTGCGTCTGAGGGTGTAATGAGGCCCCCTCTTGTTACAAGGGAAATTAAACTGTCCTTTGTGGCCTTAATTCTGAAGTCATTAATCTCCATCATATCGTCCACTGAGAAGAAATTCTCTCCCTCAAGAAAGGCTTCAGTTTCCTTTTCGAGCCTCTGAAAGGTTTTTTCATGCCGAGTCTGAAAACTGTTATCACTTCTTGCTTGGGCTTAGGGTTTGAATAGTAAAATGGAAGGTTTGGGAAGAGAGTTGGGATAGCCTCCTTGAATAATAGCCGGGAGACGAGGGCGCTATTCATCCGCTTCCTCTTCCTCCGTGGATTAGAGTCCAAAGATTCTTTTTTGAAATCACTATCCAAAAAGTGAAGGCATCATTCGCGCCAGGGATTTGGTAGCGTCAACCACAGATGGGGCTTCCGTAATGCGCAAATTCGGGACATTATTGGATTGCCTTCATCAACAATGCTTTGCGCATGCGTTGCACCTTGGAGTGTGCGATGTGCTTTACAAAAAGCAAATTCAAGACCTGGAAAATGATGAAGGAGATTCAACAGATGAGGAGGAAGAGGGGGGGGGGGGAGGATGACATTGACGACAGTATTCAGGAAGAGGCTGCTTCAAATGTTCCTCCTTTTGCACACTGACACAGAAACAGCGCTCCAAATTAAAAACCAATAATTCTGTTTGGCTTATTGCAAAATCCACAATCCCCGAATCAATTGCTCTAGAGCGAGGAAAGTATATGATACAAATGTTTTTTTTCTCAAAGTAGATCTGAAATATATCATTGGCAAATGTCTAACCTTTTATTGTTAATCGACGTCCACTCGTCAAGACTGATGGAAAACTTTTCAATTTTGCGTAACTTTTGTAATTGTATCTTGATCTCATCTTTTATTTCGTCGGCAAAGGCTAAAACGTGAGATTTGACGGAGCGAGGATCCTTCACAACCTTGAAGCCACGGGCACGTAGTCCTTCTTGAATGTCAACGCTGGTGGCGATGGTTCTAAATGAAATTCGGTCGATGCTTGTCATTCGCGCGAAAACTAAATATTAATTCCAAAATCAGACGGACAGTTAATTAAATTGTTATAGAATTTAATTTTTATCTTATTTAAAAAAATTGTTCCAAAGAAGTTGTTCAAAAACAAATTGTTCAAAAGAAATGGTTCAAAATCAAATTGGAAGAAAAACATTTTTCAAATATTTTTACTTTTATAATAATTCAATGATTTATAATAATATACATCACCCATTGACTGAGTTTCTTTTCGAGTAAGTGCTGCAATGATTGACGGCTGAGTTGATGGGGCGATTGAATCCTTGTCCAAAGTTTTCTTCTTGGTGGCTGAAACTACTTGAAGAAAGTGGACTTTGTCCAGGTGGTAGAGAGATGTGTCACATGTTGGGTTTTTAAAGATTTTGTTGCATTTCGTACATTTGACCTCTTTGTTATCGTCTTTATTCTTTAGGAAATGCTTCCAACATGGAGCAGGCTTCTCGATTGCCACCCACTCTTTCACAATGGTAAAGCTAACTTGGACTGTTTGTAAACTGAGGAAGAAAATAACTCTAGTTGCGTGAAAAAATATGCTTTAACCCAGACATTCGATGGCGACAAACCTTTTTTTCGAGCTTTCATCTCCACGTGTATAGTACTTCTACGTATTAACATAATTACGTTTTTTTAACGTTTTGGGATGGATAAAAGAAATACATTCAATATTAAACGTATACAAAGGAGAACAGAACGGATATTTTGGCGCCAGACTGACAACAACATACAAGTTACGAGTATGAAGTTGTAAATATTTGTTTGAACCTTTCATAAAGCTAAATAATAACTAACGCGTTCTTAAAATAAAGACATAATAATAATACAATTGTCGCTCATGGATTGGGGGTGTAAATACTTCCAATATTGCTATGAGACTGAGAAAGAATTTTCGATTTTTTTGCCAACTTCGAACGCCACTTTCGGTGCCGAACCGAATCGAAGGGTCTTCCATCGCTTCGGCACGCCGATTCGCTTCGGCATCCTTGCTCTACATATGACGTCAAAAAAATGCCCTTCGCGCGCGCTTAAAAAATCAGAATTGAACTGACTTGATATTCTTTGCCTCCTTTTCTTCTTTTTTTGTGCACAGTCCGTGAAGCATTATGCAGTCCGAGCTTAGTATTACGAGCACTCAGTTTCATATTCACAAAGTCGGTGAACCGGTTGAGAAGACTTTCCCATCGTGTAGAGCAGGGTTTCCCAAACTGGGGGTCATGACCCCCAAAGTGGTCATGAAGGGTCTAACAACTGTATGTACTACATTCAGCGGCGAAATAATATTCATAAATTAATGTTAGTTGTGTAAACGAGAGCGCGATGTGATGCACGAGCGAAGAAATAAGCGTCATGGTATGTATGCGCGTGTGTATGTGTCGTGCGTTGCATCGGGTGTGCGGAAATGATGCGCTGGCTGACTGGTTCGCGTCATCTGAGGGAGTCATATCAGCCCGATATAAAAGGAAGGCTAACGGAAAAGTGGGAGAGTCGTTTCAGAACCTTCCGCAGGTGTAAGAGCCAGTGGGGAGAGAACAGTTTTTAAGTGGTTAGTGCTGTGCGTTAATAAGTGATTCGTGCGCACTTTATCTTTATGTGATTCGTTTGGTGTTATTCAAGAGTTTTTCTGATTAAATTTGAAACGTCTCTGTCCCATATGAGGTAACGTATGTTTCATTTGTTATATTTCTAAAAAGGTGATCCCCGAACCAATTCCGTTTTGTATTATTTTGCTCGCTTGTCATTATGTATTTTAAATAATATAATTAAATGATATGAGTATTATGAACGTTTTCAAGTTATCAAATAATAATTGCGTTTCATGTTACTTTTTTATTTTTTCTGTTTGCTCATATTTTTATATCGCTCTTATATTTTGGTGATCAATTTTGAGCAGCGATTAACGATTGATATATTATGTTTTGCCGTACGATTCTTTTTGTTTTTGTTTCCAGATGTCAAAGAAGCGCACATACAACGAGAGTTTTCTCAGCTTCGGCTTCACATTTACAGTGAACAATGGCATGCAGTGCCACAGTGCGTCATATGCAAGAAGACACTTGCTAATGAGAGCATGAAGCCGTTCAAGCTCAAGGAACATCTCACCAAAGTTCATTCGGAACTGGCCAAGAAGGATCTGGCATACTTCAAAATCAAGGAACATCAGCTCAAACGGTCGAGATTGGATCATGGAACAGGAGTTCTCTTTCAACCTAGCAACGTCGTCAAGGCATCGTACCAGATTTTCTTTCTTATTGTAAAGCAGAAGAAGCCACTCACAATTGGAGAAAAGCTCGTTAAACCTTGTATGGTAGAGGCTGCTCGTCTTGTCCTTGATCAGAATTGTGCCAGCAAGCTCAATCAGATAAGTCTTTCGGACAACACAGTTAAGCAGCGCATTGATGACATGTCGCAGGACATCAAGTCTCAGGTGATAAAGAAAATCAAACTCTCTCCCTTCTTCGCCATCCAACTTGATGAGACCACAGACGTTACACATCTTCCTCAGCTTTTGGTTTATACTCGGTTCATTCCGGAAATCAGGTGGAGGAGGAATTCCTCTTCTGCAGGCCACTGATAACGACAACAGAGGCTGAAGATATCATGAGCATAGTGTCAAACTTCTTCGAAGAGGAAAATCTTTCGTGGGCAAAATTGGTCGGTGTCTGTACGGACGGAGCTCCCAGCATGCTCGGCTCCAGGTCATGATTTATGACACTGGTGAAAAACAAGAACCCAGACATCATTACAACACACTGCCTGATCCACCGTGAGGCTCTTGCTTCCAAGACGCTTCCTGCTCCTCTCAAAGCTATCTTGGACACAGTGATCCGCATCGTGAATCATATCAACACCAGGCTTTTTCGTAGGTTGTGCCAAGACATGGATTCTGATCACCAAGATCTACTCTTCTACACATCTGTTCGTTGGTTGTCAAAGGGTAATGCTCTCGCCCGTGTATTTGAACTCTTTGATTAATTACTTATATTTCTGACAGATCAAGGGAAGAAAACGGTTCAGTTATTAGATGACATTCAGGGGCCATTCAAGTGTAGTCTTGCCTACTTGGCAGATGTTTTTGAAGCTTTGAATGGACTCAACCGGCAACTACAAGGCCCAGATACCAATATCATTATGCATACCGATGCAATCAAGGCTTTCCTTGACAAGTTAGCTCTCTGGAAGAGGAAAGTTGAAAGGGGAAATGTAACTTCCTTTCAGCGTCTGAACGATGTCATCGGAGAAGAGCCACTTGCCGAGGAGCTGCAACAAGAGATCAAGGAACACTTGACAATCCTCCAAGAAGAGTTCAAACGCTATTTCCATGAAACTGACAGAAATGAAAATATACAGCTATCACTTGCTCGCAATCCTTTCCGATGCACTGTGGATGACCTCCCTGATGACATACAAGAGGAATTCTTAGAGCTCATCAACAACACCGCAGCGAAAGAGGAGTTTCAGGAACAACAACAGCTCAACAGCTCCAACTGCTGGGTCAAGATGCTCTCCGCTTTCCCCAAGACCAGCAAATTTGCCCTGAAAGTACTTGTTCCTTTTTCATCCACTTACCTATGTGAAAGTGGCTTCTCGACTCTCCTGGTGATAAAATCGAAGGCTAGAAACAGGTTGAATGCTGAAACAGACATGCGATGTGTCTTGAGCCATACAGAGCCTCGTATTGATTTGCTTGTGGCAAAGAAGCGTTTAAATTATTCACATTGAAATGCCAATAAATCAGTTAATGTTATAATAAATGGAATTTTTATCAATGGAGTTTTAATTTTATCTGTTGTTATTAATATTTATAATTTTAAATTATATCCCTGCCGCTTACAATTAATGTGATTTTTGAAGGATTATAAACGTGGGGGTCATGAGAGGTTTGGTACTGCTGTAAGGGGTCACGAGCTTAACAAATTTGGGAAACACTGGTGTAGAGGTATGCGTTTTGCCCATAGAGATATAAAGATATACAGAGCTTATTTCCATCAATAGCAGAGAAACATTGTTCAACTGTCGCCTGTGCCAAAGTAATTTGTATTACGTCATCGCAAATAGATCATAGAGATAGAAGGATTTGTTTATTTCGGGCACAATGACGTATTTCTCTGAAAAATACAATAAGCTCTCTAGGTCTTTATATCTATATAGTTTGCCCAATATGTATGGTAACCAAGGGAACACTCCTCAAGATACATTCAAATTGAAAATATCTATCCCAATATCCCTCTTTGATTTATATTGACTTATAATCCAAGTTCGAGGACCGGAATTGCACCAGTCCAATAGAATAAGACACATCTCGCGATCTCTGAATAATATGAATATTATATATTATTTACAAAACATTACTGATAACTTAACTAATAACCGGTTTTTTTCTCCACGGTAAAATCTTTCTCCAGCTTGAAAGTATATATAAAACAATAAACATGAAACTGAATAAAAAATAGGAAAATTGTGTTAAAAATACATAACATAAATAAACATTTTAGTTTCAAATTATTTTCTTACTAAAAGATCTAAATATCTATAAACAAATAATACAATAAAAAAGTGATCAATTCAAGCAAGACATTAAAAAAACAATAATCATTTATAAATAGAAAGTATTTAAACTGAAAAAATTGAATATGAAAAAAACAGTCCTAAGTTTCGACGGTGAGTTTGTTGTGAAGTTTTAAAATCCTATTCAACGCTTGGAGATGTTGGGCAGAGTTCGAAGGGAAAAAGCATATTGTTCTAAACACATATGTCCAGGAGTCATCACGGGCATCGGGGATCTTAATTTCCAGGGCACAATATCTCCCTGCAGCGGATATCATAATTGCTCTTAAGTTAGCAACATCCACACACTTACCATGGGTCAATTTTTGTTCTATATAAGATGTAAAGTTCCTAATAGCTGATAAAATATATTTTCCTTCTGGAGAGTTACATTTAAAATGTTTAAAAGAGCCGAAGAGTATATGAACTTTCACAAAGTCTAGCCTAAAATTCGAAATGAAAACATAATTTAACTCTAAAAATGACCTCAAAATAATTAACATAGGACAATCGACAAAAGCATGAAGAGTTTCATTGTATAATTTACCACAATTTGTACATGGACTGAAAAAGCGTAGAAGATTAGCAGAGATTAAAAATTGTGATATAAAATGTCGACCGTCATAAAGTTTTAAAAGAGAATGTCTAATCATCCGATACCAAGAGGACGGGAGGCCATTAGCTTTTTTATAATATTCAGCAACTTTGTTCGCGTCTGAGTTTTCCAATCTAGTACAAATAAACTTCATGCACCATGGAGTTAAAAGAAGATGATTCAGAGCACTTTTTCTTAGGGGGAACATACACCTTCCTGTATTTAAATCTGATTATCTTTTCAAGTTGTGAATAGTAAAAGTGTTTGTTTGGATGGCTATGTTTTCGAGTTCTTCTGGAGTAGGTAAGTTCCTGAAGAAAGGAGCCTTATTAAATTTTTGGCGTATAATATCTATGATACTGTTTGAATCGAAACACGGTATTAATTTCCATAAAACTCTTTGAGCTGCACCCCATTCACTAGAGAAACGGACTAAAACATTATTGGATAAAGGAGTGCCAAACATAAGATTTTTTAAAACACAAGAATCGCCGACAAAACCTCTCCATTCTTTGTCGGGTTGAATTAAAATGTCTTTAAAAACCCTCATATAGAACCTCGGTAAAATATTTTCTAATAAGGCAAGCCCTCCTCCCAATTGAGAACGTGGCCTTTTCAGAGCAGGAAGAAATCTCGGATGAAATAAGTTTCTAAGCCAACTTTCCTCTTCCTTGATTGCCTTTTCGGTGACTGAAGGAACGGATGTTGCTATGTATAGCATTTGTGGAATAATTTGAGTATTATATTGCACCACACGGTCATGAAGACTTTGGTTCCGCCAGGTTTTACAAAGTTTTTGTGCTTTTATGAACCGATGATCCCAATTTAAGACTGCAGCTCCCGTTTTCTCCTATACAGTACCTAAGATATTGATTTGGTCAACAACTTTACAGCCACTTATAATTGTAGTTGAAAGTGGGGACCAAATACCAATGGGCCAAATAAAGGTTTTTCCTGATTAGTTCTCAAGCCTGACGCTATCGAGAACTTATCAAAGTAGATAAGCAGTATTTCAATTCTTTTTCTAATTGAGTAACAGAATTACCCTCCACCATCAACGTAATATCATCAGCATATAAATCCATTAAGTGTTTTTTTCCTCCGAAACAAACACCAAAATCACTATACTTTCGAGTTAGAGATCGGCATAATTATTCAAGGGCATAATGAAAAGTAGAGGAGACACAGGACATCCTTGACGACAACTCTTACCTAGCAAAATAGGCTCACTATATTATCCACCTATACAGAAAGTAGATGTACCATTCAGCAAGAGGTCACGAATAGGGTTGAAAAACCGCTTAGGGAGATATTTCTTAATGGCTTTGAGCACAAAACCGTGTTGTATAGAATCAAATGCCTTACTAAAATCAATGGCAATGATAGCTTCAAACTTTCTTGTTGAATCTATTGCTGTCTGTACATTTCTTGAAATATCAGCGATATTTCTATTACGTAAAAAACCTTTTTGCTCGGAACTTATTTTTGTATTCAAAATTGGCTGTATTTCCTTCGCCAAAACACCTGCTAAAATCCAATAAGCAACACTTAATATAGTTAAGGGTCTCCAATGTTTAATATGGGTACCATCCCCATTTTTTGGTATTAGGGTTATTCTATCCCGTGAAAGGGCCTCTGGGAGTCTTTCTTTTGTTTCCATTTCTTGAGCTATCTTAAGAAGATAGGGCACAATATCACCTGGCCATAGCGAAAAAAACTTCTCTTTGATATTATCTGGCCCAGAAGACTTGTTTTCTTTTAAGAATTTGCAAATAAATTATGTTATTTTGTCACTTGAAAATATGGAACCTATCTTCCCTCTATTTGGCCAAGGGAATACTCCACATTTTTTCTGAAGTTATCAGTGAAAGCATCGAGAATCAAACGGGGGTCTGTTATTACCTTGCCAATAATGTTGAGCTTTTTTACTATTAGCAGAAAGAGACTTTCTAGAATAAGAGAGTCTTAGTCCTAGATGGCATTTTTGTTCCGCATAAACTTTTTTTTCTCATTTCATCCTCTGCAATTCTGAAATTGATATCTCATTTGCAGTGGCGGAAGTTAGATGACGAGTAAATAAAGGCCCCGTTTTCATAACAGTTTCAATAACTTTTTGAATTTGATCTAAAATTACTTTTTTTTTAATATTTAGAAACCATTTAATAATTTTAAAGCGTTTATTTTCTATTACAATGAAATACTGCTATGAGATTTCCTGTATGAGTTTTTAGATGTTATAAATTTTGTTTCACAATTCCAACTACCCCGTCGAATTCTCTCCAAATTGTTTATAAAACCAAACGTTGACATGGAAGAAACTATTTCTGGAAATTCAGAACCGGAATGTGTAACTTTCATTGACTAATTAAAATGATAGTATAGATTTTGTACATCAATACTGTTATGTAACAATTCTCATTAAATATAGGAATCTTATAGAAAATCAATCAATTGTCTTTTTCATTTGCTGTGCTAATGATATGTTTTATTTCGTAACATAGTATTCCTTTCTTTGAATATTGCTGAGTGACTGTCTTCAATAAATCATGGGTCTATTATAAGTATTCTATATATGGCAAAGAGATAGAAGAATAGAATGCTTTTTCATTACGTTGACACTCTACTCGACAGTTTAAAGAGAAAAATCCCGTAACATTCAATGTATAGATATTTGAAAAATTAATTTTTAAGAATATCATTAGATATTTTTATTATGAGTTGAGTTTTTCTTGTAATTAAAACTCACTTATAATCAGTTAGTTTTAAGGAGCAATTGAGATAAGGCAATTGATTTTTAATATATAATATAAAAGCATAATGGTGTAAAATAAAGGAACTTTCATCATTAAACTGTCTGCAGGTCTTTCTGTTGCTCCTATCTGCCCCTCCCTCCGTTTCTCTCTACTACTCTCCTTTTCTTATAGAAATACATTACCAGATAGGGTGACAGACGTTTCCTTCTCTTAAAAAAATACTTTTGTATATAATCAATCCTCTCTTCGTGAAATAAATCTAAGTTTAGATAAGATAAATGAAGATATCAGTCATTTACCCTTTCCTTTAGATGTCTCTGAACCAAAGTATACTTCAAAAGTTTATAACTCAGCCGTAATTAATTAACGAAGGAGGAGGAGCAATTAGAGGACTCATACAGTTTTTTTTAATTGGGTGGAAATTATCTTTTATTCTTCAGCGGTAGAGAAGCTTTGTCATATATGTCCTCTATATTTCTATGAGCTATGTTCTTTGGTTGCCCACTTATGCAAAGAAGATGTATTGTGAGAACATCCACATCAATTTCCCTCTAAAAAAGTAGTTGCGAAACACTCGTGTGCTACTATGTATTGCTAGCTCTGCCAAATTAAATTATCTTCCTCTCTTGGGGACAGTGCAACGAATTATTTGGAAATCTTGGCCTTCTTTTGAAAATTATTTCACTGTGGACATCATAAAAAGATGTATTTCTTTCCAAATTTGGGAGACCCTTTAGATTTTTTTTAACTCATGGAATTTTGACTCTCTGCGATATATACAACCAAAAAAAAATTGTGTACTTCGTATATATTAAATAATGAAATAAAGACCTTGCTGAAGAGAAAAAAAAATCAAGATGGAAATTTGTCAAGTTTTTTCAAGAACCATTGCGTTCCAAACCCCTGAAATCTTAAGATGTCGAAATTTTCTCACAGTGAAAAGGTGGAAGTCATAACCAATAATTATTTAAATTGCCCGACCTCCCAAAAAATGAAGATTTATGATGACAAAAAATTCACCTCGCAGTTGCAAATATCTGCAGATTGCATCAATTTTTTTGAAGCCTTATAAGGGCTATGTCAGATTATATGACTCCATTGTAAATGTTTTTGTAGAGTGCATGGCAGCTGTGCTTTTTAAACGATTTGTAATCCTAAATATAAAAGGTCTTGAAAAAGAATAGGCTGACAAATGCTCCGAAGTATTTATTTTATTTGATAATAATATCAAATCTTCATGTGCCAAAGCCGTAAACTTCATTATTTGGAACTCCAAAGCCTTCATTGTGAAGAAATTTAATTCGTGGGACCCCTCTTTATCCGTACAGGAGTGTGCTTCTCTCTACTCTGGCATGATATAGCGCGTAGGATTTGAAGATTTACTCTCTTCAGAATTATGTATGGTCGTATGTGTCAAAGGAGATTCAAAATAACACAGCTTTATCCCTTAACTACCGTCGCACAATATTTAGATTCTTTGAATGCTTTAATTGATGCTAATAGAGTGTTTTACCCAATATTTTGTTCGATATTTTAAATTAGTTAAAATTATGCACAATGTGTTTTAAGTCATAATCGTCGTAAAAAATTGTTTTAGTTCATGTCGATTGCTAAAGTTTTCATACTTAATGTTTATTTAGATTTATTTTTAATTTATTTGCTTCATAAAAACAGTGTCAGGATAAAAGTAATATATATTATATACAGAGACTGGATAACATAATTATATACAAATTAAATTATGAAGGGCATCTTCCACTTTAAACCATAGAGATATAAAGATATAGAGAGCTAATTGGATTCTTCAGAGAAATACGCCATTGTGTCCAGAATACAGCTGAACGACGTTTTCTCGGCTATTGGAATATGGATTCTTCAGAGAAATACGTCATTGTATCCTGAATACAGCTGAACGACGTTTCTCGGCTATTTGAATATGGATTCTTCAGAGAAATACGTCATTGTGTCCTGAATACAGCTGAACCATGTTTCTCTGCTAATTGGAGGGAATAAGCTCTCTAGATCTTTATATCTCTATGCTTTAAACCCACCAAAATCCCAGACAATGATTTAATCCCTCCATCAAACTATGCATAATTTGTACAAGACGGCATTACCATAACCACACATTACCATTTTTAATACATTTCAAAAAATCTACATACTCATTCCCATAGGCTCAACAAAATGGCATCATTAGAGGACTTTATTTAAATATAAGTATTAGTTGTTTCTATCACATATATTCAGTAATGGGAGTGTTAATGAACCATTTTTATCTCTCACTACAACACATTTCTACGAGCATATTTTATATTTTCTTCTAAGAGATGGTATACGTTTTTTTCATATTTGTCGGTCTATTTGTCAATTCGAGTTTTTTCAAAGCTTGACATAAAATCAACATGATGATTTTAATTACCTTGACTTCAAAAAAGACATTTTAAAGATTAAAAAATCTAAGAAAATATGTTAAGGTACAAAAGTATAAATGTTTTTTGTTTGTAGCTGAGCGATACATTTATTAAACACAGAGGATTAAAGATTAAACATTTTATTAAAATCTAATCATCAAATAAAGTCATTTATTATTTTTATTTACGGTAGATATCATCTTTTAGTGGATGGAGACAAAGGATAAAAATTATTTTTTATTTGTTTGCTCCATTTTGTGTGACTTCCTTAAGCTCGTTCTTTATTTACAAACCCCACTTGGGTTGGGTTCCAAAAATGCTGTTTTTAGGTCCAAAACTGCGTATCTAGCCCAACTACTTGCTTGTTTGTTTTCCATGGCAAAGGTCTTATAATTAATACAATAATAAAAAGTGAAAACAGATATACATAAAAAAGGCAAAGATTTGTATTTTGTAAAAGTATAAATAAACTTTATAGTTTAAAATTAATATACTCCGTAAGACCTGAACATTATGTTGACATTTAAATATTAAAACGTAGTAAAAAAAGACCACAATATATATTTTCTTATAGTAAAACTAAAATTCCTTGTGAAACATGTTATAATCATTTTTATAATTATTCTGATGGCCATGGTGTTGTGTATAGTTCGGACGCGTTATCCCAAGATCATCCACCGAAAGTCGGAACTTTTAGTGCAAAAGCTGTGTACCGAGCTGCCGTTGATATTAGGACTGCTCTCAGCTTGCTGTTTTCTATTATCTTCTCTCCAGTTAGCTTCAGGGATATATAGTGTTTTCCATTACTTGGAGAAGTGGAAAAGTCGACTCATTGATCCAAAGGATATATTTTTAATTTATTTTATTTTTATTACTAGTCTTCTTTTTCTTCTCCGTCGTGGTGGTTAAATATATGGGGACTTTGAATTTGTATTATCTGCTTAATGGTTTGTAAACATTTACTTATGGCTCTAGCTATCTTCAATTTTTATATTTTGTCATATATACTTTAGAATCACATGGCCCTACATAATGAGTACAGCAAAAACATGTGCAAAATATGCATAATGTAATTGGATGCACAGAAGTATGAGAGAAGCCTTGTTTGTACATACTTTTTTATAATTGAAGAGGTCTGTATGACACATTCCATTGCCATACAAAATACATACACTACCATTCCTTATTTTAACAAAAAAGTAAAATGATTTTCGATATAAAATTACGTACTTTTATTTCATATGACCCTTGAGACGCACAAGACATTTATATCTCTTTTAGTGAAAGCTCTTTAATATCATATATCAGACCCATTCTAGAGGCATATCAAGGGACAAAGTCCCTTATGTACTTATGTAAGAGTTAAAAAGCAGTCTACTGAACAGTCAACTACAAAATGCCAATTTAAATTTAGTTTTGTCGTTTTCCTTTCTTTTATTAATCTCAAATGGCTATTTGACTGGATAATTATTTGACTCTTCATTAGAGTTATATTTTTTTCTTTAAATGGCGACCATCTTTCAAGTACCTTTTAAAAAGTAAAAAATATATTCAAATCGTTTCAACTGCCTTAGAGACGGTTGCACTAATTTTGATTAACAATAAATGTATAGTTTTTTATAGATTATGCCTTGTGGTGACTAAATTTGTAAGATATTGTTATAATTCTAAACAATTTATATTTTATGTTTTTCCTCTGTGGTCCTTTTATTTTTTACTATCGTTTGCAACTCATTGTTAGAAGATATAAGAGGACTTCAAATGGCATCATTGAGGGAGCCGTGCAATAAAAGATGTTCTTATATACCATTTAGCACTTTTTTCTTTATTTCGTGTTACTCAATTCCACTTTATATAATTTAGATTATTATGTTTTAATGATGTGATGGGTCTTGCTTCCGAGGGTTAATTTTAAACTACAATGTTTATTTATGATTTTATTATCACAAAAGGGCCAAACATTTTTATGCATATTTGTGTATCACCATCAAAGACGTAAGGAGCATGTATATCCAAACAAAAGCTAGTGACCCCTTTATCAATTTACTTAAACAACTTCGGGAAAAACCTATATGTAGAGACCTCAGGAGATTGTTTTTATCATTCAGCCTCAACAGGGCTAATGCGTTGTGGAAAATATTTATCTTAATTTTATTAAATTTCCCACAAATAACAATGGCAAAAAGACTGTTGTCTGACATTACGAGACAAAGAAACTGCCCTCTTATGGATCCGACTCGTTCATGTCTCCAACACTTCGCTCAGTATCAATATCTTGAAAGATGGGACTAATACTCTAGAAGAGAAAGAAGCTCACATAATTTCGATACATCAAGCTTCTTTATTTATCTCATAAATCGGCCCTACATCAATCCATCCGATTCATTTCAGTTTTAATTTTTTTGTTTGTTAGGAATTTACTGTTTTGAATATTTAAACTTCACTAAAGTACATTAGTATTCATAAAATTATAGTTTTTGTTAGCAGAATAAGTAAAACAACACATTAAATACTGCAAAGCAAGGTATATCCGTGATCATATTAACAACAGAACTGTATTTTCGCTTGCCGTACTGACGTCATTAAAGATCGCTGGCGAGCGGGAAGAATAGCGTTACTATTTTTCAATACGTGAATTCAGATTTTTACGTTTCACTATTCAATAAACATACAGTAGACATACTTTGCTTTCTATGATAATGCATATATATATATATTTATATGTATACATATATATATATATATATTATATATATATATATATATATATATATATATAAAATAAAAAAACTTTTTCTTATATGTAAGTGGGCACGATGATGTCATTATCTAGCTTAGTGACCATTAACTACAGCCCACTTTATTGTTGTTATAGGGATGTAATTACACTCGTCCTTGACAAAAAAAACAAAATGAATCCCCCATGAAAAAAGAGGATCTATCAACACATTTTATACTTTATAGCCTCTAAATTCCTTTAAAATGTCTTTTTTTATGGTCATAGCGTCAATATTATAAAGGAGGGTCTGTTTTTAGGAAAATAAATATAAGCTATTTTGTGAAACGAAGACAAATCATTAGGAGAAAATAGCTTTTTACGTTTATACAAAATATTAATTCGTGTATTTAATCCAATACGTAATTTAATGCATTGTTTGTTTATTTGGTCTCTACTATGTCCAAACTACTGGCCCGATGAAAATTGGCACGGATCTTTCTTAGGATCCAAGAAGTGCCCTCCGGAGGTCTTGGACACTATCGGTCTAATGACGTTACTGCAAGCCAAAAAATGAGATCAGAGATCCCTCTATCAACTTTTATATAATAAAAATAGTATCAAAACAAACAAAGCAGCCTTAACGTCTAAAAAAATGACGTCACATAATTAAAAAAGCCAATACCTAATAAAATAAATTTCATTATGTTTCAACACTCGACCGATGGAGTTAAATATTGGCATGAAATTATTTATGACCCCAAAAGGACTCTCTTAGAGATCAATTACAACATATATTGTCTGAGCACGTCATTGGAGGTTAAAAAACAAGCGACTTTGTCGATTAGCAACATAAATTGATATTAATCAATTTTAATAACTAGAAAAATAATAATGTGGAGGAGTTAGTTGAAATATTCTTTAATGATTATTGTTTTATTTAACAAAATTAATATCCTACTCATGTATTACATAATTTTAAGTATTTAAGAGAAAAAAAATCATTTTGTATAAAAATAATCTGACTTAGATGCTCCATAATAAAAGGAAATACGTCAAACAAACATATTACATATATGAAACTAATATCCATACCGTACCCATTTTTTTGTTACTTATTCCATTACATAGATGTTTTTTTCTTAAATAAGAAATATAAAAAGTAGAGGCATATACACTCAGAGAGTGCAAACCTCCGCCTTCACGGGGTCTTATGAACCTTCCGAGGCGGATTTTTCACGACTGGGGCGGGTAGAGGAAAGGGGGAGGGTTCCCTCGACGGGAATTTCGAGAGGACGACGCTCCCGGCCCCCAATTTTACAGCACAGCGACATCTATGGCAGAGTAGGCTAACTTGAAATATTTATTAGTATTTAGCTCGTTTTGCATCTTAATTCTGCACTCAGAGATGCCAAAAATGTTAATCATTTGTTCCTTTTGGCATTTCCAACAACTCCACAAAGTTTCATGCAAATCCGTTTAGTACTTTTTGAGTTATCCTGCTGACAAACAAACCAACAAACAAACCAACAAACCAACGCCAGTGAAAACAATACTCCTTCGGTGGAGGTAATAATGTAGGCACACAACACATGGCACCGCTTTCTTACATTATTGGGTCCACCCAACCATCATTTAAAAATAATAATAGGATAAGCTTATTAAAAGGAACAAAGGTTTCTTATCTTATCTCAACACAAAGTAAAACTCAATATGACTTCAAAGGAACTTAGAAAGGGAATAACCTTTGAAAACTTTCTATAGCATAAGTTAAATAATATGTAAATATGTTTCACTTGAAGGTTCAGTATTAAAAAATTGTAGACATCTTACTACCAACAGATGGATCCACGTAACAAAAAATGGATGTATTTAAAAACTATCACCCACATTCGCATTTCTTCATTTTAAAGGTCTTCAAAACAAAAAACACATTTATATGTTTTGACCTATGACAAATATTTATGAGGAATATAACAACTTTTAAAAGAAAGCTGAATAAATCAAGAGAACCAAATCCTACTTCATCTCTCTTCATGAGTAAATCGAAGATCCATTCAGAAGATCAACTATGTGCCACTGGTGTGGGAAAAGAGAGAGACCTCGTTCCACTTTTCTTATTTCTGCCCAATCATTATCCTGTTGTTAAGTCAGTAGAGGAAAAAATACAAAGGGCATACGGTGAACACCTTGAACCCCAGACTGGCTAATATCAACGTCCCCCTCCTTATGAGAACGCTTTTCAAATAGAGTCCATAATTTCCAAGGTTCAAGGAATCTGTACGCCTCGCGGTCTAGGGCAAGGGGAACCCTCCCTATATAAGACAAGCTGGTGGAAAGATACATCTCCCTCCTAGACCGAATCAATTATTAATAAACATTTATATATTTTATGAAAAAATTGAACCAAGTTTTATTTTTTTTAAAGCATTTTTCGTGTTTTAAACCTTTATATTTGACCATGGCCCCTACACTTTCTATTTACAAAAATGTTGTATGAATGAAATATAATTTATAACTATTAAAAACAAAAAAAAAAAAAACAAATCCCCGATTAATTTATTCCTATTAGGTTCCAATATTAGCCCAATTCAAGCTAATATCTACTGAGATCTCTATAGGCGAGACAAACAGTAAAACAAGATTTCCGTTCAATAAAGGTTCAGTTCACTCTGGGGTACTGTATACCAATGAAAACGTCCTTCAACAAACGGTTTCGATTGTCTGAGTTGGGTACAATCTATTTGTATATCAATCACTGAATAAAATACAGTCATTATATATATATCTATATAGTTATATCTATATAAGAATATATATATATATCTATTTATATATATATATATATATATAATATATATAGGGTATATATATCGTATAACATATATATATACGTATATATATTTCTTTATTAAGGTTTTTGTCTGTGTAGTTACCATATATTATTCTATAAGCTATTGTTAAATGGACCCTTAAAAGAAAAAACTACAAAACATCATATATGTATAATTCCTTTATTAAGGTTTTTGTCTTTAGTTTCCACGACCTAAGATGACAAAAATATATTTTTAAATGGACCTAAAAAAGACAAACTACAAAACATAAATTGTAACACATCAAGGTTTGATCGGATTTAAGCTTTTTCATTAAGCTGCTCAATGGATTGGAGAACAAAAAACAGTTCAATATATTTATCTAGTTTAATAAATTAGTAATGCTCATAATGTTTTTTTTTTTAAAGCAAAGTTTTTCTTTAAGAGAGGAAAATGGATTGATGGATTGAAACCCCAATAACTTTTTTCAAAATTCCAATTAGTGCACAAGGCCTCTAATCAAAAAGTTGAATTGTAATTTTCCTGATGTATCACTCTTTTTCTTAGGTTTGAAAGGGAATTTATTGTAGATCTATAATATGAAATTTTAAGGTACATTAGGAAATGTTAGAGTAATTAAGATTTTCAATACTTGTGGTTAAAAGATAACTATATATTTATATTTACTTTTTAGCTTAAGCGTAACTTTCTAAGAAATAAGATTGTACATTTGAACTTCAAAGATGCCTTTCAATTTAAAATATATGGACAACATATTAAAGCTTTGCGTTTTTATATATGTTTCAAATCACACAAGGTATATTTGGTGAGCTTTCACTCGCATCCAAAAAAATTGGCATAATTGTAAGTAAAATAAGTTTAAGCATTTCAGCCTTCTTCTTAAAGCTGAGCTAATGAGATTTGTGACAAAAATAGTTTAAGCATTTTTTTTTGAGGACTGAAACTATGTGAAATGAAAACTTTAAAAAAAATTAAGTGTAATAATAACTCTCAATTGTTAACTTTAATTTTTGTGCTGTGAAATGCGCAAGAATTTCCCTCATGCATACTTTTTATACGAAGTATTGTGAATTTATATACATTTTTAAAATATGATAAAATTTTTATAAAATTCCGGATATTCAAGCTGACGTTTTTTATACTTCCCTTCATACCTGTATAATTCCCTATTAAATTGTTTGCTCCAATGCAACAATAGTTGTTCAAAAATATTTTTTTGACTATTACTTAGATTTTTATATTATGGTATTAAAAGGTTATTTAGCTATTTTTTTGGTTTGTTGAATGTTCATTCGAAAGTCATAGTTTGGAAAAAAATTTATGTCATCATATTTTTTCATTATGAGATAAAATATATTTGTGTTAAAATGAATAACCTCGATACTGTCAAGAAAACTACGAGTATAATGGATATATGTAATTTTTGGGTTTTTTAAACGCTCATATGATAGTCATGTGTTTATCCTTTAAAACCCTTAAAATATAATTGTATAGTAATATCGAAAAATAAGAACTAATAATTTAAACAAGAAGATAAGATAGGTTATATAGTAAGCTTTTATAATTTCATACTCTAGCAAATCATGGTTATGTTAACATACAAAGTATGGTCATGAGTCGCACTTGAAGTAGTACTAGGATTATCAAATTAAATATTCAAAGGTTTTTGCAGAGTACATACACATCAACGTACCATTAAAAGAGATATGCACACCATAATCATTCGAATAAGATAACTTGCATGCAACAGAAATGATTAGGGTAAATAATTTAGGTAATGAAAAGTACAACCAAACCCTAATTTGATCATGATCTTCCAGGGAATAACAAAATTAATATAGTTCATGATATTGTAATTACATTATTCATTATATGTATTTATATACATACTTATATCTTTAATATCGACTTGTTCATTATATCTTCATTTTTTGTCGTCGTCAAACGATGAACGGACGAACGAACAAAGTTTTGACGAACGACAAAGTTTTTGACGAACGACGAACGATAAGGACAATC
>CP045890.1:28991681-29018285 GCA_013387185.1 Caligus rogercresseyi
ACCTAATGTTTTATCTTCAAATTAAGACTAAAAATAAAGAATTTTTGTTATAGAAGAGCGTCAGTTCTTCGGAGACAGTTTTCTAGCATATAGGTAGACAAAGACACTCTTAGACACATAAGTATCTGGTCAACATATCCAAATCTTGATAAAGGATACTCTTATATGTTGCTTAGATCTGATGAGATCCCTAGCGACTTTTAATGGCCTGGAACAAGAAAATATATCTTTAAATCAGATGAGGCTAGTTAAGTGAGATGGATCAACATTGCATGGTTTGGCTCAACATCAGAAGTCAATAAGATGCATTGACTCCAATAGTTTTAATCATTTGCAACTACCATTTTGAGAACTCAGATTAATACTAGTGGTCCATTGATTAATCACATTGTTGTAGGATGCACTATATAACTAAAAACAACAAAAGAAATTCCAATTGTAAGCAATGTTTTACAAGGAATATTTTGTCCTTGCAGTAATTATATAATTTTTCTTCTTTATTTGTATCAAAAGTATAAACTTTAATTAAAATACGTTTATATATATACCTATATCAGACTTGTTGACGTTTGCCAAAATTGTCGTTCGTTTTGTCGTTCGCCAAAAGTTATCGTTAGTTCGTTATTTTAATTGAATCGTTCGTCGTTCGTTCGTTGGTTGTTCGCCATTTTGAAAAAATTGACGACGTTTTTTTTAGAAATAAATTTCTGAAAAAGGGTTGACGTTTTTTAGAAAGAATTTCTGAAAAAAGTGATTTTTTTGGAAAGGACATTTGTTCCATCAAATTAAAACGCTTTGTCTTTTTTTGCCCAAAAACGAACAACGAAACGAAAAGTAACTTTCTTTCGTTTCGTCGTTCGTCGAACAACTTTGTCGTTCATCGTTCGCGAACAACAACAATGAACGATAATCAACAAGTCTGATATAGTATACTATATATATACACTACCTTATCTATCAAGTAGTAAAATACTAAATACGATTTACACGTTTTTATAATCCATCCGAGATATAGAAGTTTTTTTTATTCGACAATAATTTTCATTTAGTGTTTCATAGTAACATTTGTTTTCAATTTATTTGTTCTTATTTGTTGTAAGATTTTTGTATGCATTTGATACATTTTTTAAACCACAAAAACCTTTAAAATCCTTTAAATAATTTCTATAGTCTCCAAGGTATTTTGTTATTTTTATTTTTAGCATTGTTTTTGTCGGATAAGAAAAGAAGTAGAAATTTTATTCGTGGATATTTTTTTGATCAGGGTCTTGTTGAATGAATTATAGTTTCTATTTATTATACACAGCTAGGATTCTTGGTTATTTTTTTTATGTGAAAATATAATTTGTTAAACATAATTTAATTATTTTTCCACTTTCACACATTCATCCTCTAGGAATGAACAAACAAATGGCGTCCTAGGGGTTTTATTTATGGAGCAATAATGATTATTTATGACTCGGTTGGGAAGTAGCTATTTACGGTGGATGGCTTTCCTGTAAGATGTTGTTGAAACTTGATAGGGGGGAAAGAAGTAGGAGCTAGTCGTCCCCTTCTTTTTCTCCTTGGATCGGCGGGAAACCCTGATAAGTTATCTCTTTGCTCATGTATACCCGTTCCTACATATTGACCAAGGGGAGAGGGAGATCATGACCTCCTCCTCCTCCTGAAATAAAAAGGGGTTCGATAAAAAAGGCTTATCAGAGAGCATTGCCACTTGGATCCAAGGGCAAGGTAATCTACCTTTAATCGAAGATTGAGTTGTGTATATATTATATGTGGAAACATTGTAGTTGAACTGTGTATGTAATCATATATTTAGATATAACTTCATATATGATATTATAACGTAACCGTTTATTTGTCAGTCATTGCACAAACAAAAAGAAATCTTTCAATAATTAATCATTTTGAAGTCCATTCAAAGTTTTTACTCGGACTGTCTTTATATTGAATGTCACTCATTATATGTGTCTCTATAATTGCGGAGAAGCGCCAAAATTATCAATTAATACAATACAAAAGCAACGAATGACTTGTAACAAATATTATTATTAGGGTCTCTATTCCGACTTTTATTAAAATCCTATCTCAAAAACAGTCATCTGATTTAAGTGCCTTGGTCATAGATTCACTATCTTGTCGAAGATCTTACTAACATGGAGGCCCAGTGTGCTCCTCCTAGGGAGTCCACATTTGAGTGACTCAAAACAGTCACTTCTTTCCACTATGCCAAAAGTACAGATGATTTTAATCTGGGATCGATGGATGCCATGGTTAAAAATGTAGTTGTGCTAGTTTTTGGGTCTTTCTCGGGGTAATTGACATCCGGCTTCAATTCCGTCCTCATGATCTCCAGTTACTCCATTGGCCAATCATCAATTCTTTGAGAACCAATGAGGAGGCATATTTTCTATATCAGATGCGATGATCTTCGTTGTTTAGTCGAGCTGTTGATGGTGAGAAGTCCTCACAGGAGGCCCTTGACGTAAGAAACAGCACTATACTTGATGCTCGCACCAAGGAGATCCGACGCTCTGTTTATTAATGTGCCTATCCTCGAAGCCGTTTGAAATAAAACAAAACTGTTTGGAAGAATTATGCATAATCCTCTTCACTGTTACGTCATTCCTTTGTCAGTCCGGGGAAACAAGTGAGCTAGGAGGGGGACAAAAGTGAGCTCGAAGTTACTCCACATACTTCAAAACGAACTTAATGGAAATTCAAATGAATGTCTATGAAGTATTAATTGTTCCTCCTCCGACTGGCAGATAATTATTATTCGGTCAATATGATATTTAGAAGATCATTCAACTCAAGATTTGCACAATGCTAAAAAGTAAATACAAATGCAAGATTATATTTTATTTATGCTAGCAACACATTCTTATTTAAATCAGGTCAAAATAGGCATATAAAATGTTTATTATTAGAAAAATGGTTTAGAGTTTTAATAGTATTTGAAAAAATATGATACACCATATTACAAACTCCTTATTTATTGGTAAAATCTGGCTCTGAAGACGGTAAATTATATATATATATATATATCCTTACATATATGTATTAGCACTTGACCGAATTAAAGTTATTATTGAATAATCGGCCAAAAATATATTCATTTTAGTTGGCTGTGTTGGGTAAGATAACTCCTTCAGGATGAGAATGTTCTTCCTGCTTTTTATTGCATAAACAAATATTCGAATTAAAGATATCAAAGTTGCCAAACCCGGCAAAAGTTTTTTCTTGGGAATGAAGATAATCGTAGATACAATTATTTCTTTTTAATTGGATGTTTATTATCCCCAGTCTTCATAATTACATTACTATTTTATATAATCGCTGTTTATAAGTCTCTGTTATATAGTCAGCTTTTTATTTGTTTAAATGAGTTAACCCATCTGTCGGATAAATGAAACTTTTAGCATGTAATAATTCGTATCACGCTCCTTTTCTCTCTTTGACATGTATTCTCCCTGGCGTAATATTTGCACATTATTTTTAGTAATTATTTGGTCCAGACAGCATTCTTATTAGTTAATATATTCATTTAAGATTCCTGCATTTCCACCCACAATGTACTTATAAATACATTTAATTCTTTAAAGAGAAAAATATTTGCTATGATATGCGGAGTATTTGTTGATCACGCCCCCTATTTTTTCATTCTCGGACCCCTTAGTTCCCATGACATGAAGATGGATGGACAAGAAACGCCTTCCCTAGTCCAATGCATCCATGACTATTTATCTCATTATTGTTCTCTTGCGCCTCGTGGACTGCCTACCTCAGCATCCTAAGGCATTCCCATTCATAAATATGACATTATTTCGTTGTTTATTCCTCTTAGAGGGTGAGATAAATCGAATCCATATCGCTGTAGATCCAATCTCACAATAAGGAGATATTTTTTCCTCTGCAAAAAATAAAGATACGAATCAGGAAGATAAGTTCAAATTAAACAATAATTCCAGTGGAAATTGCTTTTGTTGCCCTAATTAAGGATATTGGGATGTATCCTTTGAGTTGATCCAGAGCAGGAGCCTAGACTCAGTGGAGAACGGCTTGACTCCGATACTGAGGCTGGACTCCCCTCGAAGGGGTCAACCTCATTGAAAAGATCCTAGGTTCGGTTGATTTAATATAATGCTATAATCCTTAGTCTATCCACACAAATTCAAATCCATTTAACCCAGGCCTGGCAGTAGGCCCAGGCTTTGGGGGGAGGCCCAACAGTTGTTATGGGGGGTGGGGCACGTTGGCACATTCATTAAAATCGGGCCCACGTCACTGATGGTGGGCGTGGCCTGAGGGGGGCCAGGCCCGCCCATCCTGCCGGGCCTGATTTATCCAGACTTGTTGATTTGTCGTTTATCTTGTAATCATTCATCGTTCGCTAAACGATGAACGACAACAAAAAATTCATGTCGTTCGTTTTTGGCGCAAAAAAAAGACAAAGATTCTGTTTTCCATGGAAAAATTTCCTTCTAAAAAAGCGTCATCACTTTTTTTAGAATGGCGAGAAAAAAATCCTCTTTTAATAAATAAAACGTCGTCAATTTTTTTTCAGAATGACGAACGACGAACAATTCATTTAAAATTACGATGAACGACCAGCGCTAACTTTTGGTGAACGACAATTTTTCGCGAACGTCAACAAGTCTGCATTTAACCAAATATATTATTCAGAAACCATGAAAAAAATAATATCATTTTGACGTGGATGTACCATAAGTCCCATTGGCAGTATGGGATAGATAAGATATTAAATCGACTTATTTATTAATAATATACCAATATGCATAAATGACTAAGGAGGAGATATATTTATGAGACGTTGAAGCCTAGATCTTTTGGAGCCGTATTGATGTAACCCCTTGTTCCCCGAATTATGACTGATGGTATCCATGGGCTCATGGACGGTGAATGTATAATCCAATATACATATTTTTATGGCTTTATTACACTGCATAAAGTAAATATTGCGTGTATTGGCTTAAGGAATCTGAGGCCCCTATAAATATTCTAAATTTTCAAGCATCAATTCTTTGGGAGTAACTTTTTAATGGCTGCCTTAAAATAGTCTGCAACTAAAAAGTATTAATGTCTAGTAGAACAGGAGGTAAAGGAGTCGATTAGATCGATTACAAAGGAGGTTCCTCTTTCACTCTGCTGGGTGAAGGGTCACAGCGGTGTGACTGGTAATGAGGTAGCCGACATGCTTGCACGAGCTGGAGCTATGGGTCAAGCACAGAATAAAGAGGTTGGCTATTCTATGGCCTTCCTTAAGGAAACTGTCACCGCCTTCTATATAGAAAAGTGGCAAACTCGTGGACAGATCTGGACTATTGTCGTCAAAGCCGTGCAATGCTTCCTAGGTGAGGCTTTTTCAATGGAAGCGTCTCTTGGACTATTCAAAGGAAAAAACTTAATTATTTAGTTCAATTTACTAGGGACATTGTCTCCTTCGTCGGCATTACCACTTGATGCACCCTAAAGTTAGCCCTCTATGTCGAGGCTGTGGACAAGCAGATGAAGATCCTCTTCATCTAGCAAACGAGTGTCCACGATTTGATTGGAAAGGTCACTCCTCTTAGACAATTCGAGACCCTTTCAAGGGTACTCAGTTCTTGACCTGGCTAAGTTCTTAGCAAACACAGACATCGGCCAATGGATCAAGAAACCTCCTTCAATGTACATCATCAGGACGGACTGCAATAGGAGGAGACCCTATTGCGAGGGCACCATAAGTTTTTGTAAAATTAACATGTGCCCGTACTGAATATATGTATATATGATGTGTAGCAATAACTATATAAAAAAATAAACTACAATTGAGGTATTTTGATAAAGCATACTTATGATAAAACCATAATTTGATATATTAATATCTTAAACTATCCTATTTTCTTTCTTATAATGACATTATATATAATTTCAATCATTTTCATAATCACGATTTTTGTGCTAATCATAAAATGATTTTGATTTCCCTTTTACAATGACCATTGTGGCATTGAACTTTTTATAAAGGGTAAAACCAAATCAATCAAATGAACCATGCAGCTGCGGCAAGGAGGGCCGCTTTGAACTTCAAATACCTTCTCTCATGGACAGTTCGTGAACAATGGTGTTGGAAGAAGTTAAATATATCGTTTATGAGTTATTTGTTTGATTATTAATTTAACACTTTATTTTTACAGAATGTAACTAAATAAATGAAACCCAAATTAATTATAAAATAAAAGTTGACATACATTAATTTTATTTTATGATTTTAATAGGAACTAATTATATCTTATTATTTTTTATTTTTAAATAGGTCTTTATTATCATTTGTAACAGAAATACAAAGTAAAAAGGCAGTAGAATTGTGTATAAAATAATACATAATAACATTATTGTAATGTGCTATATTGATTATTTCTATCATCATATAAATTAAATTTCAGTGTTGAAGTTATAAAAAAATAAAACCATAACATTTAATTGTGTATTTGTTACGTATTTACCTCAATTTAATGCATTGTATATTATTTATGAGTTTTGGAGTGTGAACATATCTTATAATATATATATATATATATATATTATATATATATATATATGCAGGCTTCGCAGATTACTAAGACTAATAGACATTGAATAATTGCAATTCTATCTAATTTTGTTGTGTTAATTTTTGAACTGTGAAAAATCAATAATTGCTAGATAGTTTCATGTCTCGCTAATTGTCCGGCCTAATTCACGATGAAATATATCCAATTAGGGACTAAATAAACAAAAAGTCTTGAAAAGTTGGTACTATGATTCATCCGTGTGAATTTATTTTCATAAACAAGTGGACGTACATCATTTTTTTCTTTTCTTCTTGTCTGATAAAATCTTATGTGAATATGAGCGTTTGTTGACTTTTCATCATCATATCATGATGAATTATATATATATATGTATGTGTGTGTGTATAACTCTCTCTGTCTCCATATGAAGATCTCAAAAATATGTACGAATCTGATGAAAGGATTATAGAGTTATTTGTTGAACTTTCTCTTCTTTCCTTTTGAAAAGCTGGCAAAAAATAACATATCGGACAGAAGATATCATCATCATCATCCTCATCTGTGTGTGTGCCCTGCAATCTCTCAAAAGGAATCCCATCTGTGGTGATGATCAAATGTAATATGACTCAACATACAGACAAGAAAAGCGACATAAAAATCAAGAGAGCGGCTCTGAATAGAATCATTAATCACCCAAAGAGGTGCATAATTGTTATTTAATGCATACTTTATAGTTAGTGGAACCTTCGTTGTTTTTTGTTTATGTCTATGTCAATTTGTCCATATCATCTATTGTTTATAGGAGGTCTTGCCTTGAATGTTAAGTGGACAGAGTGATTAAGTATCTTGTTCTATTTTAAAATCAAAAGGTGGGTCCAACATCGAATATAAATGAGCAAGTCCTTTATCAATCACACTCAGAGTTATACCCACTCGTAATTAAATTATTAAGTTTGCAAGGGAAAGTGATGTTGAGTGAATGCAAACTTTTATATACTGGGTACGTCACAGATAGTAGGACAAAAAAAAAAAGCACTCTGAGTTGCGACCATATTGCTGGATCCAGAGAAAATAGTAATAAAAATCAATTTTTGAATGAAGTATTGCTTTTTCCATGATTGTTTATAAAATTGGTCTATTTAAGTTAAGCACAATATGTTTTTGATACCCCTTTTGGCAGTTTCCAACGGGTTTTTTTCTTTCATGAAATCTTATTAACATGAAGTATATGTATAAAAATAGACATTGTAGTCTAAAATTAAATTTCATAAAAGATTAAAACAATTATACATTGCAAACATCAAATAAAACTAATGCATAACAATAAAACAAATAATAAACATTATTAAAATTCAATAATTTTTTCATTATTTTTAAAAGATGCTTTGATTTTGATGGGACGTACTTCATTTCATAAGCGGCGGCGGCGGTCTAGGAGTTGTCCACAAGCGTTTCCAGCACTTTGCAAGTGACCCTCATTATCATTATAGGATACAGTCATAGAATAGAGAAGCAAGGATTGGTAGCGCTGAGCATCAGGATATTTGAGGGCTCTTCATTGGAGAGAAAGAACATCAGTGAGAGAGTGAGACTCCGATTATATAATATATTTTCAACATGAAATAGGGAGTCCAGTGACGTCAATTCACTCCCTTTTTTCATAATTAAATTATAAAGTCTCACTCTTCATTTGGTTTTTTTCTGTCACTGCAATTTTCGCCAAAGAATCAATACCCTTATAGACCTGTTTTACTTAAGCAATAACGATAAAAATGATCTTTAGTTTATAACAAAAATATATTGTTCAGGGTGTCTCTTAAGGACTCTTAAAGTATAGAAACTCATATCGCTCTCTGGAATTGTTTTTCTTCCTACAGGTCTTTATGTCAATTATAACAGGATGATACAGAGTTAAAATGGGTGATAGAATGCCAAAGAATGGTAGGCTTTAAATATTATTCTTTCATTCAAAATAAGCCTTTATTGACAACTTTAGTGTAATAAACAAGATACAAATTATTATAAAAAACAATACTATTTGAACAGTTGAGTAAAAACAAATGAAACACAATTATATGAATTGTCAGTAAATATTTGATTTATTCATCACTACTTCTTCTTTCTTATTGGGATTGAATGTGCAATTATAAAGAACTTAAAAAATAGGCTTAAACTTTATTATTTTTCTTTAGCAGATAAATATAACAAGGACAATTATTTAGATTGTATATTATCAAAGTATAGTAAAAAAACAAAGTTTATCCATATTGCCAATTATAGCTGACTAATAGATTGCATTGACTGTTGTGAATTAAATATAGCGCTTTAGAAAATATATGAAAATAGATTTATAATTATATCGTTAAAATCAAGGTAAATCCTTGTTCCATGTTTTTGCCGATAGTGAAACTACTGTATTATTATTAAATTGAACTCAACAAAGAAATATATGATATATATTGCCGGAGGTTTTCAATGACTACACACCAGCGAGCAAGTATTGTATTAAAATATTATATATTATATAATATATATATATATATATATATATATATATACCAGAGTCGTAGCCAATGGAAATGCATGACAAGAAAGCAAGATTAATAAGACAAAGGTCATCACATGAAGGCTTGTTTATTACTTAGATGGAAAAGAATAAATAGAATTTATGAAGGAGGAAAGAGTACAGCTGGCATGACATCATAGATCTCAAATTACGAGTGACGTCATGGATATAAGAAATTGGACCCAATTATTTTATCGTTAAAACTATATTTTACCAGAGAAATATAGTTGTAGGTAATTAAAAATAACTTTTTCCCTACAAGGAATTATTTGATATATTTGCAATTGCTGAGTCATCACTTTATTACTTAGTTGGGAATGATGATATCTTCATTTATAACCAGTAAATCTTTGATGGGGATGACTTGTTTTAGACAAGTCACGATGATGAAAGAAATATATTAAGTATGACAGAGTGAGCAAATGAAGCATCCAGAAGGAATCTTTTTGAATCCATTTGAATAAATTCGTGGCAAATTGTGGAAGATAAATATCTTTTATGAAGGAGCTTACAATAATATCGTTAAAATGCACAGTCGCCATTGGATTGGCTTAGAATTTGACTACTTACAAGGGATCCCAGGGTATTCGTTAGTAGAGTTGAGACTAAAGTAATACTTTTGTAGCATGTTTGGTTGAAAGGAAAGGAGATGGAATAATTTAAAACCCCAGTTGGTATTATGCATAAAATGTAACTTCACTCGCAGCTGTTGAAGAGTGAACCTCACTTCAGAATTGATATTTATATATAGTTATTATCTCCCCTTTATGGGCCTACATCCATGACGTCATTATCGAATCATTTGAAAAAACTCCTCCTAATCTACCATTAATCGAATAAAACAACGTGTGTTTCAAAAAAATATGGTTTCTAGTTCATCATATCTGTTGATAAATAGATAATCCCTCCGACTATCAGACTTGGGAGGGGGATTGGAGAAAGAAAACAGTTTTACCAAATAAATAAATAAAATATTTGTGAACCTACGAGAACTTCTTTTATTTAATATCTCTCCTTTATTTAATTCACTTTGTGACATATAAATATTTATAGTTTCGTCTTAAATGTAAGTTTTGGATTGTTAAGGTCCCCTTATTTTTCATCATACAACTTATTTTTGCATCTTTTCTATAGTTTGGAAATATAACCCTATGTTAGGATCTTAAATGAACATTTAATACTTGAGCTCCAAGGAGCAATTTTATATATGTGAAACACGCCATTCTTGACAGAAATATATATATATATATATAACAAGTAAAATGATGTTGAGCACTCATGGTTTATTTACAGACGCATGTTTAAAGGGCTGTCATTATTATTATTTGAACATATATTTCATAACTCAAACAAAGAAAATAATTTTGAATAGGTTCAGGGGAGCAGAAAGAATGTTAGTTAAGATTAAGGCGTATCTTAGTTCTCTGTCAAAAGTTTTTAACAAATATGTTGGGTCTTGCCAACTCTGCAAAGTTAATTCCTTTTCATTTGGCAACTCAATTATTTAATCTTTTTACATGTCTTACAACCAGAGAGATGGCCCATTATCGTCAGATATGATGAAAGAAAATAGGATATAAAAAACACAATCTTAGGACAGTTACGTTAAAAACGAAACATAAATTAACATTATAATTCAAAATTACTGTCTAAAAATAAACCATAATATAAAATGACTTATTAAAAATTATCTCTTTTCAATATAAAACGTTCATATCGTCTTATTGTCGATTTGATGAGCTTGAGGTATTCGAGAGAATTTGACGGAATTAACAAGTTCATTTATTGCCTGGTTTGACGCATGACCGTTCCAATTAGGCATGGAACATTGCTCCCAATATTAGACGTTCTACTTTGTTGCAAATACGTGCTTTAAAGCCTTTCCCAAAAATATATTTTCATTTAATTAAAAGGGAATTAAAACCCATTAAAAACACACAAATAAACAACTATGCTTGTATGTGGGCTCCCTTACAAATATATTTTTATGAGGTTATTTTGTTCTTAAAGGTATATCTTACAGCAAAAAGGCTTTGATGTTTTCAACGATATTTGTCTCTCGCAAATGTTTTTTATCTTATTTTCAAAAAGAAAATATAAATTTGTTAAGATGTGTTGTTTATAGCATATAAAAAATAAAACACTTGACTCTAGGGTAGAGTAAGTCTAATATAACTTTTCGGTGGGTATTAAGAGTAAAGAAAACATAGAAAAATCTCAAAACAAGTAGTGATTTTTATATAGATTTAACATACTTATATCCGTTAATGGGGTATGGCTTATATCTTCTGAGGATTACGTCCCTTTTCACAAAGATCTCTGGGCCCTTGCTGCAGAAAAAGTCAAGTAGAATTTTCGTATGTTCTTCATTGCATATAAATCATTACTCAAGACTATAAAAAATACAAATAATGTTGATATTCGAGAATATTGTAGTTTTTAAAGTATATGTTGGGCCATTTTATTAATTATATCTTTGTTAATTATTTGTACTTTTCCTATTCGTCGTTTAATCCTGTAGTAATAATTATTTCAGACCTTCATGTCTATTGTTGTTTTGTTTTAATGCAATTATTTGAGAATTTCATTGAACTGAAAAAGAGATATTTGGCACTCCGTTAAAAACAAATTCATACATATATTGAAAATAATATCAATAAAATATTTTTTAAACTCAATGAATGCTTTGACTAAAGGAATTGAGTCATTCTTACAAGAGGCATTGCTGCACTATGAGTATATTTTATATATTATAGTCGTCATGCTATATTTTATAGTATCATATTTATTACATTTTAAATATACTACCCATTTAAAGCACAATTGCCTTATACACGTCATTAGGATCCAAAGATAGCCTCTAAGAATAATTAATTCTGAATACAATTAACAAAAGTGACAATATATTTAATAAGAGTTCCTCTTGATCTACTAGTCCGTCTGGCCATGTGAAACCCCATTATAGATCCAAAGGATTGTCATTGAACATACCTTAAAGTCGATCTCCACTATAAACAATCATAAACGTGATCCATTGGTGTCCAAACATAGAGCATAAGCCACACAAAATCTGATTCGTGGAGTATACTCACAGGCGGTCATCCTGAAATTAGGCGCCATCTTGAATTTTAAATATATAGATATATTCTTGGCGGCCATCTTTAAATTGAGCGTCATCAATTATTTTCACGAAAAAACAACAATGTATGACTAATTGATTGGGTGCATTAAAAGTAAAATATTATTTTTTGCACTTCATCTGCATAGCAATCAATGTTTAGATCCTTCAGTGGTTTATGGAATTTCTTCCATATATCATAAAGAGATATAAGCAAATACGTACTGTCCCCAAAAATTGATCTTTTGATATGAGAATATACGATTACCATTTGGTAACGCCAGTTAGTGTGCTGATAGCAAGAAAAAAAGAAGGGAGAGAAGGGAGACAAAAATACCCCCTCCCTTCTCTTTCTCTTTCTATCCAGGTAACACTAACACTTACCAGATGGTAATCGTATATTCTCATATCAAAAGATCAATTTTTGGGGGACAGTACGTATTTGCTTATATCTCTTAAAGTATAGCGATTTTTAGAACACCAAACATATCAAATGAAAGCTTGGTTAACCAGCTTTAATATTTTGGTATACTAAATCATGTCAATTTAATAAGTAGAGAGTTATATGTACATTAAAAAAGCCTATTTGCGTACAAAATGACGCATATAATGGATTATGTATGCGTCAGAGACAAAGTAAAATTTTGAGAGGATACCTTGACGCAAATCTAAGAAACAAATTATTATTTATTTTTTTCATAATCGATTTCTTATAGGTCAATACAGGCTCTGAATCATATGATGTAAACTCAGATTGTACTGAATTCTGAATTGATAGAATGCAACCAAGGTCATTTTTGGATTTATCATCTAAAGTTTTACTAAACTTAAAAGTACTATTTTACTCTGAAGCGAACAAGTCATCTTCTACAGGCGAGTGAAGTTAATTGATACAAAAAAGCTATGAAATAAGCTAACAATACTCACTCCCTTTCTTGCTTTGTTTTTACTGAAAACTTTGTTTTATTAAAAAACATCAAACATACGTCTGGTAGTAAATTAGATTTCCTTTAAATTAATAATTATTATTGAAGTCTGTAACGTCCACCATTTTGAAGAAATTTGCGGAAAACTATATTTTTACTAAATTTTAAAACTTTGACCTCTTTGCGCGACCTCGTAATGTTGACCGATTTTGTTCAAACTTTGTATGTCGTCTTCTTTTATCACCAAGAAACAGAAAATCCCCTCAATGGCTAACATTTCAAACATTTGAAAAATAAGAACAACCCTAATATATATATATATACTCTACTTTAATGAACAAAGAAATACATGAATAATAAACAGTACTGCAAATCCTTGCATAATTTCAATCTACAAACGGAAAACTTTTAAGCCCTCGAAATTGTTTATACTCAAACCTTTTCAGCTACTCAAAGAAATTGGGCGTTATAGACAGGTATCAGTGTTTTATAAAATACTCACCAGCCTTAGTTAATAATTAAAGCGTCCCCACTCTACAGGCAATATAGACATACCTTGTAGTTCAATATACTTTGGTTCTAAAGAATCTTTAATTATATATTATACATAATATGATAGTGACAAATTAAATTCAACCTATAAAAAAAACATCATGATCAAAGTTCAGACAAAGTAGTACTTTTGGGGCTCTGCACAGCTACTCGGAATATCCTTCTAGTCTAATAATAGCCCTAAATAGTGATTGGTACACTTATAATATTGTAAATTATTTAATGGATATGAATTTAATCCTCATACTTAATAAATCTAATCGTCTTTCTCTCCTCAAGGAATTCTTCTTATCAAAGAGTAGAAGAAAGGCTTTGATCCTTTTAACCTCTAGGAAAAATATAGAGATCTTTGCAATGGGTTTCCATGTAATCATGAAAAACTGATTCGATATATATATATAATATATATGTATATCAGACTTGTTGACGTTCTCAAAAAATTGTCGTTTGTCGTTCATCGTTATTTTAAATTGAATCGTTTGTCGTTCGCCATTCTGAAAAAAATTGACGACGTTTTTTTAGAAAGAAATTTCTGAAAAAAAGTGATGACGTTTTTTTAGAAAGAATTTCTGAAAAAAAGTGATGACGTTTTTTAGAAAGGAATTGGTCCCATGAAAATTAAAATCTTTGTCTTTTTTTTGCGCCAAAAACGAACGACGTTTTTTTATAAGGAATTTTTCTTGTCGTTCGTCAAAAACTTTGTCATCGTTTGCGAACGACAACAAATGAACGATAAATCAACAATTCGGATATATATATATATATTTATTTATTTATTATATTATTTATTTATTTATTTATTTATTTATATTTATTTATTTAATTTATATATAATATTGATATATTTATATATATATATTTGTTGAAAAATTGTATTTGTCTCAACAACAACAAAAAAAAAAATATATATATATATATATGTGTGTAAGTTATTTAGAGGAAGAAACTCTATTCATGTATTTTATTTTTAGTCTCATGTTAAACACAGTAATGATACGGCATACAAAATCTGCAAGGCATCATTGATTTCTGAATGGCCGTTTATGATAGTCATTTATATATACTTTTTGACTCAGTAATGTTTTTGCAAAAAAAAAAGGAGAGATAGAGAGGGCGATATTGATGCATGATAGAATCTCAGACATTTGAAGGGTACTTATGGAGTCGAAAGGGAGGGAAAATGGGTCATGTGGACTAACTGCTTGTACAAATATATATATATACATTTAGTAGTCAGAGTTGTAATATCTGCAATGTCCTTCTTATAGATCATTAGACTCATTTTTCAAGAATATCTTCCATATATTTTATAAAATCCCTGAGAAGATGTGCCTAATGCCTTACATTTGTTGCAAATCCTTTTTGTACATCTCTATTGTAGTATATGTTTATTTTGATGCATATACGTATTATTTTCAATCATTTGCCGTAATAACAAAATATTTTTTAGTATCTGAAACGTATATTGACGTTTGCTCAAAACGTAGCCAAGGTCTCTAAGCCCCGCTTTCACCCTGACCACTGTAAGTATGTTGTTCAGTTCTATAATTATATATTCATTTAGGTATTTATTAACATTCCAGGACTAATGTTCAGTTACTCAAACTTATATATTTATCTTGGGGTATATAACTTGTAAGTTTAAGTTTGAATTTCTTTATGATTATATGTATTCTTGAATAAAAAGTTGATGAGAGTGTGAGAATGTTATTTTTGGACAGTGATATTTTATCGGTTGTCGGCTTTACTTTCTCCAAACTATCGGTATATATAAGGGAGCGCGATAACCGGTGCACTAAGGCGTGTTCAGCTCTCAATGTTGGGGGCGGGGGTTCGAATCCCGAGAGGGGATGGTCATTTTTGGTCTACCTCCTCATTGATAAGATCCTAGGTTCGAGTGACTAATTTTAATGCTATAATGCTCATTTATATCCTGTGGGATACAATTCTATAGAACCAAATGGCAAAAAAAAACTATCGGTATTTTATCGACCCTTGAAAATCCACTATGGTTTGATTTCTAACTATTATTATTTATTTAATTTTGTGCCGGAGTACAACTCATTTCAGTAATGGGAAATTATATATATGCAGAAAAACTATCAATTTTTGCCTTTGTTTATAAAATATTATTTGGTCAATCATTAATGAGTGATATTTTTATTTTAAAAATAGGCTTTATCATAAGAAAAAAACTCTTTTATTTGTATTTGCTGTCCATTTTTTTTGACAAAACCCTCCCTCAATATATAGATATATATATATATCTATATATATATATATATATATATATATATCTATATATATATATTATATATATATATATATGTATATGTGTTGGTGTGTGTGTGTGTGTGTGTGTGTGTGTGTGTTGTGTGTGTGTGTGTGTGTTTGTGTGTGTGTGTGTGTGTGTGTGTGTATTAATCAATTTTCATATGGACAAACTTATTTGAAAACAACAGAACGGCATCCATACATAACAATCATCCCTTGGCTGCTGGTAAATTCGAGCAAATTTGAAGCAGCCAACCTTCTACAACATATACGATTAAAATCAAAGCGACTAAATATGACATCATACAGATATTCTGGTCACCCCAGCATAGCAATTTTATTTTTATAACTTATTTGATCACATTGGATACATATATTTAATACCCCCATGGATTATATCTTCATATGTCTTATCAACAAAAACGAGAACGAAGGAAGCGGCATCCTTTGGTCATTTATATACTCAACTAATAAAATGATGTATCTTGTATTCATTATTTGTTCATTCCAACTAGATTTTTTTCCGGCAAATTAAGAACACTATAAGTATTAATCTTATACGGATCTACTTTTATAATTTTACAGAATTAACATATTTGCGTGCTCAAATTAAATGTTTACCTTGCTTTTTTGGTGTAGGTTATTATTTATTTACCGCAATTAAAAAATGTATTTATTCGAAAGTGACTTGAAAATATACATTACTGTTACTTTTTGGTCATACTTGAGACTAACCCGAGAAAATTAACATCCAAAAAAAAAGGAAGAGCAAGACGAAGGTGAACCCTAAAAGAAATTAATTTATATAAATATATATCAAATAGAAAACGACAAACGTCTCTTATTGGTTGCAAAGCAAGCTTTAATGAAGGGTACCATTCGTTCGCTCTTTCTTTCTTGCCTTGGATGTGAATCCTTCCGGTCCTAGTCATAGCTCTAAAGCCAAAAAACAAATAGTAACCCTTTTCAATGGCTCCTTTCCCAAATAATTAAACAAATATAATGCTTAGGACAAGCTCACAAATATTCATATATAATTTTTAATGTTGAATCCCTAATTTTGCACCTTTTGTATGATTTTATCCTATGCATCCATTAATATTTTGCTAAATTATATCCATAAATTGGTCAGCAAATCTTTATTGAATCATTGTGACATGATGATATATATTTGCAGCTTTCATAAAATATGTTATTAATACGTTGGAGATGTCTGATAAGAACCCGTGATGCTATACAAATAATAGAAAAACAATATTGTTAAACACTTCGACAGACAAGACATCCGCTTCATGTATGTATATATATAATAACATTTTTATTTATTTTTGGGATTTTTTTATTTCATTTAAAATCATATTGAGAAGTATTTTACATTTCAATTAAGTTCCTGTAAAGGTCTCCCTGGATGTCTGGGACCCCCTGCTTTTATTTTATGAACCGTCAGAGGTGGGGGGCATCTTTGAGCCGTCGCCAACATAAGATAAATAGCTTGTTAGAGGCCAGTGGCACAAGTATTATTTCATTTCAGATGAGGTAACCCTGCTTTGTTCGTTAGGGGAGAGGAGGAGAGACGTCTTGGGAAGTTAGATAAGGGTCTAATATCCATATATATTATGTTATATATATTATATATATATATATATATATATTGGATAAATACAGTGATAACCTAAAAAGATATGTGTTTTTTCTGTTAATACAGATATATGTCAGAAGTTTAATGATCTCTTAAATGCCTATATCAAGTTATGAAATGATTTGCCTGTATTTTATCGAAAAATCAGCCGTGGAAAGCGTTACTAAGAACTACTACGTAGAGTAAACATATTTACAGTATGTACTTCTGTTATATTTTTTTTTACTTTTGAGCTGGCAATAAAGTTAAGGTACAAAAAACTGAGCTTGCTAAACAATTTTTAAAAATGTGGATAAGTGTATCACTATAATATAACTTTCGATAATTTGAACGACAATGTTCAAAACAGCATTCCCAGGTGGCTGTAATTTATTTCACAAATTTTGTCGTTCATTTTTGGGGACAAGCGATGAATAGTGATGAACTATAATTGTTGTAACTTAAAGATTAAAGAGCAAAAAGAAGACCCAGTGGGTAATAATAAATTATCTTGCATTTTATCGCATATATTATTTTTTATTAGAGACAGTATTTTTTTAAACTAAGTTTATGTATGATAAATGTTGATGGGTTTTTTTAGGTCTTTATTTCATTTGTAACTGTGGATATAAAGTAATATAGCCGGTAGAATTATTCCTTTGTATCCACAGTTGTTGCTTTGGGGGTTAAAATGGGTCTTTTATTCAAAATTAAATACACAAACAATAATATAGATATATATATATTTATATAAGGAGTTGAAATACTAAAGTTAAAATTTAAAATTTATTTCAACATAATAAACAAATCAAAGTGAATAGTAACAACACAATAAACAAAAACAAAATATAATATTAATATTGATTCATCAAATACAACTCCTCTGGCGCTGATTTTTTTAGGGCCTTTTGTATCTTAAACAATGAGTTCTAAAAGATATTAAAAATGTCTGGACACCTGAGGGAGGAAAATGTTACTCTTGAAGTTCCCCATGTCGTCGTCACCATCTTACTTTGGGGAATTTTCAGGGAAAGGCTAAATATAAAAGTGCTTCTTATATAATTAATTTCCCGTAATCCAAAATTCTTTTTCCATCAATAGATGAGGTTGGATCTGGGCAAGAATGTTCTGAAATATTTTTTTCTTTTGTAAAATTATTACGGCTACGTTCGATCAAAACTTCTGTTTAGTTTAAAGCAAAAAGTATAATATAATAGTGGGATTTAACAACAACTTTATGTTTAATGAAAAAAAATCGATTTGTGTTATTACAACGGTTTTTTCCACTACAGTTGTTGACCATATTAAAAAAACTATAGCGTCGAGTAGTAACAAGCATGTTTAAAATTTGATTGGGAAAAAGATGGAAAGCCATAAAGAGATCCTACATCATCACCGTGTGCCAGCCCTTCAATTACTTTGTGGAGACCGTCATTGAGGCCAAAGGTGGCGAAATTCACAAATGGCATGTTTCGAAATATAGTTAAATTATATATATTATAAATTCAAAAAAAATCGTCTTACTCTGATCCATGACGTGCTCATTATTGTCACATTTAAGGAAGGTCTCAATACTTATTCTAGTAAATGACAATGACAACTTATCAGATTTGCAAGAGGAAGTCGGAGGAAATAATAGACTAAGTCACCAGTATTAATGCCATTTATGAGTAGCGTTACTGTACATTCGGTATTAAAGTCTAACTTTCGTTTATTCAGAAACATAAGGGAAAAAGTGACGTATTCGTTAAAAGGATGATTGTCACTTCTCTTTCGGAATAAATAGAAGTAGACCAGTATTACAAATGTACAACTCACCGACTTATATAATAATTTGATGCACAATAAACTGAACACAAAGGAAAGATCAATATCCGAGTCAGTAGCTGATGAAACTGTGGTGATTATGACGTCATGCAAGTTGATGGCTGTTATTTATGTTTATATATGCTAATGATTCGTCAGTAATGTTGTGTTGGCGCCAATTTATTAGGTCCAGTCCAGTGTTAGGACGGGTCCTATCGGGATCGTTCCTTAGGAATGACAGTCCTTGGGATCGGTCCTTAGAATCGTCGGTCCTTGAGGTAGTCTTTTGTCAGTCCTATGATTTTTATAAAATGTTGAAAGAGTATTATTTAAAACGTTCTAACTTCTAATAGTATAAATATTCGTTCTATTATAACTTGGCAATAATTCAATTTCAACAAAAGGGTTTATTAATATTTATATTAGAAATTTAGAAACATTTTTGTCTCATAGTATAGACTTTTCACTATACGATCGTCGGTCATCATTACTTATTAAATGTTTTTTTAAAAATAATTCATTTACAACCCTTTCATTTCAACCGGTATAGGCTAATTTTTTAGGTATTGTCATTAAGCATGGACGATTTATTGTTGTAATAATAATCAATATTTGATACTTATTGATAACATAAGTAAAAACTGTTATATTTGTCATCAGCTCATTCAACATCTTACTTTCCTTATATTAAGAATTTTTCCTTTTCATAGTATTTAGAGATACTGTCAACATGACTGGATTCTGACCGAACCGGACTGCAGTCCTCTGTCCTAGATAAGACCGACACAACACTACTCTTCATCAGTATCCAACTGCAGCTCTTTAAGTACATATGTATTTTGTAAAAACAGGATTAAATTCATTTAAGGGACTCATTTTTATGAAACATAAGGTAGGTTTCATCACCAAGGAAAGCAGCCATTTTAGGTTCAGGAGCTCTTTAATTGGACTCATATTTTCTTCTTCTCAGTCGAGTATCTAGTTATTATTAAGGACGGTCGTACAATTACACTATCATATAAAATGACAGTTTATGCTATTACGACTTAGTTTATAAATGATGCTTGACATGATAGTTCTCGCAAACTCACTAACAAACAACTGTTTTCACAAGTTTTTCTTTCATTTATTTTTATGGTCAGAGGGATTATATGTTTATCCTCATGGATTATAAAACTAAATAAAATTTCAATTTTTTCCCATGTGAGTATGAAGAGCGTCTTTGTGTAATTAATATTGATTGAAAATCCATTCAAAGGATGTATGAATATCATAGGCCCATGAGAAAAAGACTTAAATTTAGGTTCAGAGATCTATAATCTGATATATGGGATTTTATACTAAATAATCAAAGATTTATATGTAGCAATGCGTACTTAGCTACAGCAAAGAACATGAACATCATGTTACATCAATAATATGATGCCAGTCATTCCATGAAATAAAACAATTATATAAAAGGACTTCATCATCACCAAGCCATGAATAATGAGGCTAAAAATGATTGCATTATTAAGTAATTACATCCATAAATGCAAAGTGCAATAAAATGAATGTTCAATGTTTATATGTAGATTAGGGAACAATCCAGTATTTTGTTTTTTGAGCGTCACCCTTCCTTAACTCTCAACGAAATCTCATTTTTTTGCATTATAATAAATATATATGTGCATATTTAGAAAGTGACTTAATATATCAATGTACATTAATACATCCATTTTTCATGAAATAATTGAGATGAAATATATATTTGGAGACGTCAAGACTTTATTTATTTATTCGCTTTATTGTACAGCAAAATAAAAACAGTATCTATTTCGTAAGTTTTGCGGCCAACTTATAATTTTATTATGAGTTGCCATAATTATACTTACTTTTATCATTACAATAATTTATACTCAGATCCGTGGATAACTTTATAGGTTTAAATCTATAATGGCTGCATTTTTAACCAATAGGGAAGAACTCTAAAAACGTATTTAAGAAATTTGATTGAAATAGGAATTAAAATTCCTTATAAGAACCATATATATATATATATATATATATATATATGTTGTTGTATATATATAATATATAGAGAGAGAGAGAGAGAGAGAAAGAGAGAGTGTGTGTGAATGTATGCAAGGTATTAACAAAATGATTTTCTTTATTTTTGCATCCCTCCAAAAATATATTTATTTTATCACTACATAAGTGCATTTTGTTATTAGAATATATATATAAGACATTGTCCTCCCACATGATTTTTTAATGGATGTTATTTATATGTATTCGAAAATGGTTATCAAATAAAAAAGCTTGTACATATAATACTTCTAAATCAATATTGAGCTGAATTATTTTTATTGTTTTATCATAATAGTTTATATAAAGACAAGAATACAACAATATTATATTGTATAAAATGATAACATATAGATATATATTTTTAGAAAATAATTTTTATCTTATATTCCTCAATTATGTGACAATAGTTTACATTTTTAAATTTCTTTTTGTCTTTATTAATTGTCTTTACTAATATAATTTTAAAAATTATTAGATCCCAGACCAAAAAGATAAAAATAAAGATTCCTTCACTTTGAGGCATAACGAAATGCTTAAGATCCAAATCAAAATATCCATAACTTTTTGCTTTATCTATTTATGAGGTTTTAGAAACATAGATCACATACTACTACGTCCAAAAAGTAAGGTGACCTTGCATTTTAAATATCCCGCGCGTACGGATTTGGAGGAATACATATTTTTTTATTTGGATAGGACTGTCTACGACATCCAAAGAAGTATCACGTTATAATATCCGTAATTTTTTAGATACACATTGTTTTACAAGCTGCAAAAAGTAAATATCTCATTTTTTGCCATGTCTACATTTGTTTAGCAAAGAATTCACATTTAATTTTATTTGCAGAGTTACATTTCTGCTGCAGAATCGTTGTAGATGCGGCGCAATCGTTGCAGATGCTGTAGAATGCCTTTGGCGATAAGGTTATATAAAAAATGCTTACAATAGGTACAAAGACTTCAATGAACGTCGAGAACGTTTTGAAGACGAGGAGCGTTTTAGGCGACTACCAACCGCAAGCGACGAAGCTCACGTCATAAAAGATTAAAGATTTGGTGTTGGAAAAGATTGATGAGATTGGCATATCAAAAGACTAGGTAAATTCCATTTTGAAGGATGTGTTGGCCTCAAATGCGTCACATCTCGACTAGTACCAAATCATTTATTTTTTTGGAAAAAGAGGCGGTGCGTTGAAGTGTGTGAAACAATGCTTTCCGATTACATGGGCAAGACAAAATTCATTTTTCGATCATCGTGGTGTTATGCATTATGAGCTCCTTCTGGCGGGACAAAGAGTCAATAAGGAATCATTTTTGAACTTTATGCGTCGTTCGTGTAATGCTATCCGACAGAAGAAGCCAGAATTGTGGCGAAACAACCCTTGATTTTGTCACATACTGTGCAGATTATTTGTGATTTGTTAGTCAAAAACTCCGCTAATATTGCTCCATATCCACCGTATTCACCAGATTTGGCTACAAGCGACTTCTGAAGACTTAACAAACTCAAGCGACACCTCCGGAGACACCGTTTCGAATTAATAGAAGAAAGTCAAAGAAGGAGGTAAAGGTCATTCCTGAAATCGATTATTACAATTGTTTTACAGTTTGGAAAATTCGTTGGAATAAGTGTATTATATTATGAAGGGAACGAAACGTATTTCCAAGTAAAAAATTAAAATATTCTAAATAAATGCAATGTCCACTTACTTTTTGGGCACGCTAATATGTAATGTAGAAAAAGCTACACTAATATATTATTCTGTTTACATGATTTATCAACTATTACTGCCAAACTTCAAGTGGCAAAGAAGCATAGACGAATGAAATTACAATTATATATTTCCAAGTACGAGGAAATATATATTGATTCGTGGACAATGATTATACGTTTTTCAAGACTTTTTTTTCTTAAATTGATTTCTTAACAGATATGGAAAAATACAAATAAGGTCACAATTATATAATTTAAAGCTTCATTCATTTAGATATATATATATATATATACTTATATATTTATATATATGAAATAATAGATCAAGCTCAAAAGATCTCTAGGAATTTAACTTTGCAAAATATTAAATCATTAGGATATAAACAGCAATATAAATAAGATATTTAGTATTTAGAAAGCTGCAAATGTAGATCTAACAAAGATCTTGTCAAAACAATTCATCATCAATTTGTCATTATTATTTTCTTAATATATATATGTTATGTGGTTGGCAAGAATTATTTGTACATGTGGTGAGCATTCTATGGTTTCTGGTGATGATGTATCCATGTCTAAATATATAGCTTTGAGGGGAAGAAATAGATTGACAAGTGCAATATATATGTTTTGATTCTTATTGTTTTAGAAAGTTAATACTACAAATAGCATATATAAAGTGTCAAAAGGAAGTAAATAAACACAGTGTGAATTAACTTATTTAAAATCGACTTTGTTTTATGACGTCATAGGGTAATCCTTTGAATGGACTCCTCTTATTCCATCTATTAATATATCAAAGGAATAAAACAGCTGATCATACTCATAGAAATAATTAATATTTCCTTTGTTTGTTCATAATTGTCGATTAATGAACCTCCAACTTTGACTATCGGACGTAAAAAAAGTAAAGAAAACAGTGTCACACAATGAAAAAGTTCTGTGTTTTGATGAGCTTGCAGAAAAAACTTTTTGTTATCCCAAGCTATGTTGCCTTTGGTGGGCAGAGAATGACTTTTAAAGTGATAAAGTTTTGGGTTCATCCTCGTTCTGGCATGCATATATATTTGATAATTCAACTAACTAGAATTGATCGAATTACATTAAATGGTATAGGACAATGTATATCAGACATTGAATTCTTGGTTATATATATAATGATGTCATGTAAACTTTTTCTATTAAGTTACATTTGCTTTGACATAACTATTTATAACCAATGAAATTAAAAAATGGTATCAGTTATTATTATTTTATTATTACAAATAAGGTCTCGTGATTTTTTTCGAAAAAATATTTAACTTTACTATAAATAACCGATCAAATAAAGTGAGTATATTATTAATTACTTTAGTTTGACGAGTTATTCCCCTTTCTTGTATTAAGTTGTATTATTAATATACGGATGGAGAGACTTGATTAAGCAAATACTGTGACCAATCTTAAGCCGTCCAATCAACAAAAAATAATCACAGTCCTCATATTATATATATATATATATATATATATCAGGAAACGACCGGGTCCAGGCTTGTTTTTGAACGTCCCGGTCCGGTGTCACCGTGCCAGGACTTTTTTGGGAATTTCTTTAGAAAAAAACTTTCTTAATGACGAAAGAACGAAGATATACTGAAGTCCTGACCCAGCTTGAAAAATTTAAGTCCTGGACCGGCCCGGGTCCGGCGAAAAAAGATGTCCGGTCGTTTCCTGATATATATATATATATATATATATAGATATATATTATATTATAGCTATATACCGATAGATATATATATATATTATAATATATATAATTATTCTATATATTATATATATATATATAGATAATATATATATATAATATATATATACTAATATATTTTATTTTACTTCTTAAATATTATTAAGATGATCCTGCGATTTAAATATATTAGATTGAAAAAAGAAGGGTTTTTCGTTTCTTTTAAAGAGAATATAAAGATCTATATATAAAGGAGTCATTTCTGAGAGGAATACAGTTAATGCAATGGAATGTCTTAAGGGTGCCCATCTAATCACCTGACCATGATTTCATTTTTATGTCTCCTCTCTCCCCGTTCTTCTTTTTACGATTTAAAAATATTGGAAGGCTGAGACTGTTTTAACAGGCTTCATTAAACATTATTTATTTTTTCTTTGTTGAGAAACCTTTTCACAATTTTTAAACTTAAAATACGGGTAAGAATATCAAACGGGGACCCTTTTTCTCGTAATACATGATTGGTTGAAGGCAAAGAAGAGTGAAGAGCAGGTGACAAAGATATAACATTCTATATAAAAAATGAGGAGTTGAGAGTTGAAAATAAGATACTTTTGAATTGTTTACTCACTTCAAATTTTGAAATATAATATTTGAATCCCCTTGTTTATTTAATGAAAATTAGGATAATATGAAGAAAACAACCCCACTTCGATTCTACTTCAACCGAGATTTTAGATCTTCATGTCCTTTGGACTGTTAGATTCATCAGGCCATCATGAGACTTATTTCATAGAATACAGGACTGAGGCGTCATTGCAGCAAATTCCAAAAAAGAGGAAAAAAGTCTGCAGTATGGAGGAGGTTATGGAAGACGGAACTCCAATCACGAAGATGAGAGGTAGGGCTCAATCATGAAGACGACAAGGGCAGGACTCATTCACGAAGAGGAGGGACGGGGGACCTCTAACAAAGACGAATGAAGGACCTCAGTGGTCGAAGACGAGCGAAGGGGAACCTTATAACGAAGACGAGGAGGGAAGCTCTCGAACGAACGTCTACGAAACGGCTCCACACGAAAGGAGGGGCGGGTGAGCTCTCTACGAAATCGATGAGGGAGAACTCTGTGACGACGAAGATGACGAGGGTAGGACTCACTCACAACGTCGAGGGAGGGGAATGGGTTCTAACTGGGAGGGAGGAGAAGCGTTCTTGGGTCAAGGCTTTATCCCGGAGTCCCGGGAAGATAGAAGGAAGGATGGAGGAAGGGATCGAGGGATCTCCAACAAGTTTGAAGTCTAGCCAGAATGCTTTCATGGCACCTAAAAAATAGATTCTCAACTATGATCGTGGAGGCTCTATTATTTGACGATTGTTGATGGTGACATCACTTTTGACTCTCCTCTCCCCCCTCATGTTTATGCATGTGTATATAAGGCGTACGTTTTAAGCCCGTGTAAAATTTGTTCCTGTGAAAATGGCCTATCGCTGTCCATGGGCACACTTGTATTATCAGTCCGGAATTTTTAACTCTTCCTAAAGTGTGGGAGAAGAGGATCTTACATTCCTTGAGGGGAATATAATGATGGCTGAAGTTCTTCTCAACTGCAATATCAGCAAATTTAATCAGTTTCAGAAACCATTGCAAAGATTGTGGACGATTATACAACGATATTAAGCACG
>CP045890.1:29027409-29037772 GCA_013387185.1 Caligus rogercresseyi
CGTGGATTACTACGGCAAAACATTATATGAGGAACAAGTCAGTAAGATTTGGTCGTACTTCTAAGTCCACCAGAGTTATAAGACTTGCAGAATATTTTTTTTTGTAATCATGTACTCAAGAAAGGTGTGTCTTATATCAGAAAAATACTATAATCCAATGTACTAAGTGTATTAAAAGATTGCACCAGGCATGTAGTCCTATATATTACAACAATTAAAAGCTCCATGTCGATAAAAATGTTGAAAAAAATATATATAAAGGAAATAAAGAACAATATTATATGTACAAAATTGTAGTACTAGAAGCGCCAACGTTTCCCAAAATGGGAACATACCAAAAACCTGACTTAGAATTTAGTCAGCTAAATTTTGTTTGGGGTACATTCAAATAAGGTAAAAGATGATTATATTTCAAATTTGAAGAAAATCGGATAACAATTCACGGAGCCGCGTTTAAAGGGTTAATCTATATAATAAATACTCTTACAGAATTATAGATAAATATCTATGAATCGACTTGTCCTATAATAAGTCTTTTCTATTAGGCGATGAGCCGAAAGATAACTGCATATTTTTTTTTCAACGTCGACTTTAGGAGATAGTTTTCGTCGTAGGAGTTAAAGAGACTCCACGCAAAGGGTTATGAGGCCCCATCGTTCGATTATGGAGCACATGGAGAAAGAATACATGATCTATTTGTATATATTATGAAACAGTTCATGCCAAAATTTAGTTATGACTTTGATATCTATATATAATACAGGCAAACGACAATTAATTATATTCGTTTAGTTAGGGAGTTGTTAACTTATGGGAATTTGAGCGATATTTTTTTACTGGATGTGAAGAGAAACATACGCCTTGTGCTCTGAAAACCCACTAGATTATTTTTGTTTAGTCTCTACTTATTCAGAGAAAAACTAAAGGCATATATACACTCAGAGAGTACAAACCTCCGCCGTCACAGGGTCCTTATGAGCCTTCCGAGGTGGATTTTTCACGACTGGGGCGGCGTAGAGGGACGGGGAGGGTTCCCCTCGACGGAAATTTCGAGAGGAAGACGCTCCCGGCACCGATTTCACAGCACAGCGACATCTATTGGCAGAGTAGGCTAACTTGAAATATTTATTAGTATTAGCTCATTTTGCATCTTAATTCTGCACTCAGAGATGCCAAAATTTAATCACTGGTTCTTTTGGCATTTCCAACAACTCCACAAAGTTTCATTCGAATCCGTTGCGTACTTTTTGAGTTATCCTGCTGACAAACAAACCAACAAACAAACCAACCAACAAACTAACAAACCAACGCCAGTGAAAACAATACCTCCTTCGGCGGAGGTAATAAAATGTAATAATAACATTGTAGTATAATATAACTTAATCATTTATCAATTGTTAAAACAAAACACAATATATGTATAAGGCAGTAGCAACAATTATTAAAATAATTCTTTAAAATTCAACTTCATTCAAATCAACAAAAACATATTATTATTAATAATAAAGTATGTAATTACCTATGATAAATCGCCTTCCCAGGAGTTATAATGTTATTGATACAATTTTCGAACTTTTGATTTACACTTTGTAAGTTTTTAAAATACTGTTTTGAGCAGGATGGATAAAATAAGACTAAGCTGTTGGTAACCATCCATAAAAACCATTTACATGAGGGATCTATATATATAAGGCTGAGTACCTAGCTTAAGTAGAAGTCAAATGGTTTTGATGCCATGCTTGGATATAAAATCGGCGCTAGCTAGCCTTTGTCAACTAACACTACGGTAATTGTGGAAAGGTACGCTTTTTAGAGGACTTGAAGGTTTGATTTCAGCTCAAATATAATAATAGGAGGTAACTAACCTTCTTTTGGATTTGGATAAAAAGAGTATGTGGGAAGAATCGTCACAAATTTGAAAAGAAGACTTGCTAAATACTATTCTATCTGCTCGGAATAAGAATTCTAGTGGCTAGTCATACACAGGACACCGTATAATTCCTCTAATCAAAAAGCAAAATAATAATACAAACTTTACAAGCTTTTACAAAATTTATTTTATTTGTTCATATTTTAATTTTAACTCATTATTCATTATATGATTTTGATACCCTGGAACTTTAAATTCAAACTAAAATTGTATTATAAAATATATGTTTATGCAACAATATGTATATATAAAAGTGGCTCGTCAAACATACTCTAACAAAAGCTTAAAATATCTTTAAAATCTGATTAAAATCGTGAAATAAGCGTATGAAATTTCTGCAAATACTTATTTTTTCCCACAACATTAGATAAATAAATATATTTGATAATGGTTTTCAACAGGACAAAGTAAAAAAAAGTCTTGAATTTGTTTCATGGTATTTTTTCTTCTTCAAAATAAATAATATATCAACTCAACATGCTTTTCTGCATTCTTTATTCGATAGAAAAAAAAGTACCGTCAATAAACCACTATAACCCAATTAAACAATAACGGATTGTAAGTTGGTTCTTAAATTTATTTTGGTGCTTTATTTATGACATCATCTTCTAGTTAAGAGGGATGGTTTTACCAATGTGTCACACAAAAAATCTTAAAGTGTGGGCGGAAAAGATTGATGTCTGTAATCCTAACATTGCTTTTAATAATATTCAACGGCGGGATTGGTTGTCCAAGCAGATGTAGTCAATTGGAATTAAAAGACACATTTAGGAGGGGATGTCCAACAAAGCAGTATATATATAATTATATATATATATATATATATATATTATTTATATATATATATATAATATATATAGATATATAATTATATATCATGAAACGACCGGGTACCCGGCCGGTTACTGGCTGTTTTTAGAACGACCGGTCCGGTGTCTTAAAAATCATCGGTCCGTACTTTAATATATTCGTAAGATCGTCATTCTAAAAGTGGTGACGTTTTTTTAGAAAATATTTTACAATGTTTTTTCAAAATATTGTAAAATTCATGATGTACTTTTTTTATACGAAATTTATTTTCTAAAAACAACGTCGTCACTTCAGAATGACGTAACGAACGAATATATGAAATTGTGGTCCGGTTTGAGCCCGGCCCGGCTCCTGGTGAAAAAAAGTGTCCCGGTCGTTTCCTGATATATATATATATATATACAGGGGCGGAGTGCCACCGGGGGAGTTACCGGGACTATTCCGGGGGCCGCTGGCCTCATGAAACATAAATGGCTGTCGACAGCCTACCAATGGCATATTGGGCCTGTATAAGGCCGTCGAGGGCATAATTGTCCCGGTGGATAAATGCTTCCACTCCGTTCCTGGTTTAATATATATATCTATATACAGAGAGAGAGAGAGAAAGAAAAACAATACATCTGTAAAAATAAAAGTATTCCATCAAAACTTTAAATCCCTTAAAGGATTTAAAGTTTGGCTCTGTATATGTTGATCTGTCAAACTAAGGGGCATAAGTTCAAGTTTTTTTCTATAAAATAAGCTTATAACACTTAACAACATTAATATTTAATAGTCAAACTGATGAAATAAAAAATACAGCTTATTAACACTTAGAAACATTAATATTCAATAGTCAACTATTAAAAATATCACTGCCTCCTTCTAACTGACCCCACTAAAGTTTTATGATCATTTCCTGTGATCCCTCCGGGTCAGTGATGATTTTTATTACTCTTTACATACATAAGAAACTCATGAAAATAGACATATATTCTTTGGATATGAAGCTACAAAGTATATAATATTGTGAGAAGCCAAATATTCTCTCTAGGTGTGTGTGTGTGAGTAATATAAATATTATGGAAACCCTATCGAAAGAATCGATAATAAATATTCAAAATGAGGATCACATATTGAGGTAATGGGACTATGGAAGAGGGGGAGGGAATACGTTTTCCCCCCATTTCTTCTTTGCTTCAAGTTTTATGAATGTAATGAATATCTCATTTAGCATCTAGGAAAAAAAATAAGTGTGCAGGGTCTGCTGGAGATGAGGAAAAGTTTGCCTCTCCCTTTCTCAATTGTTAGTATTCTCATCATCAAAAATCCTAACTGCCAAAAGATATCAAAATTGATAAGAATGTAAGAAAGTTAGTTACTCAAATATCTACAATAACAGTTTTTAAAGACTGAAAGGTAAGTGAAATATCAGTCATTATATATGTATATATTAGGGCTGTTCTTATTTTTCAAATGTTTGAAATGTTAGCAACATTGTGGATTTCCTGTTTCTTGGTGATAAAAGAAGACGACATACAAAGCTTGAACAAAATCGGTCAACATTACGAGGTCGTGCAACGAGGTCAAAGTTTTAAAAATTTAGTAAAAATATAGTTTTCCGCAAATTTCTTGAAAATGGTGGACGTTACAGACTTCAATATTAATTATAATTTAAAGGAAATCTAATTTACTACCAGACGTATGTTTGATGTTTTTTAATAAAACAAAGTTTTCAGTAAAAACAAATAAAAATGGAGTGTGTATGTTAGCATATTTCATAGCTTTTTTGTATCAATTAACTTCACTCGTCTGTAGAAGATGACTTGTTCGCTTCAGAGTAAAATAGTACTTTTAAGTTTAGTAAACCTTTGGATGATAAATCCAAAAATGACCTTGGTTGCATTCTATCAATTCAGAATTCAGTACAATCTGAGTTTACATCATATGATTCAGAGCCTGTATTGACCTATAAGAAATCGATTATGAAAAAAAAAATGTGTTTCTTAGATTTGCGTCAAGGTATCCTCTCAAAATTTTACTTTGTCTCTGACGCATTTATAGTCTATTATATGCGTCATTTTGTACGCGAGATATGCTTTTTTAATGTACATATAACTCTCTACTTATTAAATTGACATGATTTAATATACCAAAATATTAAAGCTGGTATACCAAGCTTTCATTTGATATGTTTGGTGTTCTAAAATCGCTATACTTTAAGAGATATAAGCAAATACATTTTTGCACGTACTCTCCCAAAAAAATTGATCTTTTGATATGAGAATATACAATTACCACTTGGTAACTGCTGTTACTGTTAGCTGGATAGAAAGAAAAGGAAAAAAAGAAGGGAGAGAAGTGAGGCAAAATACTCTCTCCCTTCTTTTTTCTCATCTTTCTATCCAACTAACAGTAACAGCAGTTACCAAGTGGTAATTGTATATTCTCATATCAAAAGATCAATTTTTGGGAGAGTACGTGCAAAAATGTATTTGCTTATATCTCTTAAAGTATAGCGATTTTTAGAACACCAACATATCAAATGAAAGCTTGGTAAACCAGCTTTAATATTTTGGTATATTAAATCATATATCTTATTATATATATATATATATATACATATGTGTTTTCCATCAGAAATGTAATGTATAAATTGCGAATTAAAAGTATTGAAAATAATTCAAATCGTTTATTGATACAAATTTGGTTCATAAAGAGAAGATTTTTATCAATATATAAAAATCTGCATTGATGTCAACCTGAAAATGTTTTCTGAACTTGAGAAGAAATGGATCATCCGCAGTGTGCAAAAAAAATATGAAAACAAAATCAAAAGAACAGAAGCAGTGGTTCAGGAGGTAAAGAGTTTCTTTGAAAAAAAACCAGTTGCTCACTCAGAAAAGCTTCTCAGCAAATTTCACTTACCAAAACAACGTTGTGGAGGATCGTAAGACATGATCTTGGATTCCGTTTTTATCATTACACTTCAGTTCAACATTAACTGATAACCACAAAGCGCAGAGAAGGCAGTTTTGTCAGTGGATTCTGCAGCAACTATCCAACATTGTCGATAGAATCATTTGGACTGACGAGAAGTTATTTTGCCTCCATCAAAAACCACATCGAAAAAACGACGGAGGGTGACAAATGAAAATCCTCGAAATATTGCGAAACAAATGATAAGATGATGTTAAGGTAATGATCTTCGTTGCCAATATTAATGGAATGATTCCAATCGTTCATGCATTCCTTGAAGATGATGGCTATTTGTCGTCGGTTAATGGTGTTTTATATCTCAGATTGTTCCAGGACATTATTTGGCCCAGGCTGCACCATTCTGCAACTCGTTCTTCATTTGGTGGATGCAAGACGGCGCTCCACCACATTGCACAAATGCAGCTTTAGAATTTCTAAATGAAAAGTTTCGAGGCCGAGTCATCAGCAGAAGGACGGAAAATCCCTGGCCAACTCACAGTCCAGATCTCACCCTTTTGGACTTCCACTTCTGGGCTGTAGCACAAACTCGAGTTTATAAGGAAAAACCAGATTCCATTGAGTCTCTCATACAATGTGTCCAAGCCTTTGCTGAAGGATATAGCCAGGAGACGATCAAAAACGTTTGCAAGAATGTCCTGAAGCGTGCGTCGTTTTGTCTTCAGGCTGGAGGGGGTCATTTCCACTAACTTGTGTAAGGCTTCAGATGTGCCTCTTATGATATAGGACAATAAATTTTTAATAATCATAAAAATCCATTTTTCTTCTTTCAATTATGTATCTATGAGGGAATTTGACGAATTTTAAGTACTTCTAATTCGCAATTTAAAAATTACTTTTCTGATGGAACACACTGTATATATATATATATATATATATATATATATATATATATATATATATATATATATATATATCTATATATATATTATATATATATATATAATATATCAATATATTGAATAATAATCTTTATTATGTTTTTATGTGTTTAAAAAATCAAAAGTCAAATATATATTCATAGTTACGAACTTTTGGTATTTTTTGCAATTATATATATATATATCAGGAAACGACCGGGACACTTTTTTTCGCCGGGACCCGGGCCGGGACTTAAATTTTGAAGCTGGGCCGGGCAAAACCGGGCCAGGACTTAATAAAAATCTTCGTTCCTTCGACATTCTAAAGTGGCGACGTTTTTTTTTAGAAAATAATTTCCCAAATAAGTGACGACGTTCTTTTATTAGAAAAGAATCTCCAAAAAAGTGATGACGTGTCATATTTCAGAAATTCCTTTTTAAAAAAGTGTCCTCACTTTTTTATGGTAATTATTTTCTTAATAAAATTTATGAAGGACAAACGACAGAAAATATTGATGTCCCGGCCAGGTTCTTAAAAAACCGGGACACCGGGCCGCTCAAAAAACAGCTGGGACCCGGGCCGGGTACCCGGTCGTTTCCTGATATATATATATATATATATATATATTAAATAACTTCTACTATTCATACATTTTTATGCTTCAGAAAATCAAAAGTCAAATATATTTCATAATAACGAACTTTTGGTATTATTGCAATTAATGCTGCCGACAGCTTGTAAAGAAAATTTATAAAGAATCAATTATTAGGCAGAAGAAGTCTATTTGAATGTAAGAGTTGATAAATTTTAACGAACAAAGATTTTTTTAAATATAAAATGAACGATAACCTGAATGGCAAAGGAAATATATTAAGCTTAGCATATAAAGTAATGAAGAACATCAAATCCGCAATAATAGTATGATATTAATGATTATTACAAATTAAATAAATTTATAAAAATAAAATAAAAATTCTGGAAGCAAAATAACATTAAATAGAACACATTTTATGAAATATTTGGTAAATTACTTATTTAAAGTTAAAAATAAATTGTGATTATGCACTCTTTATGGTTTTGTATTTTTGTTAATATATTTACATCCTTTATATCAAAAGCTGTATATCTTATATTAATTATATTAAAAATAATCATTGCACGTCTAAGAAAGTATTTTTGCGAAAACAAAACTAACTTTTTTTTGTCCATACAACTTAATCCATTTATTTTTGTGTTTAGTCATGGCTACATTTTTCTTTACATAAACGTAATTTTTACCGCGCTAAAGCCTATAGTATCTTAAGCCCTGTCTCTAATAATATCCATGCATATATGCCAATAAAATAAAAGAACATAATTTCAACATGAGTAGACTACTTTATAAGAACAGAATGCATATGGAGTTCTTCTCCATATGTTTAATATATATGTATATATATATATATAGAGAAGCAAGAAGAAATGAAAAGTCAGGGTCAACGACATGGTTGGTTTCACGGTTCTATTAGTAAGAGATCAAGAAGATCTTTATAAATATATAAGTGTACCTTGTGCTTGATAAAGCAGGAATTTTCATCTCTTCTTCCATTCCTTGGATAGCTATACTGATGGCATAATAATAGCAATTATTAAGATATATAAAAGAACATTTTTCCATTCTTTATAGTATCAATATTATGCTATATATATATCAACCTATAACTCCATAATCATAAAAAGCGGGGTAACCATGTTGTTTTTGGTTTCTTCCCTTCTTTCTTCTTCAACGAAAATGTTGATCAACGCGCGCAAGCCGACATGGAGCAACAACCTACTTCATAGGAGGTGTGCGTTTGCACAACTTATACCCCCCCCCCCTTGATTCTCCTCAACAATATGTTTTAAAACAATGATTATCTGTGACTCAGTGGTCCCAGGACTTTGTTGCTCTCAAGTGGTGCCGCTTCTGCTAACAACCCTGGTTCTTAATACAAAAACGAAACTCATAAAAAATATACTTTGAAAGGTGCCATGAAGTGCTTTTGACATTCTTGGCCTTGATGAAAAAAAGGACTTCTGGGTGACGCAAATAATATTTCAAGGCAGATTGCAATTATTAGAATTTTGTTTAAGAAGTTATATATATATTGTGGTTTATACTTAATAATATCGTGTGTGTTTGTGTGACAAAATGAAGCTCTGTCAGGAATTCACAGTGGTCCTTGGTGTAGTTTAGTGGTATGGACGGGTCCAGTGGAGAGCCAAAGGAGAACAGATGTCTTTAAAACAGAGGTAAGGAGTTATATGGATAATAAATTTGTCAAGGAGTGAGTTTAATTTTATGTTTTTTTTCTATTTCATTTCGATGTTTGATGCACTTGTCCTTATATTTTTAAAGAATAAATATAAAACCGCTTACATAGTCCACTACCGCGGATACCATATTAGGTTCTGGTAGGGTGGGTCCATTTAGGAAATCAGCCTACGCAAACAAAGACTAAGGATTAGGTTCCGGTGGAGTTTAGGACTACCATCCCCGGACTAGCACCCCCCGGGATTTGACCCCCAGTTACTAATGATTAGTATCTCTTAAAGTTCACTTATGAAGTTACTTCATTATTGTTTGAATACTTTGTTCCTAATATGGTCACATATAAAACTATAACCGATTTTATGAAATTCGGTTTTTAACACTATTGCATTATATCATAAGGAAAACATAGTAACTTCATAAGTGGACTTTAAGAGAACAAATATTAGTAAGTGGCGGTGAATGGCATGTGGGTGATTGTAGGGGTGCGGGGGGATCCCTCTTCCGTATGAGATGAAGCCAATCGGTGATCCAATCAAACAAATAGATTATATCTAATATTTTTGTAATAAGCTTAAAGTAGTTATTTATTTTCCATTATATTTAGTATCAACTCCATAAATAATACTGTATTTTTTTGTATTTTATAAACAAAATTGTCATTACCCTCCGCCGAGGAGGTATTGTTTTGTATAAATTTATAATTTTTATAGAACAAATATAATGAAATGAAAAAATATAACGAGAAATTCATAAATAATATAATACTAACAAAGTAATTGTAAAAGTAAAAATATAGATGGTTTTTTAATGATAACACAACCGAGATAAAGGAAATATTAATTAATAGCTAATATTTTTTATACCAGATATTTCTCATGAGAAATATTATTTGTAATTTAAATGAAGATAACTCTTTAAAAAAAAAAAAAAAATTTTTGCAAAAGTGTATTTCATCCTAAATGTCTTTAAGCGCAATGTCATATTTTATGCATTAGCTAAATTTTACTAAAGTCGATTTAGGCCTTCCATCTTTTCCGAGCTATCATAAACAGTTCACTTTTTTGTTGTCAGTATTCACTTCATTATGTAGATCCAATAATTACTAAATTAGTATAATATATATTAATATTAGTTTCTTAATGTACCGATAAGCCTTTTGGTCCTATATTAATAATAGTAATAAAGAATAAAAAACTACAGATATATATTTATTGATATTTTATTTAATAAAGGTTTTTTTTCCATCTTGCATAATTAAATGGCGTCTATTTGTGAAAACCTGAAAATTTCTTGCCCTCAATCTAAGGTGGCGAAATGACCTTAACCTTTTTCTGCGCTCAATTTGTCCAAGGCCTTCTAAATGAGTAATAAAACTTTTTGGAATGAAATTGATATAATTAGAATAGTTCATATTCGTAATTATAATTAGGATTGTGTATATATATTATATGATATTTCTTAACAAATTTGGCATTTGTGAATTATCTAAAAAA
>CP045890.1:29037872-29091587 GCA_013387185.1 Caligus rogercresseyi
TAGCACTTCGTCTCTGGGCACCGTCTTATTTGCCACTCATGGCGAGGAAAAATTAATTAAGAAGCTCCATCGCCTCCATGATCTATTTCGTGGGGTGGTGGATTCACTGCGACGGAAGCGAAAAAACGCCGAGGAGAAGAAGGAGCTCTTTCTCAAGGAATTGCAAACTCGTTTCGATGTCAGTGCCGAAAGTGCTTTGGACATCATCGAAGCCGACAAAACTCTTAGCCGGGTAAACATTCCTTTAATAATTGTAATAAGCTATGATTAATTTACCAAAGAATAACAAGAATTTTTATACCAAATGCCACCACCTATATCTCATTGAGCGTTTCTACCTTCAGCTTACAAACATCCATCCAACCTTCTTGGAGCTCCCGGTCACACAATGGGCTTCTGATTCACATTCATTGAGTTAAGCGGCATCGTCACCTCTCTTCAAGTTGTCAATGACGCGGCAGAGAGGGCCGTCAAGTTCGGGTCTGACTTTACTAAAGTGCTGACCAAGAGCGAGAAACAGCGTCAGAACATTCTTCAGGCTGTTGAACTTTCACGTCGTGCGTTTCCTCACGCAACCCGAAAGTGTTTCAATCGTGTCAACGCTACCAGCTCTGTGATTGAGCTGATGGTATCGTCTGGTTATGACGCCCGTTAGATTCATTTACGGAATTCATAGTTCAATCCATAATTTTTTGATTGTCAAATATGAGCATATATATATTATAATATATATATATATATAATATATATATATATATAATATATAATATATATATTATATATATATATGTATATAATAATAATATATATATGTTTTGAACAAAATGTCTATTGGCGAATTCACGAGATTACCATAATGACATTTCCATTGAAAAACTGTATTTTGAGAAAAACAAAAATTAAAAGAATTGGTATCAATACTGATGAGAGGGATTCAGAGGGAGTAGATTGGGATTCGATGGGGAAAATCTACTATCATTAGTCGTTTTAAAAACGTATTAAAAAGATAACTTAAAACATCAACATGAGTACCCTCTTTTTCTTTTTCCTTCTTGAAACTATAAAGAACCCTAGTAGGAGCTGTTATTTAAAAAATGGTTGGTGCGTCAGCACTTATGTTCATTTATTGGCACTAAATATTATTTGACGAAAATTTGCAAAAATGACAAAGTCATCAATTGATCATAGCTAATTTTTGTAAACTAGTTTTTTTCAAAATAAGTAATAACCAAAAAGTTTTGCTTCATAACGAAACCTTTGACACCAGTGACGTCCGATTTCTAACAATGCTAGAGATTTTTTTATTTAGATACTCGTTTTCAGCATCAAAAATGAACCAGAATCGCTGGGTATATGTAAAAGAACTAAAAAAGTGTTTTTTTGGGGAGGTCTAATATAGATATAATATATACTATATATATATACAATATAGATATAAATAGGTATATATATTAGTCTATCTAAATGTCAATAGCCGTGTGCGTTAAGACGTGTTCAACTCTTAATGTTGGGAGCGCAGGTTCGAATCCCGAGAGGGGATGGTCTTTTGGCCTACCTCATTGATTTTAATACTAGTATGCTTATTTATTTCCATTGGGATGCAATTACCTCGAACCATTTGGCATAAAATTGCAATATGCACATTTCATGATTGATAAATTACCAAAGAAGCAATAAATAAATAACATATGAGACACCTTAATAACTCACAATTGATATACTTTTTGATGGAGGAGGGAGCATGTTTAATGTATTTTGAATATCATTTTCAATTACTTTTTACCCCTAATAGGCTATCAATGAGCTTTCTTCCTTAAAAAGTATATTCATGCCATAAGTTGTTTAATATTGAAAGACTGGATGAAATCACATGAAATATCGACTTTAATGTACTGAAATAATCTCCATCTTACCCGTTTGATCCATGGATGCTATTTTTTTGGTTGTTTAAAGGTAGAATACAAAGAAGATCCACTTTTTTATCCAAGATAAGTTATCATAAGAATCAAGTGGCTCAATTCCAATGACCCAGAAAATATTTAACTAAAAACAAAGGGATCAAACAATATGAGATTCTTCATAGGATTCGACTTTGATCATATGCGTTTTAATAAGCTCCAGAAACGGTTTTTTCTCTACGATTTTACACGCCTTCAAAGGAGCAGTAATTATTTCACCCTTCTCATAACAGTGAAAGCATATTGAAGTCATCTTCCCATTCCTGGAAGTTGTCTAAAGCTTACTTGACACTCTGTATTTTTTAAAATCATAAATATCTCTGACATCACGTTGGAAAACACTCTGACGTCATTTAACCTGTGCCTCTCTCTTTCTTTTTAATGTATTTCCTCCCTTTTCCGCAGTGTTAATAAAAGAGTCTTCTAGTCATGACCCTCTCAAAACTGGCGTTCTTATTTATTCGTTCCTGCCGTGCAACAATCTCATTGGCAACGACTCCTCTGGGATTTTATATACTTATTATATATATATATATATATATAATCTCTAAAAGGTATCCCAACACAACAAATATGATACAAAGTTCGTCCTGGAAGCATGCGTTGCGTATGATTCATCTAATATTTATTATCTCTCCTTCACACCAAATCCCTGGAAATTGTCATCAGGCGATTCAAGAACAAAAAAAATATATAGTATCTGAATATTTAATTTGCATTTATATGTTTCTTTATAAATATTTTATTACAAGCCATTTCCTGATGTAAAGAAAGGAGTTGACATTTATTTCATGATATAGGCTTTTTATATGGAAAATAATTTACAGTATTTTGTTTATATATGTTTTGATTGATACACTATTTTCCTTTTATATCTGTTTTTATGTAGTTTATATACGTTATAACCTTGGTAATTATAAAATAACGAAAATGATGTACTTTGCGAAACAAAATATTAGGCAAAATTAGTTAAACATGCCAAAGACGAAAGTGCTCCTAATATATTTAATTTAGAAAATATATATTTAGCAAGATTTGTTGATAACAAACTACTAAAAATTATGAATCCCGTGCAAAGCGGGTCTTCATGGAATTACGCCATCGACTTGGTGAATTTCAGTTGGTTGAACTCCTACAGATATTTTAGCCATCTAAAGAAAATTGTGAACAGTATTTTTACTATTACAACCAAAAGTTTTAAATTATTGTTGTTTTTGCTTAAATGTTATTTTATATTATGTCTTGTAACTTATCATCAAATTTTAGTATATATATTGTGAAACTTTTTTAACGCATTGATATGCCCTTATCATAGCTAGGTCTTTTGGTAGGTAGTCTAATTTTTTTTTCAACAGTTCATGCAAAAATTTATATACAAAACAATATATAAAACCGATGCTAATAATTAAAAAATACAATATATAAACATTATAGTTCATAATTTTTGCAACATACATGAACATACTAATGAATTTCTCAAAAAGTAAACTCAAACTATTAAAACATAAAACTAAAACGAAGTGTAAAGGATCATTTAAATTTTTTAAATTTTTTAAAAGTGATTTTAAGGCGTTCTTAAGACGATGGAACGGAGGGGACATATTTCACCAAATCGGCAGCTAGCGTCCAAGAGTTATCCGTGACCGAAGGGATCTGGAGGTCCAATGCAGCATAACGAGCGGAGGTGGATATGCATATGTCCTAAGGTCCAGCGGCTGCAGGGACGATCCAATGTAAGCCTATAAGTTTAAATATAATGCTTATTTATGTGTTATTTTTATACACAATTATACTGGCCCTTTTTACTTTGTATCTCCTGTTACAATTGAAATAAGACCTATTAAAAAAGATTATGTATTGTCATTTGCACGAAATACAGCCCTAAATCTCTTGACCACACTAGTGTAGCTGCTGTTACGCACAATCTCCTCAAGAATATTGTTCCATGCAGCCATTAGCTAATTCTTGTTGGCCCTTGGTTAAGCATTTGGCTTCCCTCTCCACTACCTCCTACTTGGCAAATTCATGGGGGTTGCAATCAGGAAATGAGGGAGGTTCCGATTTCCATTACAAAAACAAAAATTAAGTTATATGACTTTTATGTGAATACGTTTTTATACTTTTAAGGGAAAAATTTTTATATACATGGACTGTACATTTTTCTCTCGAATAAGTGAGGATATAGCCAGGGGACGATCAAAACAATTTGCAAGAATGTCCTGAAGCATACGTCCTTCTGTCTTCAGGCTGAAGGGGATCGTTTCCAGCAACTTTTGTAATATATCTTTATACATTCTGTTGTGTGCAGACGTGCCTAAAGTGACTCCCTGGATATTGGTCATTCCATCCGAAGCAGGAACTTTTGGACGGTGTTTTTAATATCTACGTGTTCCTTACATCAGTGGCTATGAGTGAGAGTTAAAAAAATTGTGACTGGCCTTATATTTGTGAAGATATTTGGCCTTTAAATTCTCTTCAGGGAGTCCGAAGAGGGAGGAAGTTTTTTTTTCTTCTCCTTTTTTCTTCTTTTTTTGGTTGTCCTCTAGCTTGGCGGGGAGGGGACTTGAAAAATAAAAATAATCATCATGTGTGAATCATCCAGCGGATCACAAAACAACTATCTTAATGCTCTTAAGAAGGACCTGGCTTCTAGAGCTATGAAAAGCAAATAAAAATAGATGTGAGAACAATAATGGGAGATCGTGCTCCTCTGCGACCTTCTAATAATGAAGTGGAGAATTTGATTTTTGGCACTTTAAAACTCCAGCATGCTATACTTCAAGGAATCCATGTTTTCCCCGGAGGTAGAAATATAGTTGTTATAGTCCTCAACAAGGAAATGGATATAGGGAAAGACCTAGCACACGTTGAAGATAAATTTATTATTAGAAAAGTGATGAAAGTTCAAACGGAATCAAAGGAACTGTGAGAATTTAAGAGCGCAAAGAAAGGATGCTTCGGAAATCCATTATTCTTTGAAAAAATGATTACAGTATTTTCCCCTCATGAAGATGTTAAAGGAGATGAGATTGATCGTGTTATGGAGGGGTATGGAAACATCAATCATTCTGCAAAACCCTGTACATTTATTGAGGGAAGACTAAAAAGTTTGAGAAATGGAAATTTTCAGTTAAGCATTTTACCAAAAAAAGATATCCCAGGATTTTTACCGATAAAAGGATTAAAGACCAGAATTGGTTATTTTGGCCAACCAAAAACATGTGCCAAATGTTATAAGACTGGCATTTTGCCAGAAGTTGTCCTAACTTGTTCGTAGGATGGAACGATTACATCAAACACTGTGCGGGTGAAGGAAAAACTGTTAAGGACTTGAAGACTTCTGAGACGATGATTGAAACAACAGAGGGAATGAAAGATATTGAGATAGAAACTTCAAAGTCGAACAATGTAATTGAGTGTAGTGAAGAGACTAAAAATAAAGAACACAAGGAGACTGAAGAAAACGCGGATAGGGTTGAGGATGAAGAGAGGATAACAAATAGACGCCCAGCAAGGGAACGAGACCGTTATGAAGAGATAGAATGTGTTAATGAAGAGGAGTGTCAATCTAATAAAATGACAAAAATTGTGATGAAAAAATCACCTCACTGTCTTTAAGAAAAGAAAATCTCCAATTTGAGGGGGAGAAAATTGAAGCAAACTTAACTTCGGTTGAAACTCCTTCATTAGTTTCTAAGAAAGATAAAAAGTCTGCTATAAATAAAGAACTTGGCATGTCCTTACGCAAAAGGACCGGATCTGGACCTAAGAGAATGACCCCTGATAAAGATCGTTCACAACCAAGTATGGAAACATATAATCAAGAGGAGAACGCCCCAGATAGTGAGAAGAACAAGGATGAACCTATTGAAATAGAAAAAACCATTCCTCACAAAATTCGATCTCAATCAGCAGGAAAAAGAAATAAGCCTGATACGGAAAACTCTCCTGAAAAAATAATACTCCGCTTAAATACAAGAATAATCATTTTAGTTCATTAATATAGTCCATTACTTCAAACGAATGAGTTCCTGGCATAAAACGAATAATTTCATTGAATACCAGAGGAGGGGAAAGATAAGAGGTGTAGACATGCATCATGAGATAATTCTTGCTCTACAACCGGACATTGCATGCCTTCAGGACATACGTACTCAGGTTTCTTCTTCGTGCTTAAAGTCGTGTTCATATTGTCTGCCGACCAAATTCTCTCTATTCTTTACAGGATCTGGCTCACAGCGGGTATCCTCACTTTAGTCTCAAATTTGTAGAGAAGGCAGAGTGTTTTCGTGAATACTCAAAAGATAGTCAATGCCACGAGTGAAGGGTAATATACATCGGCAATATAAATTCTCTATCTTAAACATTTACGGCCCAAATAAGTACTCCCCTCAGTTCTACCGGGTGTTGCAAAGTCTTTTCCCATGTTTTAACTGTATTTTTGAGAGGTTTAAAGATATTTTCTGTGAAACTTTGTTGCGTGAGAATTGTAGAGCATGACGTCATCTTCAAAACAAAGTACTGTACATGTAGCTACACAAACGTGTGCCCAGCATGGAAGCAAAACGGCATGAAGTAGCAGTTCTCATCCGCGCCGGCCACGGCACCAACGACATCGTCACACTCACCAACGTGTGTCGCAGGACCGTCTCCAACGTGCGCAAGCGCATCAAAGACGGCCAAGACCTCAAGGACAAGCCCCGATGTGGCCGCCCAGTCAAACTGTCCACAGAAGTCGTCCAGAAGGCCTTCACGGCCAATCCGAAGCTGGCAATGGCCACATTGGCCAGGAAGAAGAACGTAAACAAGTCCACCGTGTCCCGGGCCGTCAAGAACGCGGGAGGCAAGTCCCTCAGGCTTGTGGAAAGGCCTCTCCTGAGTCAACGTCATCAAGATCTTCGTCTGGAGCGATGTGGCAAGCTCCTGAACAGTTTGAAACATCACGGAGACCGCGTAATTTTCTTTTCGGACGAAAAGACGTTCACGGTTGATCCGGTCATCAACAAGCAGAACGACAGGGTCGTCTGCTTCAACAAGGAGGACTACAACATCCGCAACGTAACCACGACCAAGCACCCGGCCTCCGTGATGATGTTAGGCATAGTAGCCTCGACGGGGGACAAGATGGCGCCCATCTGGTTTGACACGGGCTACAAGCTCACAGCTGCGGACTACTTGGAGATCTTGAAGACCAAGGTCCTCCCGTAGGTCCTGAAGATCACCAAGAAGGCCAGAAGTCGTCCTACGTTTTTCAGCAGGATGGCGCACCCGCGCATACGGCCAACGTGGTCCAAAAGTGGATGGCTGACAACATGGAGACCTGGCCCAAGAACATGTGGCCCCCCCAGAGCCCCGACTTGAACCCCCTGGACTTTTCCATCTGGTGGCATGTCGAGAGCAAGGCCTGTAAAATCCGCCACAGCAATGTCAACGACCTCAAGACCTCCGTGAACAAGGTGTGGAGGTCCATGCGCAAAGTGTACGTGGCCGACGTCTGCAGGGCATTCCGCGGCCGCCTAGAGGCCGTTATCGAGGCCAAAGGAGGTCAAATTCATCAATAATAGCATCTGTTAATATGTACAACAAACCCCTAATAAACATTAACATGTAGACATTCGTCATGATTAATCACTAGTGGTTACTGCTCACGTCGTCCAGATGGGAAAAGACTTTTGCAACACCCGGTACATATCAATAGAGATTGTATTACCCATAATCATATGCCTAAAATCTTGATTGGTGATTTGAATATTGATTTTACAAAGCAGTCCCATCATAACAAACAAGCATTTCAAAACTTGATTGAAAGAACTCATTTATTCGATTGTATTAAATCATTCAATAAGGATAACAGTTTGTATTCTTGGAGATGTGTAAATAAAATGTCAAGACTAGACCGCTCATTTGTTTCTTTGGACATCCTATCCCTAATAAGAAGGACATCATCCATCTTCGAACCGTCTTCAGACCATAAAATCATCGATATGCAATTTAGAGTCAAATCCAACAAGACTTTTAAGACACCGAATTGGCTCCTCAGAGATGAAGAATTCCAAACAGATCTAAAAAAGAAGCTTGTAGTCAATTTCAAACCAAATTTGAAGTTTGGAGAATTGTTAAAATTTCTTATAACACAATTAGGGACGCATCAGTTTCCGGTATAAAGCGAAAATGGAAGATAGTGAGAGGATTTAATGAAAATGTTGAAGAAATTATGAAAGAAGGATCATTATTTTTACGGGAGATTACCACACAAACCTTAAATGCATATGGAATATCCGAGATTGCTGACGAAGAAATGGAATTCAAAGTTAAAATTGAGACCGACCCTCGCAGAAGACTCAAGAACCTCAGAGTTGAGAAGCACTCTTATGGAAAGAAAATTGGAAAAATTAAAGTAAGTGAACAAGTCATCACTGATTCGAAAGTCATTTTAGATATATTCCACAATACTTATAAGTAGATTCTTGGCGATACAAGGAAGGATTTCCCACGGCCTAAAAAATCCCCAAAGTGTCTCTTTTTACCTATGACAACATTTATAATTTTATCAAGAAGACTTTTTGTGATGAAAAAGCCACCGATCCCGACAGCATTAGAGGGAGAATTTTTACCTTTGTCCAGAGGAAACCATTCCGTACTTATTACGATTTTGCACAGAAATGGAGAAAAAAGGTTCGCTCCCTCCTGCTCTTACTAAGGGAAGAATAGCCCTCATCCCCAAGAAAGGAGATGATACATGTATTAGTAATTGGAGGCCTTTAACTATTTTAAATGAAACATATCGCATAATTGCAGGAGTACTGGCGAAACAAATGGAACCAATTTTGAATAAGATATTTAGTAAAAACCATAAAGGGTTCCTTAAAGGACGGAATATAGCGGACATCCATAGAAACATAAGTGCTTCCATAAATTCAGTCAATACTAGCAGAAAGTTTGGTGCTATAATCGCAATAGACTTTAGTAAAGCCTTCGATTCAATCAGGCATAATTTTATTCTAAAGGCAGTAAAAAAATATCTGCCACCTCCTTTTTTTAACCCCATCCGTTCCCTTTTATTCAATGGATCTTCAACAATTATGATCGACGGTGTACGAAGTGACCCTATCATCCTTGGCAAAAGTTGTAGGCAAGGATGCCCAGTATCTCCATTACTATTTGTAGCGGCAATTGAACAGTTAAGCACTATTTTAGACCGAAAATATGGAGGCTTTGGCGTCCTACTTGGCTTAGAACGGCATCTTATTGATCTCTATGCTGATGATATTACTTTAATGATAGAAGGAAACTCAGCAAAACAGGTCATCAAACATGTAGAGGTTGTTCTTAATTTCTTTATAAAATTCTCTAAAGTCTCTGGGGTGAAAATAAATAAGAGTAAAACGGCCATTCTTCTTATAGGCTCTTGGAAACCTGCAGAAAATGTCATTATTACGGGATGCAAAGTTGTTAACTCAGTGCAAATTCTAGGAATATAATGGGGAACGGACAGACCATCACAATCGAATTTTGAAAGAATGCATACTCAAGCAATTAAATGGTGTAAAGCATGGAGAGGGTTAAACCTTCAAAGAAGAGTGGATCTCTATAATACAGTTCTTATTTTCAAATGGTCTACACGTCAACTGCCTCACCAATTATTGGAGAAAGGCTCATTCAAGCTGAAGATCACTGGTTTTCGATAAACGCTACATTTCCATTTTGAAAAGAAGACGGTCGCAATTAGGAGAAAAAATAGTACCGAAATTGTATTGGAAAATATTAAAGGACCTAGCTAAAGGGCCAACGAATGAATGGAGAGGGTACATATATGCTTCGAATATATATACTGCTCTCTTATTCGGAACAGATATGTCTAATGATAATGAAGCACAGTTCTCTGAAAACTGAGCAGCTGCTCAAAGAATTTTTCGGAGAGGTTCTCCAATATTTGACAATAATAACATCATTGACATGATTCGCAAGAACGCCAGCAAACCCCCATTCTTTAAAATGTTAAACTTTCAACCAGAAGAACTGGAAAAAAATGCACTAAGAGAAGGAGCTTTTACATATGGTGATATATGGAGTGAATCGGTTTTCATGACAGGGAGGTTTCTTTATCCTCTTCAAAGAACCACCAAATATCACACACAGCTAATGCCATGGTTCCTGAAATTCACCGACAAAGAAATTGGGACTCGTGAGGCCCATTCTGTTGCCGAAGAACATTTAAAAAACTTGAGTCTTCCCCCTGAGTGGAAGAGGAATATTTTGAAGTCAATGGTTGGAATCGTTGATGGACGAAAATTTACAAGTCAACTACAAATATCGGCCAATATTATGAAATTTTTGGGACATTGTAAGGATTGTGGTCTTTTATACAACAACTATAAACATGCATTTTGTGATTGTCCAGCTCTAACTATCATCAAAGATTACTTAGAACTAAACACAATGAACATTTCGGGATTTGAAAAGGACCATATCAAAGGCTACATCCTGTTTGGCATTTCTAGGAGGGACTCAGCGTTCAAAATGAGAGTTTGTCTATATGTGCGGCAATAAGTAATTGCAAGGCGTATATTGCCAAATCATTAACAGAAGAAGTTTTGATTGATGAACATAAATTACGCACCATCATGATCGGTGCTGCCGCCAGATACTCTGCTTTGTCACTCAAGATTCCCAAAGTACAGAACAGAGGTTGGAACTACACGGCTGAACTGATCAAAAACGTCCCATCTACATCACCTCATCTAGCAGCGACGCTCAATGTCCTTATTGGCCAGTACAAGAAATAAAAGAACACCAAAAACAAACGCTTATAGATTGATCCTATTTATTTATCTTCTTTTTTTTGCATTTAAGAATTTATATATTTTAGATTTTTCTTTAATATTTTCTATATTTTGTTGCCTTTTGTATTTAATCATTGTGTTAGTTGTATTTTTGTATATATTTTAAGAATGTTAAATGTTTTAGATTTTTAAGGTCTTAAAAAAGAAATTAATTTTAAACTAAAATGTGTATTTATGTTATTCCTAACACAAATTTTCTTTTTTTCATTATTTTACATTACATGTTTTATATATATGATGTATTATTTTTATTCAATAAAGACCGTGCTTATGAGGAAAAAAAACATTTTTATAATGCTTCAAAAGATGTGCCTCTTACAATATAGGACAATAATGTTAAATAGTCGTAAAAAAACCATTTTCCCCCATTAAAATTATGGATGAGAATTTTAAGTACTTCTAATTTTCAATTTAAAATTCATATGAAACACACTGTACGTTATTATATCATAATAAACGTCTATGTAGATTGCGGTTACATGTCCATTAAAGTGGAGAAAACTATATAATGTTGGATTAGCGAAGAAATTCGTTAGCAAAGCTTAGTAAAATTAAATTTGTCATTCTAAGCTCTAAGGTGGGTTATGCCAACTACATAACTAAGTTGTAATAAAGGACGAATTACGTTGCCACTGATTCAAAGAAGGATAATTTTGGGTTGTTTAATTGGGGCAATATCCCACGAATTGATATCGAATCTTTTATCCAAGGCAAAATCGAATATACCATCTTAGGCCAAAAATCCCTTATTTAACAATGTTGTTTACGCATTCTACCTCGGAAACTTTAAAAAATGTTACAATTTCAACGATTTTTTTTTTTCGGTTATATGTTTTTATTTCTTTCTACAATACAAGCGTAAAATATACACTAAAAACAAAGTAGACATTGAAAATGAAATAAAAACTCACAGGACAGTTGCGCAAATACAAATACATAAATAAACATTATAGTTTAAAATTACTAAACGAATTGCTGCTTTTCTATGGGAAAGGAAAAGTATGTCTTTTCTTTTGCTTCCCATGAAAAGGAGGACTCGCTTTTCATCGAAACTGTCAAGAACATAAAATCAAACACTGCTGCACATCTTTCAAAATCACATAAAAAAGATACAATAGGTTTTGTTCCTATGCAACGATTTAATCATATAAAAAATCACATTACGAAATGAAGTAGACGAAAAACGATCTCAAGTGACCAATTAATTTTGAAATAACGAGGGTTGATAAGCGTTATGAAGTTAATGTAAACGGATACATAGAGATGATATTTGGATTATTAAAATTGCTGCAAATATATATTCCATCATTCCGTCTCCCAAGAGTCATATTCTCTAAGCATCATATATATGAATATCTCGTTTTATAGATGAGGAATGAATGTCAAATTTAAACCGTGGATTATTATTGATAAATAATGCAACAATTGGTTCTAGAGTTTACCCGAATGACAAATACTACTGACACAGAACTAAGAAACTCTTAGTCTAACCCATGAAAACATCTTGTTTTTTCCACACTACGCGATCAAATTGTATACATCCATTGTCCGTGAACAATTGTTCACATTGTTCTAAATTCCATTTAGATGGGAAATATTTGTTGTTGTCGTAGAGGATAAAGAAGATAGTTCTTTCAGAATGGAAGGACTTAAACATGTTGATATATATGACATGGCTTTTCTATTCAGGTTCAAGGAACACGAATTAGCAGGAGCTAATACGAAATTCGGTTTAAATCAAGTTGGTTTTTATTCGAAGTTTCCAATTGATATCAGAGGTAGATGATCTGAAGAAAATTAACCCCTTCAGTGTAAAGTCAGTTGGAGGGAAACGTGTCAATGCTTCGATTAGAATAAAGGGAATGGACAAGATTGATGTAAACCTAAAAAAGAAGATTACCATAACTATGGAAAACACCTTCAAAAGGATTGATGAAGTATATGCAGTGGAGTGGTTAAAACAGTTTTGCCAAGTTACTGCTCACTACCCAAAGAAAAATCCCTCTAATGAGGCTGTAGAAAAGAAATATAAGAACTACAGAGACGTATGGAGATATGGAGACTATTTAGTAGAAATTATTGCAAACCCATCAAATATACCCCAAGTTGTCCCGATACAGGGTTGCCTCATTAAATTGAAATTTAAAGGTGCAAAACTCCAATGTTTAAACTGCTTCGGTATTGGCCACCTAAAGCATGGATGTAACAGCCCAAGATTGAAAGTAATTGATTATGCCAGAGCGTTAAAAAAGGTCCTTGAAGAAAATTCTTCTTCTTGTGGCCGAAAGGACACAGAAGATTCTCAAGACCTACTTCCTGAGCAACAAAAGGAAACTTCTACGGACGTCGTCGTCCCCGACATTTTTGGGGACAATGTTGGTAGGGAGGAAAATATGGGCCAAGATGAAGTTGAAAGGACAGAACCTTCGAATGAGGATCTAGAGTTGGTCCATTCTGAGGATTTAGATGAAGCTGGAGAAAGCGAGCCTCTCTCGGGATCAGTGGAGGTTCACACAAACCCTAATGGAGTTGTTTCTGGGGGAGATGTTCCCCCTCAAGTCTCAAGGGAAGAAAAGTCCATAGAAAGTGAAGGTATTCCTATTATTCAATCTCAAAATGTAAACGCCGACCTCGATAGTTCTCCTCCCATTAGTGAGGAATTTTCCAAACCGCACTCTAAACCCAAAAAAAAAACATGACACGAGAGGTGGCAAGGATCGAATTCGTCGACACGCCTTGATGAAGAGTCTTTTAAAGGAAAAACCAGTTGTAATATGTCTCCAAGATGTAAGGACTCCCGTTGCTTCATCGTGTTCCTTTTCCTGTCCTTTCTGCATTCCAATAAACTACAAACATTTCTTCACTGGTGACGGAACAAATCGTGGAATAATTTCGTTCGTCAGTAAAAGGATGGAGCGAGCCGAGCTTGTGAAAGATTTTAATAGCGATGGTGAATGGCATCAAATCTTTATTCCTACCAAAGCCCCCCCCGGCTTTGGCTTTACATCATAAACGCATACGGCCCTAATAAGAGAAACTTGCTTTTTTACCTAGCCATGATTAACTCGTGTAAAGGTAATATTTATCCACATATATTAATTGGGGATCTTAACGTCGATTTGGATAAACCAAGGCATCGTTATCCCAATCAAACAATTTTATTAAAACTTATGGCAGAGATAAGTTTGGATTATGTTATCAAAAAAATCACCCTGATGAGAGCGTATCTTGGAGAGCTGGGAAATTCTCCGAGAATCCGTTGAAAGGGTCTGTGAAAGCAAGCCAAATTTCATTTTTGTCTTTAATTTCCTTTCCTTTTCAAAAAGTCTTCGAATTTCCACAATGGATGGATGATTCATTCGAGAAAGAGCTTTAAAAAGAATTTACCTCGTCCATTAAAAATAGCTCCATCCATATTTTCCGAAGTTGTCATCTCCAACCATATAAAGAAGTTTTTTCAAGATAATAAAGCATCGGGTCCGGATGGTATTAGCGGCAAATTGTTTTCGCACTGTGTAACAGAGGTTGTGCCGTACCTCCTCAATTTGGTCAGTGTATGGAAATTCACGGGAGGTTACCCCAAGCTCTAACCAAAGGCCGAATAACTTTAATCCCTAAAAAAGGCAATCTCTTGGATCCGAACAGTTGGTGAATAAAAAGTTACTTCCTAAGGAGTTCTTTAATCCTATCAAGCTTTATTGTTAAATGGTACCTCCTCCATATCGGTGGGGGATGTAGAGAGTGATACATTTTTTTTAAAGAGGAGTTGTCATCAGGGTTGCCCCACAGCACCTCTATTATTCGCTGCGGGTCTAAAAGAACTCTGTGATAACATCATTAAAAACATGGAGGCTTTGGTGTGAGTTTTGGCAATTCAAAGCATATTATAGACATGTATGCGGATGACATAACGCTTTTTTTAGAAGCTAATTCTGAAAAACACCTGTTAAAGCGCATTCAAGTTGTACTGAATTTCTTCAGTAAATTTGGTCAAAGATCCGGCTCACAAATAAACGTTAAAAAAACTGTTGCTTTGCCGATTGGAAAGTGGTTTCCATACAAGGATTGTAAGCTCCCTAGTTTAATAATAAAGAAACCGTGGACATTTTAGGAATTATTTGGGACGTTAGGGGCTTCCTGAAGTCGCTACTAAAGCCAGGTTTGACATTGGTTCCATTGTAAGTTGTGAATAATTTGAAACCTTTTATTTTTTAATATAAAAGTGCTCTTTAATTGAATAATATCTTCAATTTATCATTATGCATTTAATAATATCTAGTCATCCTTATTGAATACTGATATAAAATACTATAAATAGTATCATCTACATATTAGCTTGGTTTTCGAATATGTAAATGACGAAGAAGTATTTATTGATTTCGTATTAGTATATATAATCCAGCTCCAAAAAGAAGCATGAAAAAAAGTAATTGGGCTTGCATGTAATATAAAAGAGGTTTTTAGTACTTTATAAAGGAATTTATGTAATCCAAAGGTTTTTTTCTTCCTGAATATTATGAGTTATATTAGACCCCTTCCAGAAATCTCTATGGGCCATCGAGCAGCAGCTTTTTTGGTTGCCAAAGAGAAGAAACTAGTATTGGAAGGACTTGTAAGAAAAACTAATAGTCTTGATTTGCATATATATTTGCTTGATTTGCATGTTTGTATTTTTATTTGCTAGTTCTTTAAATAATTTGATAACAATATGTGTATGCCATTTTCCAAATCACAGTAACCTTCCATTTTTCAGATTATTTGATAAACTTTTAATGAATTACATTCAAATAAAAAGGCAAACATGTTTTTTTTTCTTCGTAACAAATCATAATAATAGGTAACGCAATCTCATGATTTATTTATACAATTTGATCAATACTTGTTCATACTAAATTGATATTTTCTTTACTTTCATCCCAGATATCGAAATTATAAAAACTTTTTTGAAATGCATTGACATACACGAAAAATATATGACATATTGGTTATAGTCAATAGACTTGAAACAAAAAAGTATAGCCGCTTAAATAGAACACTAAAGAATGATCACTTTTTGAAATATAAAGCCTGTTTTTTCGATTAGTAGGAAAGATATTGGAATTATTAAAGCTGATTCGAAATGCACTGACATATTAAAAAATAAATATTAATGACATTAGTGAATATATTTACTTTGCACGAAGATACTGGATGTGAACCATTAGAAATTTTGAAAATCGTGATAATCAAAAAAAGACCATAAAGGCCAAACCATTTTTCGTACGATATTTTTAGTGGCATTTATGGAATCTACGTAAAAAATGGGACTCAAATTAGAAATTTCAGCATAGGGGCAAAATCTTGTTACTAGAGCAAGGATGCCGAAGCGAATCGGCGTGCCGAAGCGATGGAAGACCCTTCGATTCGGTTCGGCACCGAAAGTGGCGTTCGAACTTGGCAAAAAAATCGAAAATTCTTTCTCAGTCTCATAGCAATATTGGAAGTATTTACACCCCCAATCCATGAGCGACAATTGTATTATTATTATGTCATTATTTTAAGAACGCGTTAGTTATTATTTAGCTTTATGAAAGGTTCAAACAAATATATACAACTTCATACTCGTAACTTGTATGTTGTTGTCAGTCTGGCGCCAAAATATCCGTTCTGTTCTCCTTTGTATACGTTTAATATTGAATGTATTTCTTTTATCCATCCCAAAACGTTAAAAAAACGTACTTATGTTAATACGTAGAAGTACTATACACGTGGAGATGAAAGCTCGAAAAAAAGGTTTGTCGCCATCGAATGTCTGGGTTAAAGCATATTTTTTCACGCAACTAGAGTTATTTTCTTCCTCAGTTTACAAACAGTCCAAGTTAGCTTTACCATGGTGAAAGAGTGGGTGGCAATCGAGAAGCCTGCTCCATGTTGGAAGCATTTCCTAAAGAATAAAGACGATAACAAAGAGGTCAAATGTACGAAATGCAACAAAATCTTTAAAAACCCAACATGTGACACATCTCTCTACCACCTGAACAAAGTCCACTTTCTTCAAGTAGTTTCAGCCACCAAGAAGAAAACTTTGGACAAGGATTCAATCGCCCCATCAACTCAGCCGTCAATCATTGCGGCACTTACTCGAAAAGAAACTCAGTCAATGGGTGATGTATATTATTATAAATCATTGAATTTTTATAAAAGTAAATATATTTGAAAAATGTTTTTCTTCCAATTTGATTTTGAACAATTTCTTTTGAACAATTTGTTTTTGAACAACTTCTTTGGAACAATTTGTTTTTGAACAATTTTTTTAAATAAGATAAAAATTAACATTCTATAACAATTTAATTAACTGTCCGTCTGATTTTGGAATTAATGTTTAGTTTTCGCGCGAATGACAAGCATCGACCGAATTTCATTTAGAACCATCGCCACCAGCGTTGACATTCAAGAAGGACTACGTGCCCGTGGCTTCAAGGTTGTGAAGGATCCTCGCTCCGTCAAATCTCACGTTTTAGCCTTTGCCGACGAAATAAAAGATGAGATCAAGATAAAATTACAAAAGTTACGCAAAACTGAAAAGTTTTCCATCAGTCTTGACGAGTGGACGTCGATTAACAATAAAAGGTTAGACATTTGCCAATGATATATTTCAGATCTACTTTGAGAAAAAAAAACATTTGTATGATATACTTTCCTCGCTCTAGAGCAATTGATTCGGGGATTGTGGATTTTGCAATAAGCCAAACAGAATTATTGGTTTTTAATTTGGAGCGCTGTTTCTGTGTCAGTGTATATGTGCCTCTTCTCCCCCCCCCCTCCTTTCTCTCTCTCTCTCTGTGATCTGCATGTATCTAGGTGTCTCTGTCTGTCTCCTTGTTTCTCTCTCTCTCACATACAAATTTCTCCGCTTTAATCCATCTGTAGGTTCACATGTTTGAATGTTCACACTGGAGATCACCAAGTAATTTCGCTGGGTCTTATTCGCGTCAAAGGATATCTTCCTGCAGAGAAGGCCGTCGAACTCGTTGATCAACGACTACTGGACTTCGGCATCATTCGCGCCAGGGATTTGGTAGCGTCAACCACAGATGGGGCTTCCGTAATGCGCAAATTCGGGACATTATTGGATTGCCTTCATCAACAATGCTTTGCGCATGCGTTGCACCTTGGAGTGTGCGATGTGCTTTACAAAAAGCAAATTCAAGACCTGGAAAATGATGAAGGAGATTCAACAGATGAGGAGGAAGAGGGGGGGGGGGATGACATTGACGACAGTATTCAGGAAGAGGCTGCTTCAAATGTTCCTCCTTTCGCCGACTCACTAGAAGACGTCATTCGGAAGGTTCGAAAGATTGTCAAGACTTTCAAAAAGTCTCCCGTCAAAAACGATTTTCTGGCTAAATGTTGCTTGGCCGAAGGACTGAAAGAGACAAAGCTGACTCTCGACATAAAGATTCGTTGGAATAGCATCGTCACAATGATTGACTCTGTTCTACGCGCACGGAAAGCCGTCACTCTGGCACTCACGGAATTTTCGCTCACTCATCTTCTCTTATCCGAAGCTGAGATTAAGCTGCTGAAAGGAGTCTGCGATTGTTTAGAGACGGTGGCTGCAGGGTCAACGGGACTGGGATCGAGAGACATGGACCTTGCGAGAGGTGACCGAATTATGGAGTTCATCCTCACCAGATTAAGCAAAGACACGACCCAGTTTGGAGCTTCGATGCATCAAGCCATTTCTCAGCGTTTGGAGCAACGACGACTGCCTCAAATCTCTGGTCTTCTTCGATACTTGTCTGGTGACGATCTTGAAGAGTCATCGCTCATTTATCCTCCCCGTAAAGAGCTCATCAAAACCGCCCAAGAGCTTTACATCAAACTATTTTGGGAGGCAAACGCCGAGGTTAAAGTAGAAAACCCAGAACCTCCGTCTCAGACTGATGAACCTCCGAGCAAAAAGTCGAGAGCGGAGGAGTTGAAAGATTTTCTCAACGCCAAGGAAAAACCTAGCACCAATTATCTCTCCTCTGTCAACGGAATTAATGGACAGATTAAAAGAGAGTTCAGCAGCTTCGATGCGACGGGAACTCTACCGCCAACCCTCTCCAAAGTCTTTCACGCTCTCAAAACAATTCCTCCCACTAGTGTGGAAGCAGAAAGAGCATTTTCCGCCGCAGGATTATTCCTGACAAAACTTCGCAGCTGTTTAGATGACAGAACCTAGACACCCTTTGCATGCTGCGACATTTCTTCTTGCATAATAAAAAGTGATCTCACTCTCTCTAACGCACACTTTTTCGTTTTTCGTGGCATTCTGTCATTTAAAATATTTCGTTGATAATAGTTTTTTCTATGTGCCATAAATATCTTTAATTATAATATACCCAGGTAGTTTTTCTTTCAAAATTGTTTCTATGTGCCATACATCTGTAATTGTAGTATAACATTTTAGTTTTGCTCTCAAAATTGTTTGCCTGAAAAACAAATTGTCAATAAAACTAAACTTTGGATTTCCTTATCATCTATTATTATAATTTGTAAAACTGATGTCTAACATCTCATCATTATGATTTAACAAACATCATATTGCTCGCTATTAGTTTTTTATTGTTAAAGGTATAATAAGAATATCATCTTTCGATTTTTTTCGTTTTTTTTCGATTGCCGAAAGAAGGCGTTTCAATTTCGGCAGAGGCCGAAAAAAAACTTCGATTTTGCTATACTTTCCTTTATTTTTAAATAAGCATTGGTACTTTCTTTATATAATTTACACTAGAATATAGATTTCTAAGAAGGGCCTGTATAAGGCGACAGGAGTCATATTCAAATACTTGGCGAACTGTTTCATACTCTCTTCCATGCTTTAGATTTTTTCGCAACCATATAACATTTGTAATGATTAACTTTAATTTTGATACACAAAAACTGTATTTTTTGCTTCACCACATTTTTCAAATATTTTAAGGTTTATGACTTTGAACTAATCTTAACTTTTCGAATTAATCACCCAGAGCCATCATATCTCATTCGTACTTGTTGTAATAAAAATATTTTTTCTTATCAAAATAATTATTTCACATGACAATTACCCATAGAGATATAAAGATATAGAGAGCTTATTTGACTCGTCAGAGAAATACGTCATTGTGTCAAGAATATAGCTGAACGAGAATGTTTCTCTGCTATTGGAGGGAAGAGAAATACGTCATTGTGTTATGTTTATATCTCTATGATTCTATCTATATGATCAGCTGTCGATGACGTAGTATCAATTACTTTGTTTATAGTGGACACACAAAAACAATAGAACGCTGTTTCTCTGCTATTGAAGGGAATTAGCTCTCTATATCTTTATATCTCGATGCATTTACCCCCCTCCAACTTTGTTTAAAATGTTCCACACACGCGTACTTGTGAACAAAAATGTAAAAGGCAACATGTACATAGTCATATCTCAAAAAATTGATTCAATAAAACAAATGTGAGTTTTGGATTTAGTGCATCAGATTCGATCTAAATCAGTTTAAAATGCAGACAACAAATTTGTTGTTGACCAGTGTCTTTATTATTCTATGTCCTTATTTTTTGGCCACAAAAGTTTATTTTATATTTTCCTCATCAATACAGTGTAATTAAAAATATACTCAATAACAAATAAAACTAGAGGACTCAGAGAGTGCAAACCTCCGCCGATCCCCACCAAATGAATCACTTGGTCTTTTTGTCATTTGCCAATAGATGTCGCTGTGTTGTGCTCTCCTCTTTGAGAGCACAGCACAGCACATCTATTGGCAGAGTAGACTAACTTGAAATATTTATTAGTATCTAGCTCATTTTGGATCTTAAAGAAGCACTCAGAGATGCGTAAATTTTATCACTTGTTTCTTTCGGCATTTCCAACAACTCCACAAAGTTTCATCCGAATCCGTTCCGTACTTTTTGAGTTATCCTGCTGACAACCAACCAACCAACAAACAAACCAACGCCAGTGAAAACCAGTAATAAATAAAAACTCTTTTCAACAGCTGCGTAAAACAAATATTAAGGTTCAAATTTACTGTTAAAAACTGATGACCTAAATATAAAATGACAAATAAGGGTGCGATAGCCGTGCGTGTTAAGGCGTGTTCACTCTCAATGTTGAGGCGCAGGTTCGAATACTCCCGAGAGGGGATGGTCATTTTTGGTTTATCTCATTGATAAGATCCTAGGTTCGAGTGACTAATTTTAATGCTATAATGCTCATTTATATCCTGTCGGATGCAATTCTATCGAACCATTTAGGCAAAAAAGAATATATATATATATACTCGTATATATATATATATATATATATATATATATATATATATATATATATATATATATATATATATATATATATATATATATATATATATCTAACTAATAAAAAAGAATTCCGTTCGTTCGTTTGTTCGTTCGTTCGTTCGTTTCCCTGTATCTCACGAACGGTTCATTAGATCGTGACGAAATTTTTAGTGAATAGGTTTGAGAGATCAGGGAATGTTTTAGTGGGGTTGTCAACTCGCGGAACATTCGTCATCGACATGTTTATTTTATTCGCCAAACGTTTTTTTGGCGATTTTTTAAAATTGCCAAGTTAGATTTTGACCAAATTCACTGTGGATGAGTATGAGGTAGAAAGACGTGTTTTTTTTTTTTTTTTTTTTTGTACATCGTACAAAACTATTTATTCAACACTTGCAGTTATATACATATAGATTCACATATCCAAAATACAAAATTCTTATAATAATAATTGGGCCGATATAGGGACATGGGATATATTATACAATCATGAACAATTAAAAAGATCAAACGCAATAGATGTAAAACAAAAGGGAGGTCTCTAAAACTAAACTACTAAGAGTCTATCTAAAAGAGAGTCAAATTTTTTGGTAAATCAATCTTGTTGCTTCGAAATTTGTACAAGGCATTAAAAGTTTTTGTAATTATAAAATTTATTTCCTCCTGAAAAGGGCCGATATATAAAAAGGAATAGTGGCTTCGTCTTAAAATAATATCAAAATTGGAGTAAACTGTTAATGCAATTTTATCACGGACAAATCTAGTGGCTTCACATTCAGCTAAGAAATGACTCAGAGTTTCTTTTTGTAGCTTACAAAAGAAGCAAAGCCTTTCTTCAAGTGTTTTCCCATGGATATTGCTTGTAGTGAGGATGTTTGAGACTATTCTATATCGAAACCAATATAAACTGTGATCAAACTTTTTGTTTGATAGACTTTTTATAATTTGGTTCATTGGATAATTTTCATTTACCTTATCACGGTGCCTCTCAATTTGCCTCAAATATTTACATTTAATATCGTTCGTTAATTGTAGGAGACGTAGGCTTTTATTTCCCAAAAAACTAATAAAATTTAAAAAACAATCCCGAGGTCCAATTTGCCTACTTGTTATTTTAATTGTACTTAAAATTCTTCGTTTCTCAAGTTCTTCAATAAAAGTGTCTTCTAAATTACAATAAAATATTTCGCCCAGAAAATCAAACTTCTTTTTTAAAAACGTGCCTTTCAGGAAGTCCAATCTGTCATTATTCTTTAGCGGTTCTTGCCACCCCATAAGTGGAAGGATTTTGCGTGAAAAAAATTCTGCTACCCCTGCAACACTATTCCAAAAAGGATTAAACAGCTTTAGACATTCAATAAGTTTTCCCGGCCCGTTATTTTTCACTTTTTCAAAGGATATTTCCCCCTCGTATTCCATTTTAGAAACTATTGTACTCGTCCATGACGAGTCTTTACCATTCAGTCTCTTAAGCCACGAAAAGAGAAATGCCTTCCAAGTCTCTTCCATGGGTACAAGTCCCAATCCTCCGTACCTTTTCGGACACACTATTCTTTTCCAAGATATATAGGAGGAAGTCCCTTTTCCGAAAATGAACGATGAACACAGTTCTTCTATTTTCTTTATTAGTCCATTGTCATAAGGAGTGACCCTCAACAGGTGTATAGCTTTAGGAAATATTAATGAATTCCAAACCTGGATTCTGGACGTTATATTCCAATTAATGAGAGAGCTAAAACCCGCCATAGACTGTCTTATCTTATATTCAATTTTCTTAACATTTTCCGTGACATGAGATTGTCCAAAAGAGATTTTACAGCCCAAAACATCAAGTTCTTGAAGGGTTTTTACATTTAAGGAATGTAGATTGTTTCCAGTATTTGAAATTATACTTGTTTTAGAAAAATTAATATTCAAGCCAGAGTCTTTACCCAGAGTTTTTATTATTTTTAGACTTTCATTTACAGACTTTTCAATTTCTTTAGTGGTGCCTGAATACAAAGTAGTAATATCATCTGCATAGGCTTGTATTTTGTTACTTACTGGGCCAAAACTGATTCCTTTTATTTCTTGGGAAGAATCGATTTTCCTAATGAGTTGATCAACAGCTAAAATGAACATACTGGGAGCCAGAGGATCACCTTGGCGGCAACCTCTTTTAATTTGGAAACTTTGACCCTTCTTACCGTATGTAGTGTAAATTTCACGAAAACATATAGATATCATATTTATGAACTTTGGGCTAAAGCCATACTGGCCACACATTTTAATAATATAGCTGTGAGAAATACTGTCAAAAGCTTTATGAAAGTCTATTGCCATTACTGCTCTATACTCTTCTGTTGTTTGATCTATAGAATCCATAATACTTCTGACAGCATCATGCATGTATCTTCCCTTTATGAATCCCTTTTGAGATTCATGTATGATCATTGGTAGTACTTTTTGCATTCTTTTTGCAATAATTCCGCTATAGATTTTATATGAAGAATTCAACAAGGTTAATGGCCTTAAATTCTTCACGTATCTTGGGTCATTCCCTTTTTTTGGAATCAAGATCAGTTGCCCTTCGCTTATATATTTTTTTAAATGTCCTGCAGATATAGATTCTTTAAAAACTTTCTCTAGTAGTGGGGAGATTAGGTCACAGTATTTTTGATAAAATTCTATTGCAAAACCGTCTGGGCCAGGTGATTTATTTTTCTTTTTATAATTGCATATGTACTCTTTTATTTCTTCCGACATGATGTCGGAGTCAAGATAGTTTGTAAGGGTCTCTGGGATTTGAGGTGTAAAATGGTTATCGCAATTAAAATTACTTTTACATTTATCAGCGGAGAAATATTCTCTATGTATAAAACAAATCCTATTGGTATTATTATTATTTTCACACTCAAGACACTTATACAAGTCTTGGTAAAAATTTGTAATCTCCACGGATATATTCTTTTTATCTGTTACTTCCATCCCATTTGAGTCAATCAATATACTGATATTCTTCTTCTCCATTTGTCTTTTTTCAAGCATTTTCAATCGTTGAAACAAAATTTGTTCCTTTCCAATATCTCCCAGACCAGTTCTTACAAGACAACCTTTGACCGAGTATAAAATATCTGATCTCAAGGGATTCACTGTGTCTACGTTTTCGTGGGTGAGCACTACCTTTTCATTTAATTCTTTGGCCATTCGTTTTCTGTCTGCACTGTTTGTTGTTCCCAATTTAATAAGTTCCCTTCTTGAACAGTCCAGAACAAGCTTCAGGGCATGTGACGCAGATTTAATTTTCTTTGTCATTAGTTTTACTAAAATATCTTCTATAATTTCAACTATTTTAAAATGTGTTGAGCTGTCTTCTAAAAGATTAGTATTGAGTTTCCAACTTTGCTTGTCGTGCATGTCTGGCATCTTGAATGTGGTTACTAAAAGAGAGTGGTCAGATTGGACGCCTGTGATCGTTTTAAAACTAACTGTGTTGGATGCTAATCCTGCACTGGCAAAAACATAGTCCAGTCTAGAACTTTTTATTATTTTGTTCTTATTTTTGACATAAAATGTGTGGTCCGGAGAAGAAGTAAACCTGTTTGCAATATCTTCAAGGCCTCTTTTTGCTAGTATTTCTTTAACTATTTTAGCTGACTTTTGATTGTTTTCGGCTTTATATCCAAACGTATCTCTATTTTGATTTAAAACTAAGTTAAAATCGCCTAAAAAAATTGTTTCATAGTGTTCATTTTTTGCCAATGCTAAAAATTGAGAATCAATGAATTCAAAAAACTGAGGGTTATCGTGATTGGGCCCATAAATCGAGACTATCATTATTTTACAGTTATTACTTTCGCACTTTAAGACTGCATAGTTTCCATTTACATCCTTTGCTATCAGTTTTGGTTTCAAACTTATTTTTACTGCTAATAGAATACCTCTTGAGGGATGATTAGCCTTTTTCTTTTTTGAGGGAACTAAAAACGTTTGATATTTTTTGGGAAAATACATTCTAAAACCATTATTAGCAATGCGAGCATCACAAATAGATATTATGTCCGGATTATGCATTAAAAGATTTTCAACTACTATTTTCCTTTTATAGCTATTTGCTATTGAATTTGCATTTAAGGTTAAAATATTTAAGTTTGAATTTGTCATGATAAATGATTATAATGAGGGCTTAAAATAATTTAAAATAAAACATTTGACATACCGATATTAAGGTTGAGATCTGAGTTATGCATTTCAATTAAATGAGCGGGTCTCTCTCCTCGTTTGAAAGACTTCCTTCGCGCGGTTTCTTCTTTTTTTCTTCTAATGGGCTTCGGTGTAACCGCTTGTTTGTTGGTTTTGAGTCCTTTTTGCATGGGCTTTTTGTAGTCTTGTCGATCGGTGGACGCTTCCTCAACACTAATTTCCAATCTTCTCTAAGTGGGGTATCCTTTTGACTTGATTGTACTTCCAAGATTTCGTCGATGTTTCCTTCCAATTCTGTCGCAGTTTCTTTCAATGGCGTTTCCTTATGGTTTTCTAGTTCCAAATTATCGTTTTTCTGTTTTGGTCTCAGGAGCTGTTTTTCGCCTGCACTATCTATTCTGAGAGGGAGATCAAGTTCTTTTCTTAGATAGTTGCTGTATCTTGAATATGTCATCCGTTCTTCCTCTGCGCACATGGTCTTCTTGTGACCAAACTTGAGGCATTTAAAACACTGGATTAGTTGAAAATCACATTTTAATTCCACTCTCTGTCCCTTGATAGGCAAGAAAACAGGTAGCCGCTTCTTCGGTTTTATTTTTATTTTTAGTTTGCCAGACATTATGTTGCAAAACTTTTTAAAGTATTCTTCTTCATCCTTATTCTCCGGAGTCATTTGGTGAGGCACCTCCTCGTAATCTCCGATGACTTCTCCAAATTCAGCCATCATTTTCTTCAGTATATCCAGGTCAATCTCCGATCCGTTTTTTATATTTACTTCAATGGGATGTTGAGCTTTTTTGAGGTTTTCAATTCCACGGATATTAAAGTAGACACCTTCATCCACATTTGTGTGCCTCTGCACTTCTGAAAATCTTTGGAGAACATTAGTGGGAATCCTGAATGTTATAACAATGTAGCCTGCTCCAGACCTACAAGTGTTGATTCTTTTAATTTCCTCTTCTCTCAGAGTTAGAGCTTCAAACAATGTCTTGAAGTGCCTTAGTTTGGGGGAAAACCCCTTCAATGGTTTGTGTTCCTCATCCTTCCAATCGATATAAATTTTTTCCCATGTAGGGTTTGACAAAATAGCTTCTCTATTCATCAATTTTTCCTTTGCCTTACTTGAATAAGATATTATCTTGGGATTTTCTTTTTCTCCCTCAGTAGCATCTTCTTCTTGAACTGAGACGACGACGTCCTTCTTCCTTAGGCGTGAGATTTTTTCTTCTTCTCCTTCTGTGATTGACCCTTCCCCTCCATCAGGTGGCTCTTTAAGAAGGGGTTCTTTCATCCTTAATGAATAGAGAAAATGCGTAAACGCTTACGTAGTTTCTCCTAGATGACTGTGCGGAATCCAATATTTGCAAAAATGGCCTTAGAAGACAAGGAAGGTAATGGAACTTACTATCAGCGTATGCAGCGATGAGTTCTCCACACTTTGATGTCCCACTTCACTATATAAAGTCTCTAGATCACTGTTAAATTAATTTTCTTGACGAGAGAAAATAACAAACACCTTGTCTAGAGATATACATAAACTGTCGGATGCAATTCTATCGAACCATTTAGGCAAAAAAAGAATATATATATATATATATATATATATATATATATATATATCTCTTAAAGTATAGCGATTTTTAGAACACCAAACATATCAAATGAAAGCTTGTTAACCAGCTTTAATATTTTGGTGTACTAAATCCAAAGAAAATATAAAAGAACTAGAAGCGCAATACAGGCTGGAAAGGAGTATTGGCTGTGTTGCCTTCAATAGAGTTACACAGCTGACCTCATAAGATTCACAAAAATGTAAACAAATTGAGTTAAGAACCATTTTCAGTATAAGTGTGACTCTCCTATATTCAGATCAAGGTCTGTATAATAAGGTCTGGGCAATACAAAAATAAACATGTAGCAGTGTGACTACTCAATGACGTCACTGGAGAACGATTATATTTATCTCTCTCTATATATAAATCAATCTCTCTATCTATCTATAAATATATACATATATATGTATGTGTGTGTTTGTATAAATAAATAAAATAAATATTTATATAAATATTATTTATATGTATATATATATTCGTTCTCCAGTGACGTCATGGAGTAGTTATACTGCTAGGATTACATGATTGTTTTTGTATTGCCCAGACCTTATTATACAGACCTTGTTTTTAGATCAGCGTTATATTTATTGATTAAAAATGCCAAGTTGCTCCGCATATAAGTGCTCTTCGATCAGTATGATCAGTAATTATATTTACATAGAATGAATGTATGTATGATTCTATTATTTCTTTCTGACCTTAGGTCTAATGAATGGGCAAAGAAAATGAGAAAACGGAAAAGGGAAAGGCATATGAAGCGAAAGAGGAGTGAAGAAGAAATGCAAATCCTTCGACAAAATATTATTCTCGATCATTGTTACTCTGTTGGTGATGAAAGTACTTGCAAAAGGAAATCCATCGAGAATGCAAAAACGATTGAGTACATGGCTAATAAGCTTCGAATCGTTCAAACTCACAGTTCTTTATATAAAAAGGAGATCAGGTCTTTGAAGGTACAAATCATCATATCATACAAGCTATAGAAAACTTCTTGTTCATCAGGAAGTAAAAGGTGAATTGTTTGACTGTTGATGATGTGGTAATACTTTCTCCAGGAGATCACAGGGTTGTTGACTCTGAGGCCATATCTAGAGAAAAGCAATTGGATTGCTCTTCAATTTTGGAGGACCACGACTACTGCGAGATACCACCTCCTCTACCTCCTACTCTATCGTCTTTTAAGGCAGCTGTTATTAGTTACATTGCTGGATTTGTAATTCACAAATTGCAGCAGACCATATCTTGTGTTCCTTGTAAAACAGTTTTAACCGATCCATTTAAGCAAAATCATTTCAATTTGGCTTTAATTAAAAAGAAAGATGTGGGAGGCCTAATTTATCCATCACAAGATGCAATAACTGTGTGTCAAGAAGTGGAAAGAGTCTTTTGTCACTTTTTAATAATTGGCAAAGCTGCTTTATTAAAGAAAGATAAAATTCACTTGCATATTGCAACCCAAGTTTTGCAAAACATTTGTGAAAAACAACGGTAGGTTTTTAATGATCTTAATGAACATATGCTAGATGTTAGCCCAACAAACAATCACGTTTATAAATTAATAAAATATTTGGCAGCAACTTATTCCCGAATAAGACTTTATCATCAAGGAAGAGTGACGAATATAAAATTACCCTCCGACTACATAAGAAAAAGTCATGATAAAACAGTATTATTCAAAGGACAGTAAAAGTATTCATTAATATTATTAAAAACCTATCACATTGTTATTCTCATGTTTATTTATGTTATGCAAATATATTTATACAATAATTATATATCTTTAAAATTGTACCATGATTTCACTAAATATATCAATAATATTTTCTATTTTACAAAAATTATTATAGGACTAATAGTTAAAAAAATATAGCGAATCTTTTAAAATCGTACTACATAAAAATCTCAGTTTTCTCTCTTCATTATGGTTACTAAGTTTTTCTTCTTTCTGTTGTTCATGTTTTTCCTTCGGCAGACGCGTTGCGCTTCTAGTTCTTTTATATTTTCTTTGACTAAATCATGTCAGTTTAATAAGTAGAGAGTTGTATGTAAATTAAAAAAAGCCTATCTCGCGTACAAAATGACGCATATAATGGATTATAAATGCGTCAGAGACAAAGTAAAATTTTGAGAGGATACCTTGACGCAAATCTAAGAAACACATTATTTTTATTTTTTTCATAATCGATTTCTTATAGGTCAATACAGGCTCTGAATCATATGATGTAAACTCAGATTGTACTGAATTCTGAATTGATAGAATGCAACCAAGGTCATTTTTGGATTTATCATCTAAAGTTTTACTAAACTTAAAACTACTATTTTACTCTGAAGCGAACAAGTCATCTTCTACAGGCGAGTGAAGTTAATTGATACAAAAAAGCTATGAAATATGCTAACAATACACACTCCATTTTTTCTTTGTTTTTACTGAAAACTTTGTTTTATTAAAAAACATCAAACATACGTCTGGTAGTAAATTAGATTTCCTTTAAATTAATAATATTATTGAAGTCTGTAACGTCCACCATTTTGAAGAAATTTGCGGAAAACTATATTTTTACTAAATTTTTAAAACTTTGACCTCGTTGCGCGACCTCGTAATGTTGACCGATTTTGTTCAAACTTTGTATGTCGTCTTCTTTTATCACCAAGAAACAGAAAATCCACAATGTTGCTAACATTTCAAACTTTTGAAAAATAAGAACAACCCTAATATATATAGGTATATATATATATCTATACTAATAAAAAAAGAATTCCGTTCGTTCGTTTGTTCGTTCGTTCGTTTCCCTGTATCTCACGAACGGTCATTAGATCGTGACGAAATTTTTAGTGAATAGGTTTGAGAGATCAGGGAATGCTTTAGTGGGGTTGTCAACTCGCGGAACATTCGTCATCGACATGTTTATTTTATTCGCCAAAACGTTTTTTGGCGATTTTTTAAAATTGCCAAGTTAGATTTTGACCAAATTCACTGTGGATGAGTATGAGGTAGAAAGACGTGTTTTTGTCTTATTGAGTGTTTACTAGAAAATTCGTTTTCCATATGATTGCATATAAATTTGTTTCTTTCTGTTCCTGTATGTCCCCCCAAATTTAGGTTTTGCGGAAAATAACAACTTTTTATAATGCAACATTGCGCTCTTCAAATTTTTTATAATGTCAAGAGTCGGAGAGTGATGTCAATACCCAACCTTAGGGAATAAAAGGGAAAAATGCAATGACGACTTTTCAAGGAACTATCTTTCAAAAGAAAATAACATAGGCACTCTATGAATTACTTTAAAATAACTTCTTTTTACGATGTTTAAATTCCCAGCCGTAAGGAAAAAAACACGGAAAAAATGGCAATGAACACCCAATGACAACTTTTTAATGACTGATTTTAATATGAAATGTCACAAATTTTTGTGGATGGTTCTGAGATAGTAAGACGTGTTTTTGTTTTTATGGGGTTTTACGGAAAATTCGTTTTCCATATGATGCTTAAAATAAGTTTTTTTCTATCCCTGTCTTTCCCCCAAAATTAAGTTTTGTGGAAAATAACATTTCTTTTATAACGCAACATCGCGCTAATCAAATTTTAATAGTGCCAAGAGATGGAGAGTGATGTCAACCACTCTCAACTTTTCTTGATAAATATGTGAAGTCGTACTCTCTCTTAAGTATTTGCTGTTGTCCCCCATCAACGGAGATCAAACAAATATTTAGCGCTACCATACATATATTCGGCACTCTATGTTCCTGTGAAATGACTTAAAAAATAACTTATTTATACATCACTGAAATTATTCGTGTGATTTCTACTTTTAGGAATAGTATTTTAGTATTTTTTAAGGAATACTACAAAACGGAAAAAATGGCAATGAAGAGCTATGAAAACTTTTTAAGGAACTGGTTTAATATGAAAAGTCACATGCGATGATTCAATGAAATTATTCGTGTGATTTCTTCTATTTACGATGTTTAAATACTCAGCTTTAAGGAATACAAAACGGAAAAAATGGCAATGAAGACCCAATGACAACTTTTTAAGGAACTTATTTAAATATTGAAAATCAGATGCGATGACATCACTAAAATTATTCGTGTGATCTTTTTTTCATTCCAGACTATTGTCAAGTTGGAAAATCCCGGGCAGCGCCGGGTAACTTCGCTATTCTTGAATATTTTTATTTTCAATGGTAGTTATTTCCTCCATAGAAAAACCAATGCTTTTTATTTAATTTTTCAAGAATAAATGCATATGGGGTATGTAACATAATGTCTTATAATTATATTAGAAGTAGTATTATGAAACATAATTTTGTAGACCAATATCGATTTGGAATAATTAATTTGTATAAATTATATTCAATATGTGGGAGAACCTTCTCTCCACTAAATGACTGGACCGAGGCTTGTATAGTAATAAAAAAGAATTCTGTTCGTTCGTTCGTTTCCTTGTATCTCCCGAACGGTTCATTAGATCCTGACGAATTTTCAGTTAATAGTTTTGAGAGCTCAGGCAGTGTCTTGGTGGGGTTTTCAACTCCCGGAAAATTTGTCATCGCCATGCTTATTTTATTCGCGAAAACGTTTTTTGACGATTTTTTAAAATTGCCAAGTTAGATTTTGACCAAATTTTCTGAGGATAAGTCTGAGGTAGTAAGACGTGTTTTTGTTTTATTGAGTGTTTACCGGAAAATTCGTTTTCTATATGATTACTTAAAAATAAGTTTCTTTCTGTCCCTGTAGGTATGTCCCCCAATTTAGGTTTTGTGGAAAATAACAACTTTTTATAATGCAACATGGCGCTATCCAAATTTTAATAATGCCAAGAATTGGAGAGTGATGTCTATACCCAGCTTTAAGGAATATAAAACGGAAAAAATGGCAATGACGATACAATGACGACTTTTTAAGGAACTACTTTTCATAAGAAAATAACATAGGCACTCAATGAAATGTCTTCAAAAATAATTTCTCTTTATGAAGTTTAAATACCCAGCCTTAAGAATAGAAAACGGAAAAATGGCAATGTCAACTTTTAAAGGAACTACTTTGATAAGAAAATAACATAGGCACTCTATGAAATGACTTAAAATATAACTTCTTTTTGCGTGCTTAAATACCCCTCCTTAAGGAATACAAAACGGAAAAAATGGCAATGAAAACCAATAATAATAACAATTATGAAAAATCATATGCGATGACATCAAAAAATTATTCGTTTGATTTTTTTTCCATTCCAGACTATGTCCAGTTGGAAAATTCCGGGCAGCACGGGTAACATTCGCTAGTATATATATATATATTAAAGGACAATTTTTTATGAATTATGATTTCTTTCGTCTCATTGCTGAAAAATCTAATGAAAACAAGGAAATATACATAATATTATCAACGATTAACTGTTATTAAATGACAATTATTTGGTCTCTAAATATATTTTCTTAAAATTCAATTTAATATTGTACAAATGTACGGGCCTAGAAAGTTATCGGTTCGTAAACAATAAGTTTTATATTATTTTTTATAAATATTTACTTCAACAAATGGCTATTAAGTAATATATAAACCTTCAGTTTTGTTATTTTCTGGAGCTTCTTTGTTAACGCATTATTTATATATTCTTCTTAGTTTTTTTACCTCTTTTATTATAAAAGTAGATTATACATACTGAATAGGGATACTTTTTTTGCATATAAAGTTAAGAAAATACCTTTTTCATCCTTCTACCATAAAAAGAACGTCTAGAAACATGTATATAAGGAGGAGGAAAGCAAAAATACACTTTTAGAAAGCTCTTGAACATAAATCCCTCAGATTATCGAAAGGGATTTTACCTTAAGATAAAGGAAAATAACTTTATGTTGCTTTTTTACAAACAGCCGGGCACAATCTATTATATATTTTTTTATTGGAGAGACAAGAAGAAAACTTTAAAATTAATCAAACGTTATTATTTCTTAACATACCTAAATATATATTTTGGCAAGTTTGTTTTTTGCTTTCTAAAATATAATTGTTTCATAAAATGGAATGACATATTCTTATTTTTTTTTTTTTACAGAGATAAATAGTTTTGAAATATAATATATAATGCTTGAACTCCGATATATTAGTGTATAATGGAATGTTTAATAAGGAGCAATGTTCATATATCTTATAGAATTGACAGGTCATCAATTTCTTCATGTATAATATTGATTTAATTGGTAGAAAAATACATTTTTCAAGCAGGGTTACTACACAAGGTGTCTTGATGTATAATTCAATCAATTCAAAACTTTCCAACCAAACATTTTCATTTAACAAAATGTATTTTAAAGTGTGTCTAGGAAATTTAATTTTCCACCCTAAGGTGAGTTGATAGGGACAAAATGATCTGCAATATTTTTTCCTCCGGTAGAAATTCGTGGGGCTACTTCGATCAAAATTTAGAGTTAATTATGAAGCTCCTTCAAAAATTATTTTGAATCATAAGAAAAAAAAATTAGTAAGAAGGAGATTATATATTTTTTATTTAAAAAAACTTGTTTTTGCTCTACAGTTCTTGATCTTATAAAAACTACCTTTAACTTAAAGTAGTAACAAGAATATGAAAGCTTCCCTAAAAATAATCATATTTCTTTCTTTATTACTTACCTCATTCTTCGAACGCTTTCAGAAGTTATAAAAAATTCTTGGGACTGAGATATATTAGAGAATGCATTAATTTATTCTTTGCACACCCAGAAAGCAAACCTCTTGGGAGTTTAATTCGAACAAAAACGCCAAAAGGACAGCAATCGATATGAAAGACAGAGAATAAAGAAGGACACTCTATTGAGCCATATATTTTAAAATACTTCTAAGATCGTAATGATAATTATGTCCTTACATAAACTGTTATGTCATAATAATCAATAGGCCTATGGAGATTTTAAGATAAAGAACTAAGGAAATGCTAAACGCTGCAGTGCGCTGATGACTGAATGAAGTTTAATGTCTGAAGATATTAAAAGATTTAAGGCATTATATAGACTTATACATGCTATGAATATATGTGCTTGTTACATTATTAACCAATATAAGGTGATGTATAAAGGATTGAATAGATGTAACGACATTAAATATAAATAAATACATATAACATTGTTAGAGTCTAAGCGATTTATCGGATGTATTCGACCGGTCCATAGCCTCTCAACGATGAATTACATGAACCAAAATGTTATGATATTTTTTCTTTCCGACTGGATATAAATAAGCATTATAGCGTATAATTAGTCACTCGAAACTAAGATCTTATCAATGAGGTAGATCAAAAATGGCCATCTCCTCTCGGGATTCCAACTTTGCGCCTCCATCATAGAGAGTTGAAACAACACACAGGCTATCCCTAATACTATTTCTTCTATTTGTGTTTGTTTTCAAAATCACAATTATATTGTATAAGAGTTATATTCATTATATATACTGAAAATCAGAGCTGGAATTCAATGGAAATATTCTACCGCAAAGTATATGTAGTCATTTGCAAACGCTGTCTTATTGCACTCGTTTGAAAAACGATTCGGAATATTTTTATGTTTCGAAATAGACTTTATTTGTCAAAAGATTCTGAAATACAATTCATACACACTTTTCAATCTATCACTACCGAGGGATATAAATCACGTTTATCGCTAGAAAAAGTTATATAAAAAATGATCGGTAGCATTTACTGAAGGGACAAACAATCTATTGAAATGTAGAATATCAATATGTAGGTATAATTAGAATAAAGAGGTGTTGATGCAAGTTGGGTTTATTGGTTTATTCATCTCAATCTTATTTTTTAGATTTGGTGAGTTGAGACTTTGCCTTTTATTTTAAGTGTTTTTAATCCATGTTTTTATTATATAACTCTCTTGTTAGAATCATTTGACATTATATTAAGTAAAGTCGATCTATAGTACATATTGCTAAGATTAAATAAATAAATTTTATAATGCATATCTAAATATCGGCCTTTTTACCCTCAGCATTGATATCGGCACCAGAAATATTATATATTAGTCGGACTCAAGAAATGATGCATCAAGATATGTATCATTCATAACCCGAAGTTTCAACTCTCTTGATAATGGGTTTATCAAGGCCTCTAGACGTGTTAAATAAATGGCACTCCCTCAACGAGGTGGCCACCAAGGCGGTGGCCCTGGAGACCTGAAAATGCTTCTACTCCAACGACGGAGGCGGCGATGCCAGGAACCCGGTTGGTGATTTCGTTTTCCCATCCAGAGGAGGCCCATGAGGTCCACCGCTCCAGTGGTGTATCCACTTGGAGGGAGACAGCTACTTTTTCATGCCACGCAATATCAGTGTGGAACATGTTTAAGGCCTTGAGGTCGGCCCTTCGCGCTACCAGGACCGCAGCTAGGGTCATTGGACGCAGCGTCCCCACTAATCCATTCTGCATTGGGATTTTATTTTATTTGTGGTTGTTTTTTACATAATTTTATTGTTTTTATTTATTTATTTTAGAAAAGTTACAAATGTAACAACTAATGCACCCCATGGCAAATATACTCGACTACACTATAAATTTTTAGCTAAAGGGGATTTGACGATAAGTGGAATAAGTTTTGAGAGAAAACAATCGAACCGTTGGAAGCCAAGGATTTTTTGGCCAAAGTTGAATACTTTGGATTTAAGATAGTAATTTCCAGGATACTGATATCGTAAATGAATATGAAGGATTTAACATTTTTTATATTTAATATAATAGACAACTCCCATGACCAAATCTGTTGTTCTTGTGATTCGATTAAACGCGTGGAGATTTGGTGAGAGGGCTTTAGAGGAATATATACAAAATCCGGTATGTTTTTCAGAAGAAATCGATCTTGATTGGTAGGAATCGAAATCTGGAGCTTAGCCTTGGTACTTACAGATTCTATGACTGTTTTGGCCGTGAAAAAGAGAGAGGGGTAAAGAGAAGGATAGAAGGAAAGAGAGAGGGAGAGAGAGAGAGAAAGAGAGGAGGAAAGAGAGAGGAAGAAAAAGTTTCCTTCTATCCCTCTCTCTTGTTTTCACGGCCAAAAACAGTCAGTGAATTTGTAAGCACCAAGGCTAAGCTCCAGATTTCCATTCTACTGATTGAAGACTTAAGCATTTTATGAATGATTCCTCTTATATACTTTATTTTAATATGTTGAGCATATTTTGTTGTAGAAGTTACAACAACAATCATAAGCTCTGAACTGATGCGACATCGTTTAAATATATATACGAATTTCGTGTTCCTTTCTTGTCTATCGATTACACCAAACAAAGATGTAAGGTCTAAAAAGTTAACAAGTGACCATTTCCTTTTATTTGGCCATTTGTAATGTATTGCTCGTTGTAAATGACCAACCAAGAGCTGTAATTTGTAAATGAGGCATCGTTTATATATCTTAAAGGTACTCATTTTTGTTTCTATCGTGAACACCAATCAAAATGCATCCCATTAAACAACTATGGAAGATGAATACTACTCAGTGTCACATATAAAAAGTATTAAAAACTATAATATCAGTAGACAAAATAAACAACTGCCGTCAAAATATAACTTATATTTTACAAATATGTAATTACAATTTATAATACAATTTATAATTTGTCAAACAACCTAACAACAACTAATAAAATAATTATTATATTTATGATTTATAACAATGAATAGAGGAAAAACTCCTTACATAGTAGGTCTTTGATAATTATCAAATGCATATTATAATATGCATTTGCCATGGTTGAGATGCGGGACACTTTGGTATAAATGTATGTAGACTGAATTTAGGACTTTCGAAAGATCCCTTTAAGGATGTTTTGAAGCTCCTCTCTGAAGGTCCTTCCAACGCAGCAGTAAATGATAAAGTTCATAGAGGAATTCACCACTAAAAGTAAATTGGAGGCCCCTAGCATCACGTGGAAGGCCACAGGGACATTCATTCTGAAATGAAATATATGTACAAAATTAAGGAACGTGTTTAAAATGGGTTGGAACTTTGTGTAAATATTGGTAGAGGAAAAAATCGTCAATGTTGAAATGATAGAAATGAGAATTTTGACATAATATTATAGGATATTTAAGCATTAGAAATATATAAGGATCCTATTCACACTCTTAATTACACATTTATAGACTAGGATAGTAATAATTAGCCTTAACAATTCAGATATTACAATCCATTTGTTGTCGACACACAAATTGTATACATTCATAGAAATATTTTAAAATAGTTGTGATATTGGTTTTAAAATACAATAAGGTTTATATGTGAGTTTTCGAAACTTATAGGTATACAAGTATCCTAGCGCACTCCCTTCTTCTTTCTTTTTCTACGTCCGATATATTGGAGTGATGATCCGTTTGTCGGCAAATAGGATGAACCAAATAAGTATTCATTGTATACCTCAATAACAGCTCTTTCTCAATTACTATGAATATCAGACATTGGAGGTGTTCATTCAAAGGATTCTGTAATAAAGTGGATGGAAGCCAATGAGAATGTACAATAGGTGCTTTAAAGCATGGGTTCCCAAACTTTTCAATCCACGACCCCCCCAAAACGATTCCTGAGGCTGGGGACCCCCATTATCTTCTGAGGTGGCGGAAACCTAATAAAACTTGTACATAGGTCACAAGCATTGTGGCGTCTCGCGACCCCCGGGAGGTCGTGACCCCACTTTGGGAACCCCTGCTTTAAAGGATGGATTAACTATCTCTGAAGTGGTGTTTACACCTCCACAGACTCAAGAAATGATAATAACTTTAATGTCAACTGTTTACTTATTTTTTCGCTCAAGCAAGACGTGCAGAAAAAGATTTGTTATCCTACGGCTATATTTTTATCAAATTTACTTATTTAGTTGGATGGAGAAAAGCAAATCATCACTCAACCATCAAACAAGTACTTTCATTGTATAGATTAATTTACAGGCTTGTTGATCGGAGTTTTTTCTGATCGACGATCAATAGCGATATGGCGATATTTTATGGCTGATCGGAGTATCGCAAAAGGTCTTTATATCTTTTGATCGTAAGAAAATCACTAAAAAATAGCGATCCGATCAATTTTTATAAAATAACTAAAAAAGAAAAATGTTTGTAATAAGGATTTTTGAGACAAACCCTACATTTCTTAAAACTTAACTAGCTGTCACATTGACCAAAATCCAATCCCACGACTAATATTGTTTAGAAAACACAAAATACAGACAGCCACTAATGGAAAAAGCCAGTGTGTGCTATCCCGATATATTTTTTGTCCTAAAATATACAGACAAGCCATCACCTCATCTTCGACTGCCCAGTAACAATGGAAAGAATGATTGCTCTCAAGGGAGAGATTAAAGATAGGAAGTTATCCTTGAGGAATATTTTTTTAAGTATATAAATGTTTAAGTGTTTTTAAACATATTTTTAATAATAAAGATCGTAGCTCCTAGATAGGTTCACTACCAGCTGATACCGGATTAAGTTCCGGTGAGGTGGGTCCAATCTAGGAGTTAAACAAACAAACATACAGACAGGCGTCTATGGATAAGTCATTGTTTTGGAGCTCATAGGCTATGAGAAACATTTATTCTGGCATCTCCTGTCTTAAAATATGCAGACATATGTCAATTGTGGAGCCAGAGTGTTGGAGCTCATAGGCTATGAGAAACAATCATTTTGACATTTTTGTCCTAAAATATACAGACAGGCCAAGCGGATTCTGAGAGGACTATGCAGAGACTGGGGGACGAAAATTTTGAGAACCAACTTCTACTTATGTCTAATAAAGAGTGAAATGAAAAATGATCTTGCAAACTTTATATTTTTTCTATATGTACTTCATTTTTGATATAGTCGGATATTGTAAATAAAGAAAATTGTTAAACAAGGTGCGTCAATTGCTCATTTTAAAAGTATGTTTATATCGGTATAATACTTCATTTATTTATTTTAATTATTTATTTTGGTGGGTGCTTTGGACTGCCATATAAAGATGAATACTTATAAAGGTTTGACTATATATACATTTAAATTTTAACTTAGAATTAGTATTACAGAGGTATTTTTTTGTTGATCACAATTAAATTGATCGGAAAAAATCCCTGTTCGTTATATCGCTATATCGCAAAGAATTTATAATCGCTATTTTGATCGGATCGCTATTTTTTTCCTGATCGCTCACAAGCCTGTTAATTTATGATGATTAATTGATATTTAAAAAGAAGTAGTTTTACATTTACTTCTTATATGGCAAGACATGACACATCATGACTGATTCATGATTATTATTGATTGATATCCATAACAAGGATGAGGATAAATTATAACATGCAAAAGTTTATTATCTCATGAGAAGAAGTCCATCAATAAATATTAAGTACTTATTGATCATGAATCCATCTATCTTTATGCGATTATATATATATATATATATCTTGATTGATAGCATGGTTTAGTAAACAAAAAGGGGACTTTAATTGCTTATACCTGGACCTTAAAGTCTTCATTTATATAATCATGACGTCAATACCATTTCTCTACGGTAAAATCCTATAATGCCTATAAAACTCTTCTATTCCAACCAAACTAAATCCTCATGTTCTAATTCTACAGCATTGAAAGTCTATCATTAGGCAGCAATTGAGATGAGAGCATGGATCAGATAGATTCTTTTTATTCTTCTTTATTGTTTAGATAATAGATATAAAATTATATAAAATATATATATAATAAAGTAAATAAACATTATAGTTTATAATAAGAAATCTAAACAAGAGGTATATCAATAAAACATATCATACGGGTAAATATTTATAATAAATCACTATTTTTTTCATAATTTTAAAATATTCCTCTGATTTTGAAGGATAAAATTTGATGACGTTCCCCGCAAGAACCATGAATCCTCGGAGACGGAGGGGATCTTGAGAGTGAGGGTGGCGTATCTGGCGGCAGCAGAGGTCATCATGGACCGAAGAATAGACGGTTTTATAGTTTCTTTTTTGTCAAACAACTCGCTACGTAAGCTTTTGAGTTTGATAGAGCAAACTCCATGCCTGACTTTTAGGGGAATTGTGTCCTTTTTTCTTTAGGAGACCGAATAGGATCGTTGCTTTGGTATACTTGTCGTAGTTGGTCTTAAGTCCTTTCACGTTGAATGACAGAAACTTAGTTAAAATTGGGACAAACGGGCAATCCACAAATGCATGTTCAACGTCGTTGTACAGTTTGCCACAATTAAGGCAATGGAAATTGATGGATATACAACCAGCAGAAATCTGCAACTGAGCCGTGAACTTTTTACCGTCATAAATTCGAGAGATAGATTTGAGTATCCTTGATCTCAGTCTTCTGAAAGAGAAAGCCTTTTCAAATGGACGTTGGGAATAGACTCGGCTTCCTCATAGAAGCTTAACGATGACATTTTGAGGTATATGCAAATGAGCTGCTCTTTCCAAGAAATCGAAAGCGTCCGTCCCGAAAAAGACTATCGGGTGATGTATGATGCAGACTTAAAATTTTATAACTGATCACTTTTTCTTCCAATCCTGGAGGGCTATCAAGATTTTCAGATAGATTCGTTTGATCTCAGTATTTGAGGTTGCGACTTTACATAGACTTTATTTGGATATGGAGTATCTGCAGATCATGATTGTGGATACACTTATTGTAGTTCTTGGTAACTCCCAAATAAGCAATATTTTTTCAGTTGGCAACTTTTTTTTATGGCTTTCCTAAGATGAAGATATGTTAATCGTCAAGGATGAGAAAATAAATGCCAGCATGAATTATTTTAATAACTTTGAATCTTTTTATAATGTTGAAAACTATGTATAAATAATTTTTAAACACCATTTATTGAGGACACTGTGGGTTTTACAGGATGACATTATTAGCTCTGAGATAATGTCCACACCTCAACAAATACAAAATGGTACGCCATGCCATCACTACGCCTACTTTTTTAAATATTTGCACTCCTATTCTTTCAACCAATCAGGAATTAGAACAAAGTCCCTGATATACATATAGTTCCTTTATTTAAAAAATATGCTTCAAAGAAGTTAAAATTATTTCATTGGTCCCTGATTGCATCTCAAGGTGGTCATAGTATTAACTCGTGTTCAGTGAAGTCGAGAATAGAGATTTTGGAAATTCTTTGGAATAGATGGGAGATTGAAACGCCTTGAATCATCACGTGTTTCAAAAAAACACAAAAAAGTAGAGGTCCCTCAACTAAGGTCTGTATAATAAGGTCTGGGCATTACAAAAACAAACAAGTAGCAGTGGACTACTCAATGACGTCACTGGAGAACGATTATATCTATATATATGTTTATATCAATCTCTCTATCTATCTATAAATATATATATATGTATGTATGTGTGTGTGATTATATAAATAAATATATATACAAATATAAATTATATCAATATATATATTCGTTCTCCCGTGACGTCATTGAGTAGTTATACTGCTAGGATTACATGTATGTTTTTGTATTGCCCAGACCTTATTATTCAGACCTTGCCTCAACCCATGTACAAAAGAGAATTGGCCTTTACAGCCCAAAGTGTTGTATAAAGCTTCCCAGCTTCAAAAGGAGAATGAGGCCTTTGCCGAAAAGGCCTTCATGAACGAAAATAAGTTGCTTGGATCATTATTTCATCATTTTTAAGCTCTAAAAAAAAGAAGGTTAGGAGGCAACATCCTACAACTTTCCCATATAATTCCCAATATGTACTTAAGACAGCTCATTAACATATGTCCCAAAACCCTCTTGTAGAGTGGCGTAGATCGGTTTCGTTGAGTAATAATATTTGCACTAACTACTTCTCTTTCACAGGATTGGGGTTGTGCCCAAAGATAATAGATAGTACAAGATGATGCGCTGAACGCAATGTTTAGATTCCTCTGATTAGAAAAGAAAAACTGAAACATCACTCATGACGTCACATTATCGATTTGTTATGATTTATGGCATAAAAAATATATAGATTCTCCTTGTTCTTTTCTCTCATTATCTTTCTGTCTGTTTGATAGAAAGAGCACCTACTACTTTTATGGACTAGTGAAAAAATATAAATAATCAAACCTTTTCAGATGTTTATAAAATTGGCTGAGTTTCGGCTGAAAATTGAAAACTAATGCAAATAACATATTATTATTAACCAATTTTATTTTTTGCTGAAAATCATGTGAATGTAGTTACACAGAGTCATATAAATCTTATTTTTATATGAAATTATATACGAGGTTGTGTGGCTTCATCGATATTAGTCCACCATATTATTAAATATTTAAACACATTGTATTTATTTAGATGGTGTAGGTATTAGATATACAGGCAAATCGTCTAAGTGATGACGTCACATTTTTTTTTTTGGGAAATATCCCTCTTTGTTTAAATGAGTTCTGCCCCCCCCCCCCCCTGGGCTGTGTCCAAAGAATTTTATGGAGAAATCAGGCCCGGTGGGATGGGCGGGCCTGAGGGGGCAAGGCCCGCCCACCCACTGAGTGACGTGGGCCCGATTTTTATGAATGTGCCAACTGTGAATGTGCCCCCCCCATAACAAACTGTAGGGCCCCCCAAAAGCCTGGGCCTGCTGCCGGGCCTGGGAGAAATGTTCCCGTGTTTGAAGGAAGCTTCATTACTGATATAATCAGGTGCAATTCAAATAATATTTTTTGAGGAAACTGAGGTGTCTGGAAGTCCTCCAGAAAATCGTAATAAAAAATGGCATACTCTCAATACATGATGTGAGTCCTGTGATGGCAGGTTTTGATTTACTTTATTAAGAGCTGCTCTTGCTTATCAGATACTCAACCCTAGTATCTAAAATGATTTCCCCCATTCGTTCCGGTAGTGAAAAAAGCTCGAACTCCTCAAAATTTTAGTGTTTTGGAGAACGAGAGGTCTCTGAGGTCTCTTATTGCTGATGACACAAAATTACGACATTGTGGCAGATATCCGTAGATTTCTTACGCTTTATATGTACATATAAAGATTGTGCAAAACTTTATAACTCTACTTTACACGCCTTTGTAGATTGTCAAAGCCATCTTTAAACAATTCATCAGTTTTAATGTTTGAGGCACCTTCAGCTCCAGATGAAAATTTTTTTTCAAAACTATCGTCCTGTTCTGTCTTGTAAGATTCCCCTACTGCAAAATCGAGAGCAATTAATAGTACTCTTTTAAATGTCAAAGCTCTTATAGCTAAGAGGTTAGCATCTCACTATATCACGTGGAAGGTAATTGCAATTATCCTAGCGGAAGTGGCTAGATACATGGCGTTAGACCGTGCCCTCTGCATTGATGGAAAGTGGAGATGGACAGAAATTCGATACTTCCTCCCTAAGTGTTCCCCCTGATGTGGAAAAATTATTTAAAAAACTTTTACGTTAATTCAAGATTTGAAAGAGATATATGCTTTTTATTATGACAAGTGATTTTATCAAAATTTTAGTTTTGTTCATATGTGATACTAAATTAAAATATTTAGTTATGTTTAGTACGCATTAACATCATTTATATACATTCTCTTTTTATGTTTATGGACTGTAGAATAAACGAATAAAAATAATTAAAGAAGCACCAGTCTCACCGCTAGAGGCCTCAGATTTTCTTATGTATTTGCTTAAGCCGTAATTCAGAAAATGTTTATAGCCTCATTATATTTTATCAGGGATCTGATGATTTTTTGATTATTTTTCCTCTTGTTTACTTGTTTTTTAGACATTTTTCAGTATACATATATGTATGATCAGACCATTACTTTTTTGCTTCCTGTTTCTGTACATTTTTATAAAGGTAAATTGATAGGAACGAGAGAAAAAATATGACAGCAAAATGTAATGGTACTTTTTGATTAGATAGTAGGAGGTCCTTTAATCCATCATGCCATATAATTATATTTGACTGGCTAAAAGAATCTTAGGCTTAATAGTATTCTTTAACGTTAGTACCTTGACAAAAAAATGGACAAAAAATCTTATTTTTCCAGAATAAAAAATACTAGTAGATGAAATAATGTATTCATACATTCTACTAAAGTGGATAAAACTTTCATACAACTTTCTACATCAATCTGGAGTGTATAAGCATATAATTAGAGATAGAAAGTCGAGGGATATTTGGGCGTGTGAAAGGGAGAATGTCTGAAGGGTGCAAATGAGTTCAAGCTCCTTGTTGTCACTATTCTCTTTCCTCAGAACAGACACCAAAACAGAGATTTCAATATAAAATAAATACCTTCCGGTTCCGCCGACTTGGCCTGCTTCATAAATGAAATAAATGAACGAAAGTTATAGAATTTAGCTGGAGTGCTAGCAACCAAAGTGGAACCTATTTTAAACGCAAAACTGGGAGTGGAACAGAAAGGATTTCTGAAGGGGATAAAATTTTTTGATATTTTCTTGAAATATTGAAACCGCTATGGAGTTGCTCAATTAAAAAAAGACTTACGGGCTATCAATAGCTGTAGATTTAAAAAAGCTTTTGATACCATTAAGCACGGTCATATTTTTAGAAGCATAAAAAAAGTTTACCTAAAGAATATTTTAATCCAATAAGAGCTTCTTTTATAACGGCTCATCAAACTATATCTATGGGCGTTCTAGAAAGTCACCCTATTATTTTAAAAAGGAGTTGCCGCTCAAGGAAGTATGCCCTATGTCACTCTTTTATTGTTGGAGCACTATTGATCTTAGCACAATATCTCCTAGAAGTATAGAGGTTTTTGAGTAGATTTTGGACCCAAAAAACCTATATAGATTTGTACGCCGACGACGTTACACTTATGTTAGAGGCAAAATCAGAAAAACAGCGTCAAGCGGATTGAAGTTATACTCAACTTCATTAAGAAATATGAAAAGAGGTCTGGTCCTGAGAATAAACAACAAAAAAAACGGTGATTCTTCCCATTGGTGTCTGGAATCCAGTACAAAATAAAGTAATTGCAGGATGCCTCAGTAGAGGGAAAAGGGGAAATTCTAGGAATTTCTTGGACTTCCCAGGGAGCTTCGGAAATGCAATTGGTTGAACATGCAAAAACATGTGGTTACACAACATTCAACGTTGGAGAAAATTCAGTCTCCAAAAAAGAATTGACTTATACAACTATTCCATTGTTCCTTATGTCCTGTACAAATCATCATCTCTTCCGTGGCTTGCAGAAAAAGTAATCTCTAAGAAAGCTCATGGCTAAATGACAGGCTTGTGAGCGATCAGGAAAAAAATAGCGATCCGATCAAAAATAGCGATCAGAAATTCTTTGCGATATAGCGATATAACGATCAGGGATTTTTCCGATCAGCGATCCGATCAATTTAATAGCGATCAACAAAAAGATACCTATGTAGAACTAATTCTAAGTAAAAATTTAAATGTATATACGGTCCAAACCTTTTAGACATTCATCTTTATATGGCAATGGAATGGTTGTTTCTCATAGCCTATGAGCTCCAAATAACGACTTCTCCATAGGCGCCTGTCTGTATATTTTAGGACAAAAATATCAGAATGATTGTTTCTCATAGCCTATGAGCTCCAACACTCTGGCTCCACAATTGACATATGTCGCATACTTTAAGACAGGAGATGCCAGAATAAATGTTTCCCTAATACCCTATGAGCTCCAAAACAATGACTTCTACATAGTCGCTGTCTGTATATTTTAAGACAAAAAATATATCACGATAGCACACACTGGCTTTTTTCATTAGTATTAGTCTGTATTTTGTTTTTTCTAAACAAATATGAGTTGTTGGAATGGTTTTGGTCAATGTGACAGCTAGTTAAGTCTTAAGAATGTAGTTTGTCTCAAAAATCCTTATTCCAAACATTTTTTTTTTTTTAGTTAATTTTATACAACATGGATCGGATCGCTATTTTTTTAGTGATTTTTATTACGATCAAAAGATATAAAGATCAGGACCTTTTGCGATACTCCCGATCAGCGATCAAATATCGCTATATCTCTATTGATCGCCGTCAGAAAAACTCCGATCACCAGCCCTGCTAATGAGCTGTTCATAAGAGTTATCTGCCCTCGTTGAAGAGACCGAGGTCTCATATCGGAGGAGGGCTATCACTGCTTTATAAAAAAATTCCTAAAATCTTTCAGAAAAGTGGTTGTGGATTTATCCGTTAATCCGAACCAGGAGTGGGCGAGCTGTGTTTTCTTCAAGTTCAGCATACTTTTTACTCATGTTTGGGACGGGATGCTTCGAACGAAAAATTAATGGAATTTTCCTCTATAATAGCATCCATTCAAAGAATAATTGGGAAGGCACGCCGCTTTTTTCATCCTCATTTTACCATTGACATAGTTCGACAAAAAATTAACAAGCCGTTTTTTTCAAAAACCTCCCAGGCCAAAAGAACTAGAATGGAAGGCTTATCAGAAGAAATTTTGTCTGTTCACGATTTAGACAGGGAGCCTCTGTTTAAGTGTGGAAAATTCTTCTTTCCATTAAATAGAGCAGCAAGGAATCATCTTCCACCGATACCTTGGCACTTAAGGATGTCCTTTTCACAAAACACAAAAGAGGAATCCGAGAAATTGTGCGATATATATATAAGAGAGCTAGGCCTCCAAGCGTCGTGGAAGAAACGAATTATGAGTTCTATCTCCAAAACGATAGATGAAAAAAGATTTTACCTCGCAACTTCAAATTTCTACTAAATGTTTTATTTTTTAATAAGCCATGTAAAAGACTGTGGACAACTATTTATTCAGTGGTCCATGCGTTTGCCAACTGTCCTGCATTCCTCTTCATAAGGGAATTTGTCAGGGTCAACGTTAAAGGAGGTGAAAAAAGAATTGTCACAGCCATAATTCTATTCGGATTAAGTTCGAATCCCCATAAAGGCTCCTGCGAAAACACGAGCTATGGAGCTTTTTTTATCGAGTATTCGCAGCTATTTGGCGGAGAAAATTAACTCTTGACAGAGTAATTGTTATTGGAGACATTCGGGCCATCATGATCTCGACGGCAGCGCGATACCTGGCCTTTAGTGTGAAGATCCCTACAATCAATACCATTCCGAGGAAATATGTGGGGGATCTGGTAAAATATTATCCGTCTTGCTCCGCTGGACATCTCCAATTTTCTGCAACGTATTATGAGGCAATACAGAAATTTGTTAAAAGACAAACAAAATAATATATCAATTTTGAATTTTTATTTATTATTTGCACCTTTGTTTATTATATTTTTATGTTTGATTACAATATGTGTTCCCTTAATGTTTTTAATTATTGATTTTGTATGTATAGTGCAGCTAGATTTTAGATTAGAGATTTAATTTTAAACTAAAATGTTATTTATATATATATTTTTTATATGTAATATCTCTAATCAATAAAGTCTCTTTAAAAATATATATATATTCTTCAAGAGAGAAAGAGAATAGTGATAACAAGGAGCTTGAACTCAATTGCACCCTTCAGACATTCTCCTCTTTCACACGCCCCAAAATATCCCTCGACTTTCTATCTCTACATATAATCCCTACATTATCCATCAAACCATCTGTTAGCTCTTTAAACTGTCCAATTAATTACATTACTTATGAAAAAAAGTTTGAATATAAGAGCAAAGTGTTTACCGTCAAATCTGAATATGAGGGTACTACTTTAAAATAATAAATATGCTCACGAGTCAATGAAAATATCAAGCAAGGATAAATGTAGGCAGATTAGCGCCCTCTATATATTGAAGCGCGGGAAATTCCAACAGCAATGAATAATGACGTTTTATTATTTAATTTACCTTCTCCTTCCGACAGTAGAAGTGATGCCTCCGGTGTGGAATGGCTTGGTGAGTTACTTCGTATGCCTGAGTGACAAGTCGAAAGGTATTACAGAAGAGAACACGTAAGGAACAATGCTCATGAGGATCATGGCCGACTTCTCTCGTCGCTTTCGGAAATGCGTGGAGGATGATGCGGAATTTAGTTTTTTAGCTCGGAGTAAAGTATTCTCGTCATCTTCATCCAAATCATCCGAGATAATTCCACACCACCACCACCACCAACTGCCAGAGAAGTCTCCCCAGTCGTAGTGCTGATGGCCAACTTCTTCCTCTGCGAAGGGATTCGACCCCCCTTGCTCACGACTTTCTTTTCCCACGAAGCGATACTCAAGGCGATCCGAGGCCTTTAGCTTCAGGTAGATTCGGGAGTTTGAATATGACGAGGGCTAAAAAAGGAATGATCCCTGTTACGATAAGCTCGTCCCACCAGGAACTGAATGTGATGTAGCGCTGATCCTCGTTCAGAGGCGTTGTGTTGTAGTCGGATGTATTCGTGTTGCGTCAAAAAGTCCCAAGTTTAAACTCAAAGATTTTTGGGAATGTTTTGGAGCAGCCTGTATAAATCCATGATTATTCCTCATTACATCATTGTAATATATATTTCCTTGTTTTTATATATATTTGTTTAACTATGCATATAAAAAAATATATTTTTTGTTTTTCACTGCGCAACTCTTCCCTTCCCTATTAACTTTTTAACCAGCAATGGATAGCACAAGAAGGAAGTATGGCCAGAAGGCAGGTCGATGTGTGAGAGGATAGCAAATGGCTCGGTGACGCTCTGCAGAAATGGCGACGATCATAAAATGGAGGCAGAGACAACGACTTGTCGAAAGGGATGAAGGAAATAAGGGTAGGCCAGTCGATACCAAAGGGGCTCAGACGTCTTCTGAGAGCGGTAAAACGTACCGATCACGCCGTAATCCTGAAGTAATAAAATATGAGAAGAAAATCCACGATTGCTGGAAAAATAGATGATGTTATTATATTTATGAAGGTCCAACACTTCAAACAAATTGTTAAGTATGTGATTGGTTGAAAAAAAGGAACGTGAATAATAAAAAGCAATGAAAATATCCCTTCATGTATGGCTTTTGAAATATTGACATCAACTCAGGGATGACAATTTCGTCCTTTATAACATGAAGCGGGTTTTTTCTTGACACTTACGACCCCTTTGAATGGAGTCCAATATTGCCTATCTATATCATAGAGACATAAAGATATAGAGAGCTGATTCCTTCAATAGCAGAGAAACAGCGTTCAGCTGTATTTCTGTGTCCACTATAAACAAAGTAATTTGACCTACGTCATCGTAAGCTGATCATAGAGATAGATTCTATCTCTATGATCAGCTACGATGACGTAAGTATAAATTACTTTGTTTATTTTGAACACACAGAAACAAAAAAAAATTGTATTTATGGGTGAGAAGTACAATTAATGTTTTTATTGCCATTTTGATAGAATTGTAACTTCTGTGGGAAACAGTAATAAGCATACTACCATGTAAATAATCTATTGGACCTAATATCTTATCAATGAGATTGACCAAAATTGATCTTCCCCTCTCGTGAGGAGTCGAGTCATTGTATATATTTAATACAGACTCTCGGTTTGTAAAGAGCAACCCAGTATTTAGAAAATATTTTAAAAGATGCATATAGTTAAAAGAACTGCACACAGAATCGAAAACCCGACAAACTTTACTCAGGCTTTTTTAAGTTATAAGTCAGGTGCATTGCTTTCATAAATAAAACAACATGACTTTAGATATATTGTGTTTATAAAAGAATAGAAAGACTTGAAAGGAAAGTATTCATTAAGTATTATGTAGTATGTAATTAATTGGTAGACAGCACTAAGTGTTCTGCAATTGATAACACTATGTAACAGGATTTTGCCCCTAGACTACGTAGACTCTAAAAATGCCACTAATAATATCGTCCGAAAAAAGGTTTGTACTTTATGGCCTTTTTTTGAAAATCAGTATTTTAATCATTTTTAATGGTTCACTCCCAGTTATCTTAATGCAAGGTAAGAATAACCACAAATGTCATAATTATTTATTTTGGTCGTATGTCAATGCATTTCAAATCAGTTTTTATAATTTCAATATCTTTCTTACTATTTGAAAAAATAGGCTTTATATTTCAAAAAGTTGATCATTTTTAGTGTTCTATTTAAGAGGCTATACTTTTTTGGTTTCGAGTTTATTGAGTATAATTAATATATAATATATTTTTCGTATATATCAATGCATTTCAGAACAGTTTTTATAATTTCGATAGATAACTGGGCGTGAACCATTAAAATGATTAAAATCCTGATTTTCAAAAAAGGCCATTAAGTCTAAACCTTTTTTGGACGATATTTTGAGTTGCATTTTTGGAATCTACTTAAAAAATGGGACACCAATTAGGAATTTCAGCCTAGAGGCAAAAAAAGACCTTAATTTTGTTACATAGTGTAATGATCAAATTGAAGAGAGAAGAAGTCACCTAAGAAATAATTTCTATTCATCCACTGTTAGATCCAGAGGGACATTTTTTGAAGTGGCATATAAATTTGTTTCATCAACTATTTAACAAAAAAGTTAATTTTTTTTGTACGCTAGGTACATATTTATTCAACATATTTTCTATATATAATTTACAGAATGTATCATTTTTTTAAACGACTTTTAAATTAATCCTGGGTTAACTTCTTTTTTGAAGACCCATTGGAGTTTATAGACAAACAAATGAAAATAAAAACTTTTAGTCGATAATATATGGAGTGTGAGTCCCTGAGTTTTTTAACATACTATTTTCTTGACATTCTTTAAGATAAACAATTATTATTTTTATTTGCAGAGATATTTAGGATTAAATAAGTTTCTTCATTCAATATAAATCTACCTATGGAGGAAAATATGACTCTTTAAGCCAGTGATTTTAACCACATCCTTTTATGCTTTCTAATGTTGTTACAGAGATTATCAATACGATAATAAACATTTTAACATACAAATAGAATATATATCATATATATATATGAAAATGGAGTGGGAAGAATTTATCCACCGGGGACAATTATGCTCTCGCTGGTCTTATACAGGCCCCAATATGCCATTAGGTCAACGGCCAATTATGTTTCTTGAGGCCAGCGGCCCACCGGGAATAGTCCGATACTCCAGTGGCCACTCCGCCCCTGTATATATATATATATATATATAAAATATATTCCTTTGGTTGCTACGTGCGATGAAATTTGTGATAAACAGTCATTATCGCTTCGATAAACTTTTAATGTTTATGGCTTAGTTTTAATATTTCCTCGCTAGTTTCCAAAAATGAAGATCAACTAACGATTTTTTATAATTGTACGTTTATTTCTCAAAAAAATGTATTGACCATCCTTGCCACCTTTGAACATTAATTGTTCTATGCGGATGGCCCCTTCCCTGTGGAAAAATATACCATTGTGCATATTATCGCTTATGATCATTTATGATTATTACAACTAGAGTTTATATTTTTATCGTTTTATGACTATTTTTTTGTTTCATCTTTATGGCAAGCTCAAAAAATTATCGCAGAAAGCACTTATACTGAAATGTTAGCTTATTAAATATTTTTCTATTTTATACTAAAATGTTATTTATGTTATTCCTAACACAAATTTCCTTTTTTAATTATTTTACATTACATGTTTTACATTATATGATGTATTATTTTTATTCAATATAGACCGTGCTTATGAGAAGAAAAAAAAATTCTCTTAGAAGAGGAATAATTTCGAACTCTCATTTTATTGCATATTTAAAAGCATGCTAATATTTTAATATGACAGGCGTAGGACCATATTTTATTGAAAATTGATGATGCATTTTTCTGGATGGATAATAAAAATGAATTAATGCACACAAAAAAATACATGATGTTCATTTTAAAATAAGCCTTTGCATGCATTTCGTGTTTGAAATTTACCGAGTGTCATAAGGAGTTTGTTATACGTCGTGTTGGAGTCAATGCGTCCAAGCACAATGAGCGTCATAACGTTTCCAATGAGCCCAAAGCCTCCCACGACCAGGACACAGATCCCTTCCAGCCAAAAGGTCGAGAAAGTCATGTAGTAGGAGGAGACTTCATGCGTTTCGTGACAGAGATACTCATGTTCGTCGCCATTATCCACCGGAGGCTGTGGAGACATGACGTAATGACGGTTGTCCTTGATGATATGACCTCTTTCATTTGAATGAGCTTGTTGAAGCAAGGGTTCACTGAGAAGGATGTTGGAGAACAGCTTGGAGTTGGATAGGAGATACTCATGTTTCGCAGAAGGGACAGGCTGCAGGATATCCATTGGATTTGGGCCACGGGTGGGCCACAGCGCTCGTGAAGCCTGGCCTGGAAGTCATAGGTCTCAAAGGAGGAGCCGTTGACACGTATCAACTTTGAATAAGGCGTAGCTTCTTCTTCTCCCATCTGTGAATAGAAGTAAGGCATGATCTGAAGAGATCATCTCTATTTTAAATTATTTGGGGTACAATATTTATGAATAATTATTATAATCCCTCAATTAGATATGTGATAGAAAATATTTAGAGTTCCTTAGGCTGGTGCTATCTATAGCATTTTTCTAAATGGTAATATGTAATATTATTTTAGTAATCCTGGCATTACTTATTCCTTCAGAGATAAGTATATAAAAATGGTACTAAGACACACTTTAAATTTCTAACCGACCAGATTTGTTATCAAGTGTTGTTCCCTAACGTGAGTGCTAGTAATATATTACTTAGTTATATTACTGCGACTAACTAGAGAAAACAAACATGTTAGATATTACTTTCAAGTAATAACTAATATTACTTAATATCCTAGCTACATATTACTTTCGTGAAAAAAATATTCGACAGGCATTTTTGATAAAAATTAATTAACTGTGAATGTATTATGTGACGTCACCCAGTGGACATAAAATGCAAACTAGGTTTGGTGAGGATTTTTACTAATCCTGTTTGAATTGCCTTTATTTACTATTGTTTCGGAATGCTCAAAAAAGTAATATCTAATATAAAGTAGCAAATTACTTTTGAGAAGTAATAAACTAATATTTTTTTAAATATTACTAAGCAGTAAAAAGTAGTATATTACATACTACTTTCAAAGTAATATTCGACCAACACTGGTTATCAATTAAAAATTGATTAGGATAATTATTTTACACATACTAAAAATGTAAATATTACTGTGACTGACGACACACATTACATTTTTGAGGAAATTATATATATATATATATATATATTGTTGTCGAATATTTCCGTTTTAGTATTTTTGTGAGTTTTAGTGGATGCAATAGAGACAAATTTATATACAATTCTGATATTATTGAAAACCTTCATTAAAAATTATTCTCCCTCCATCTTACCTCAACGTCTCTGTATAGGACAAATGTGAATATATTTCCCGGGAGACAAATGACCGTCCATACAATGAGGGCCTGAAGAAAAAACTGCCAAGACTGTGGGGCCGAGAAGAAATGACTCCGCTGTGGCCATCTTTGCTGAGACTCCTGAAGAGTGATGGGGCTCACACAGTCCGAATTGGAGTTCCCGAGGGAGGCAACGGTGCTATTCCGCTCAACCGCGTCTCCCTCACGCGCTTGGAAACAGATGCAAGACAATGCAGAGCAGTACGCTTCTTGGGAAGGGATTGAGCTCTTCTCTCAATTGAAGAAGACGAGGATAAATTGACATCCCGCCCGATGAAATGAAGTTCCCTCTCTCTGTGTGATGTGATATGTCCCCATTCATGGTCCTACAAATAGAGTTTGTGCGGCTGTGATTATTGGTTAAAATATTTTTTTTCATTCCACAATATACATTATTCATCTAAATCGATCAAAATGTTTTCGTTAATCTAAAGGCAGTGATTATATTTGTGATAAAACGAAAGTATTTTAATACGTTTTTATACGTAGTTGTCACAAATAGGATGGCA
>CP045890.1:29091687-29121687 GCA_013387185.1 Caligus rogercresseyi
GGCTCCAGACTTTTGTTAGACAGCCATTTCTTAGACGGACACTTCTTAGACGGACATTTCTTAGACACGGACACTTCTTAGACAGCCATTACTTAGACGGACACTTCTTAGACACGGACACTTCTTAGACAGGGACATTTCTTAGACACACATTCAAATGTACTCACAATTAAAATAGGCCCTCGGGTTCCGCCGAACACAATCGGGGTGTTTTGGGTTAAAAACCCCCACCAATGGGATCTCGGGGTTCCGCCGAACACAATCGGGGTGTTTTGGGGTTAAAAAATCCCCCGCCAATGGGACCTCGGGTTCCGCCAAACCTAATCGGGGTGTTTTGGGGTTACATATCCCCCGCCAATGGGCCCTTGGGTTCCACCAAACCTAATCGGGGTGTTTTGGGGTTACAAATCCCCCGCCAATGGGCCCTCGGGTTCCGCCGAACACAATTTTATATTTTTAGGGTTACAAATCCCGCCAATGGGTCCTCGGGTTCTGCCGAACACACTCGGGGTGTTTTGGGGTAAAAATCCCCCGCCAATGGGCCCTCAGGTTCCGCCGAACCACTCGGGGTGTTTTGGGGTTACTAATCCCCCGCCAATGGGACCTCGGGTTCCGCCGACCAATTGGGGTGTTTTGGGGTTACAAATCCCCGCCCATGGGACCTGGGTTCCGCCAAACTAATCGGGGTGTTTTGGGGGTTACATATCCCCGCCAAAGGGCCCTTGGGTTCACCAAACCTAATCGGGGTGTTTTGGGGTTACAAACCCACCGCCAATGGGCCTTCGGGTTCTGCCGAACACAGCGGGTTGTTTGGGGTTACAAACCCCCGCCAATGGGCCCTCGGTTCCGCCGAACACACGCAGGGTGTTTTGGGGTTACAAATCCCCCGCCAATGGGCCATCGGGTTCCGCCGAACACAATTGGGCTGTTTGGGGTTACAAATCCCCCGCCAATGGGCCCTCGGGTTCTGCCGAAAACAATCATAGTGTTTCGGGGTTACAAAACCTCCGCCAATGGGCCTCAGGTTCTGCCAAACACAATCGGGCTGTTTCGAGTTACAAATCCCATAAGAAATGTCTTATAACATACCGCCGATGAACCCTTAGATTTTTATCTTGCGACTATGAGTGTTTTAAACAAGCTCCAAACAAAATATCGGGATATGCAAGTGTATATACAACATATTGAGTTTTAAAACCTAATCCACGTCAATTTCCCTAATTATACCTAATTCAAACCCACCGCTTAAAGAATCTGGGGTCTTATCTGTGTTATACATTATTTGGGTCTTTTAAGTATGGATGAATGATCAGTTGGATTTTATTTCCATGGGGTAATTAATTTTTAGCCGTTAATTATTAATAATTGTGACTGAGGAATCAAAAATTCAAATTGTGCAATTGATGCTGCTGGCATTCATTTATATTGAACATTTTGGAAATATTTTTTTACTGCACTACCACATACAAGAGTATAATTGCCTAGCATAGCCTAAAAATATAGTTTTCGTTTTCTTGTTTCTTTAAAATGGCTTTACGCTTGCCTTTTCATGAGGAATAAATGAATATATTTTTGTTTGTCACACATAACTTTATTTTATACATTTATACATTGTAAGTAATACGTTCAAGGCATCCATTGGCGGAGGATTTGTAACCCAAAAACAGCTCGATTGTGTTTGGCGGAATCCGAGCGCCCATTGGCAGGTAACTTGTAACCCGAAAAGATAATAATTGTTTCGGCGGAACGCAAGGCCCATTGGCGGGGGATTTGTAACCCCAAAACACCCCGATTGGGTTTGGGAATCCAAGGGCCCATTGGCGGGGGATTTGTAACCCAAAACACCCCGATTGTGTTCGGCGGAACCTGAGGGCCATTGGCGGTGGATTTGTAACCCCAAAACACCCCGATTAGGTTTAGCGGAACGCAAGGGCCCATTGGCGTGGATTTGTAACCCCAAAACACCCCGATTAGGTTTTGCGGAACCCAAGGGCCAATTGGCGGTGGATTTGTAACCCCAAAACACCCTGATTGTGTTCGGCGGAACCTGAGGGCCCATGATGGTGGATTTGTAATCCCAAAACACCCCGATTGGTTTTGGCGGAACCCAAGGGCCCATTGGCGGGGATTTGTAACCCCAAAACACCCCGATTGTGTCGGCGGAACATGAGGGCCCATTTGCGGTGGGTTTGTAACCCCAAAACACCCCGACTGTGTTCGGCAGAACCCGAAGGCCCATTGGCGGTGGGTTTGTAACCCCAAAACACCCCGATTAGTTTGATGGAACCAAGGGCCCATTGGCAGGGGATTTTTAACCCCAAAACACCCCGATTGTGTTTGGCAGAACCCGAGAACCCATTGGTGGAGGCTTTGTAATTCCGAAACACCATGATTGTTTTCGGCAGAACCGAGGGCCTATTTTAATTGTGAGTACATTTTTAATGGGTGTCTAAGAAATGTCCCTGTCTAAGAAGTGTCCGTGTCTAAGAAGGTCCGTCTAAGAAATGGCTGTCTAAGAAGTGTCCGTGTCTAAGAAATGTCCGTCTAAGAAGTGTCGTCTAAGAAATGGCTGTCTAACAAAAGTCCGGTCCCCTTATATTATATATATATATTTTTTTTTTTCTCAATGATTCATTTATTCAAAATTACACATCAAACAATACAATAAATCATACTGTTTAAATTTTCAGTCGATCGCAAAATAATAAAAATTATAAATATATATAAAACACGATAAAAGGAAAAACATAGTACAGCGTAATATAACTTCATAATATAACTTCATAAATATTGTATTTGAATTCATTGAGAACTGTTGGGATATTGTTTTTTTTATTTCTTTTCCTCATACCTTAAGGCTGCAACAATCGTTTGCAATTTTGCGATACACATGGAGGCTATTCTAAAGACTATGGTTGTTTCTTTGAAGCCATAAGTTTTTCTTCATTCGTGGGGTTCCTTCCGATGTGATGTTTAAAGGCTGTGTCTAATATTTCCCAAACATATTTAGGTCTATGCAATCTCTGAACTCGTGGGAAGGCGTCTTGTTTATTCCGCATGCCGTGCATATTTCTTCCTTTTTTGTGTAGTAAACTCCACTCACTAGTCTATATTTAGGTAGCATTGTTTCGATGTAAGAAGGGGGTCAAAAATTAGCTTTACGAGGGTTCGTTTTTCTTCTGCATTCCCCTGTGGTCTTATACGCTTGATGGATCAAATGGTTTATTGTTATGCGTCAGTCCCTCCCTTAGTTGTCTGTTCCCAACATTCATTGCTCCTTTAGCGGGCGAGTCCTGCTAATCCGTTGAAAAGCTCCCTGAAGCGACTTTTTAAGCATGATAACGCCTGTGTTTGTGCTATGAGACACGCTCAAAACATCGTTAATTATTACGAGTCCTGCCTCCTCTCTGATCCCCCTGGGAAGCGAGACCTTTATCTCCGGGTTCCCGACCAATGGCCCGTTGGCTCCCATCTTTCTCCAGTAAACAGATATCAGCTCCGCTCCTCGAGCTATCTCCTTCCATGGCGAGGCGTTCGTCCCCCGCGTAATATCCTCTCTATGATATGCCCAGTAGTGTTTGCTCCAAGGGAAATCAACGAGGTGCGCCCTCTTGTATATATATATCTATATATATATATATATTATATATATATATATATATATATATATATATATATATATATATATATAAGCATCAACGACCTAAAGCGTTAAAGTAAAGTAGCGCATGCATAACATACAATTCTTCCTTTTTTCCCCAAAAAAGTTGGACTTAATATTAGTTCTTCTTAAGTCCGTAAGGGGCGCTTTTATCCTAGAGCTCTTTGAAAATAATAACAAAGTCCTTTTATTATTTATATTTGGAGACGTTTTTTATCTTGTAGTTATTTGATATATTTCAAATCATCAAATTTAATCCCTTTAAACCGGTTTTAAATGGGATTGTGACGTAATTTCATGGACAACGACATCTAACGTTAAAGGAAATTACAAAATTTTGGCCAATTTTTTTGTTTACTTTTTCCTTGCATGCGCTACTTTACTTTAACGCTTTACAACGACCCAAAAGAGTCCAGTACGCCCCCGATAGATTTACCCCCTCATAATGACCAAGCTGACTTGAGGTCATCCTCAGGGCTCGAGAGGGGGCGTGAGGATACCTCCTATACGATGACGTCATTGGTACTAACGCCCTTCACCACTGACATCACCGGAGCCCCATGTGCTTCCCCCGGCCTAATAATTCTCTCTCTCTCATCTTAAAGATTGAAATATATAGTCTTCTTATGTATATAATGTGTTGTGTGAAAACCTTATATATATATATTATACTAGATGACTTTGTATATAAATAATTCCTTTTTAATGAAATATATCTAATTTTAGATCAGACAAATGAAGGTGTTAGTCATTTACCCCTTCGTTTACAGTCTTCAAGAATGTTTATTTTATTTTATGTGTCATTAAACCTTTCCACTATTGATTCACTGAGCCCCCACTGTTTGTAGTTAACCAAAAAATTACATTTCAATAAGTTATAGATCTTTAAAACAATTTGATACATGACATTAAGATCCCTTCTACAATTCCACAATCGATATTCCTTAGCCTTTTTCTCTGAACTGTCTTAATGGAAATCCCTTTGTATGCTTTCATTTTTATTATTCCTTTGTTGTGAGTCAAACAAATACTTTCTGGAATTTATATTAAAGACTTCTTTATGTGAGTATCTAACCAATACTTCTTTTTTTTTGCCTATATGGATGAACGGAAATGTATCTTTTTAGCAAATAATATTTGTCAGTTCAAACTATAGAAGTTCGTTTATTCAGAGGATCAGGGAGAATAAACATGTATTTGTATTCCCAATGTTGTATTATGAATGGGTAAAGTTTTGGATATCATTTCATAGGAATCGTAGATATAACATAGACTTTATTGTTCATATTTTTTTTGGTTATTATATTTGGATATTTATCCATGCAAAAAAACTTTTGCCTCGTAATTCATATACCTTAGGGGCAGGGGTCGGCAACCCGCGGCTCTAGAGCCTCATGCGGCTCTTTAGAGCTGCCTTTGTTGCTCCCTTGAACTTTTTCAAAAACTTTTGAAAATGGGAAAAAGATGGGATAGGAAAATGATATAGGACCAAAATGTGTACCGTATGAAGATTATATAAGGAATTAATTTTTTTGCGGCTCCAGACACATTTCTTAATTTTTTGGGTCCGTTATGGCTCTTCCAACATTTTGGGTTGCCGACTCCTGCCCTAGGGGGTATTATAGGAAACTAATATTAAGATATCGAAATGTCACCCCCCCGCAAAAGTTGCGTCATAAGAAACTAAATGATCCTAGAAAAATGGATTTAGTTTGACTCCCCCCTTAACCCCCCCCCCCCAAACCTAATTTTTTTCAAAATAAGTAATGAAAAAAAAGTTTTGCTTCATAACGAAACCTTTGAACGCAATTTGGGGGGGGGGGGGGGGGGGGGGGGGTCAAACCAAAATCTTGTGCCATCTCGCTCAGGAGTATACCTGAAAGCTCTGAAGAGGATTTTAAGACGTCATCGGGATTTTTTAAAGAATAAATAAACGCTGTTTCGTCCATGTATATAAGGTTATAATCTCTTGACAGTAAATATGTTCTACAATGTTCATTCATCTTATTTATTTTAACGCAACTGTCGAGAGTATTTTTTATTTATTTATTAGTTGTCTTGTATTTTAGTGTAGTTAATATTTTACACTGTCTTATAATATTTGATAGCCGAAAAAAAAAATATAACCGTTAAAAAAAATAATTATATCACTAAAAAATCGCCCAATTTATCATTCTACAGCTTTCTCCAATAAACGTAACTATAACGATATTTTATCCAAGAAGATAACTATTCTTCGTATCCAAAAAATCTCTAAAAGAATCGCTTTTATTGGAGGGAAAAGAAAATGCTTACAAAATTTGTTTCAAGACTGCAAGTCACATATTTTCGCGAATGAATATAAATAATCCCTCCCGTAGAGTTACTTCAAAAAGATTTGATATTGCTTTCGTCAAAACTAGTATGACGAGCATATTGGTATAGAATAGCCATTCATTCGATATAATCACCGTTGGAACGGCCTCGATACGGGCTCTGAACCGGCCGCAGTCTCTTCTGACCATCTCTTTGTCAATGTTGCCGAATACCTCCTTGATGGAATTAATCAGGCTGGTCTTGGTGCTATGGGGATGTCTGTTGGTGTGTCTCTCAACAATGTCCCAGACAAAATAGTCCAAAGGCCGGGAGAGTTAGGAGGCCACAAATCCTTTGTTACGACGTCATAATAGTTCTCGTTTAACCACTGCATGGGGATATTGGACACATGGAAAGGTGTTGAGTCCTGCTGCCACATCCAGGTTCTGTCTCCAACCACCCCCTGGATCCAAGGCAGTACCACCTTCTCCATAGCATCCAAGTAGACCTCAGTATTGATATTAAGACCCGTTTCATCCATGAGGGGAGACATAACATGACCTTCACTGCTGAGCAGGACTAACACCATGATCGGTGCAGGGAACTTGGTCTTTATTACCGTCCTCACATGGCTGGTGCAGGTGGCTATCTACCTGCTGTTCTGCTTGTTGACCTTCTGATCTTCTGATAAATTCTTTTCATCAGAGAAAAATTAAAGCATCTCGGGCTTCTTTGGGTGTTCTAGATTGTTGATCAATTTTGTTGACTTCATAATGAGTAAAGATCTGGCCCACCTGCATCATGTACACCTTCATTCCTCAGATACACAATCCCTTATTGTTTTCTCATGGCAGCCCAGATCCCTCGTCATGGCCCTCATGGGCCTGGTTTGGCTATCCTCAACCATCTTCTTCACCTGATCGACAAAGTTGGTGTCCTTGACGTTTCGTGTGGTGACCTCCTCCTTGCGTGCCTCTTTATGGTGACGTCAACGTCCCAGGTATCCTCTAATTTCTAACGGATACACTGACTCATCCGTGAATTCACTCCTAAGGTTGATGCAATCATTGTATTTGGAGATTTCACCTCCATTATTAACCAATGCTATGGCGGACCTCAAAAGTTCCTCGTTCCACTTATAGCCCTGTATCTCCCCGTTGGATGACGCCATGATGCTAACTAAACTACATATGTCGAAAACCGACAAGCCTAACTTTCATAGTTAGTGAGCAATTTTTAATTTGATAATGCCATCATCAAGTTATTAAGTGTTAAGTAGACAATAATTTGATCAACGCTACCTTTATATATTTTTTAACTATTCCTATTTTGTATATCATTTTCACATTTTTTTTATTTTATAAAAATATATTACTTCCCGGGTCTATATAAATAAAGATGTTTAAAACATTTTTCCAATACACTCCAATATTTACCTCCGCCGAAGGAGGTATTGTTTTCACTGGCGTTTGTTGGTTTGTTAGTTTGTTGGTTTGTCAGCAGGATAACTCAAAAAGTACTGAACGGATTTGGATGAAATTTTGTGGAGTTGTTGGAAGTGCGAAAAGGAAGAAGTGATTAAATTTTGGCATCTCTGAGTGCAGAATTAAGGCGCCAAATTAGCTAAATACTACTAAATTTGCCAAGTTAGCCTACTCTGCCAATAGATGTCGTTTTGCTGTGAAATTGGGTGCCGGGAGCGTCTTCCTCTCGGAATTTCCGTCTAGGGGAACCCTCCCCCGTCTCTCTACGCCTCCCCAGTCGTGAAAAATCCGCCTCGGAAGGCTCATGACGGCGGAGGTTTGCACTCTCTGAGTGTATATATGCCTCTAGTTTTTTTTTGTTTCTTCGGCTGCAAGATATGGAGCCTTTACCATCAAGATTCCACATTCTAAGCAAGTCCTGTCATTTTTACTCACGTTTGAGACTCATTTTTAGAAGATATAAGAGGACTTCAAATGACATCATCATCGAGGGAGCCGTGCAATAAAAGATCTTCTTATATATTATTTACGTTTTTTTTTCTGTATTTCGTGTTACTCAATTCCACTATATATAATTTAGATTATGATGTTTTAATGATGTGATGGGAGAGGGTTAATTTTAAACTACAATGTTTATTTATGATTTTATTATCACAACCCCTCTTTCTCTTTTTATTTATTATTATATATTATGCTATGCATGCTTTTTAAATAAATGACCCATTAAAAAAACATTTTGAAAGAGTATATCGCTTTTAAGGGGTATTGAAAGTAATATATATATATATATATATAATCCACCTGAAACAAAAATTATCATGTGGCAACAATTAGACAGGGATGTAGGTATTAAAATGATATGTATTTTATATAATTTCTTCGATATTTCATTGATCCAATACATTTTATGTAACATATATTTTATTTTAAAACAACTAATATTTAATATTTAAAACAGTAGGCAAAACAAAAAAATACACATATGAAATTCATATATATTTTTTATATTCAATATCTAATTAGTTGATCGAACAAAGATCTGCTAAAAAAAGGATAAACATCATCAGAATATTTTAAGCATTATGCTTTCTCGATAATATATAAAACTTTTGTTCAATCGATTTTCGATATAAATGGCTTTGATTTTGTGTAACAATTCTTTTTATCTTTTAATGAAATGTGAACAATTTAGGCATTATTTACAGTGCATCTTGTTTGTTTGTATTAAAAAATGCATAGGTTCAAGAATGTTTCCATATTTTTTCTGACCAAATGGCATATTCATTATATAACAAAGTGCTAAAAGCTGATATAGATAGTGAATGTTTTTTTCACTTCGGGTAAATGGGATTTTAAATACACTTTTTAAAATTTTATTTCATATCATATTCCTCCAACCGTACAAGGACAGTATTTGATTTGACCAGGCTTGTGAGCGTTCAGCTTTTTTTGCGTTCAGCGTTAAAAAAAATAGCGTCCGTTCAATTTTTGCGCTTAGAAAAGAATTTCCAAAAAAGTAATGCGTAGTGATGACTTTTTTTAGAAAAGAATTTCCAAAAAAAGTAATGCGTAGTGATGACGGTTTTTTTTTAGAAATTTTTTTCCAGAAAAAGTAATGCGTAGTGATGACGTTTTTTTAGAAATAATTTCCAAAAAAAGTAATACGTAGGGATGACGATGAAAACAATTTAAAAAAAGTGATGACGTTTTTTTCCGAAAAAAGTCCAAGAAATGTTTGGAAAAATTGAACGCTGAACGCAAAACTTTTTTTTGGCGTTCAACGTTCAGCGTTAAAAAAAAAGTTGCGTTCCGTTCATTGAACGTGCGTTCAGCTGAACGCCGTTCAATTTTGCGTTCCGTTCACAAGCCTGGATTTGACCAATACAATATTTTCCCATCTGATAATATCTAGTTAACGAAGTGTTGTAGCAAGGAACTCTTCAAAACGTTTAATTCAAATGTATATGTATTTTATCATAATCATACTTATAAGGAAATTTTCCGTACCAAATCACAAAAAATGATTCATCAATTAATTTTATCTACCTACATACATATATACAAAAATAAAGCTTCCATAGTAACAAAATTGTTAATTAAGATACTCCCACATAAACTAAGACGTGCCTTTAACCACTTCATATACCAAAAGGACTATTTGTACATATATATATATATATATATATATATATATATATATATATATATATATATATTGTTTGTTGATATTTATTACTATCATCCACGATAGACATACACACGAAAACGCACATATAAACAAAAGTAGAGAACACAACCACACTACGGGGTATCTGTGTTACAATAATAATAATAATGATAATAATACCTATGTACATATACTTATTCCTACTTAAATACTAAAATTATTTACAATAATATTTTTCATTATTTTACATTGCATAAATTTGATTATTCCTATTTTTTTGTCCTCCTCTTGAGAAACTTCATGCCTCTCATAGGACAGAGCAGGACATCTGTTTATGAGGTGATCTGCAGTCTGCGGTTCTTCCGTGCAGAGATCGCAAATTGGACTGATGTTCTTCCATTTACTCAAGTGCGAGAGAAAAGGTCCATGGCCAGTGACTGCTTGAACAAGCAGTTTCATATTCTCTCGTCGAAATTTGATCGTATTTTGTTGAGGAGTATTCAACATTAGACGAGTGTGCTTCATATTTACGCTGTTTTTGTGACGGCTGCTCCAACTTTGATAAAACAAACTATCTACTGCCTTCTTTACGTAGCTCGGCGGTACTCCGGTGCATATTTGATTTTGACTCTCACATCCACTTTTTGCAAGATAATCGGTGAATTCATTTCCAGTTATGTCACTGTGACCTTTACACCATTCAAGGTATATGTTTTTCTCCTTTTTTGCTCTTATCAAAGTTTCTTTACATTCTTTGACTATGCAGCTCTTCGTGAGTGGATTGAGGAGAGCCGCAATTGCCGATTGAGAGTCGGATCGTACAACAATATTCCTAGTAGGTTTTTCCAGTTTCAGAAGGTCTTCCACAGATCTTGAAATGGCGAGGACCTCAGCCTGAAATACTGATGCCTCGATTTTTAATGACGCCAGTGAATGATGTATGTATAATGTATATATATATATATATATATATATATATATTGTACAAATAGTCCTTTTGGTATAAGAAGTGGTTAAAGGCACGTCATAGTATACACAGAAGTATCTACAACTAAAAAATGGACTTGATTAGAATAATTTATTGCTATGTTAGTTATGAATTTACCTTCAATCAAACTATCATTTTCTTTTGTTTTACTGTTGGTCTGATGTTCTTGACTGATCGACTCATCTACACTGACAATATAATTGATGAAAAGCTGTTTCTGGGTTCCAGAAGATATTAGAGGAACAACGAATTCATAAGGTATTATTTCCCTTCCTTCGATAAACCGTGCTTTTCCAATAAGAAATCATCATTTATTGATGTAAGTACATCTGAGTAACAAATGCCACGTTTCAGAATGTTCATTTTACACTTTATGGGCTATCTGACCACTCCTTTAATGTCACTATTCCAGGAAGTGCTGACTTCACAGTAAATACATGAAATTTCTTCATTCCTTTAATAGGACGGAGGGATGAAGGAAATTCTTCCAGTCATACCACTGAATTGGTGGGCATCCTTTCTTTTTCGAAATATTGACATTGAATTTCGCAGATGCTTTAGAAACCATATCTATCATATCTTCAAAACACTCAATTTTTGATAATTATAATAAGATTTTGATTATAACTCCAAAGCTGGGGTCTGGAGAAAACTTAGCGTGATTTTCAACGTTGAAATGAATAGATATCTCCTCAAATAGGTCACACTTCATCATAAATGCAGCGAATCCAATAATAGTTTAATTTTTATTTTGGCCTCTGAAAAATAAAATTGATATTTAACTAATAAAACTTAATAAATATGATCATCACCATACCAAAATTATCACATTGAATTTGAAGATGGGGAACCGGCTCGATACCATACTCATCCCAAGAAGAAAAGAAAAGGTGGATAAACAAACTCTTTGACCACTAATTGGAATTTGATCTTTTTATCGCTTATATTAATTACTGAAAAATATCCTAAGGCATATGCTTCAAGGCTCGATGGAGATATGAAAGACATTTCAAGGCATTGTTCTCGTCGAAAAGACGACTTCTTCTCGATTGAACCAATTAAAAAATGGCGTCTTTTGCCCATTTCTTCTTGTACACACACACACACACATATATATATATATATAAACCATTTTTTTATTAATTTTTATAGTTTCCATCAGACCCAGATCTCCTCAATTGTTGGGTGCATAACTGCCGAAGAAAAAATTGGAAGCCTTCTAAATGGTCACACACACACTTTGTTCAAAGCATTTTAAAAAGGACTTAATAATTCGTCACCATTCAAATGTACTCTTGTGGATGGGGCAATACCAACTATTTTTGACTTTTCGGACAATTCCCGGCCATTAATTCAAATCATGAAGTACTGAAAAGATCCTATCCTAAAAAAGCAACCAAAATATTCAGGAAGAAGAAAATACGAATGAAATTTATAACCACTCTTGATATGCCATTGATGATCATTAGTATTCTTTGCCTAATTCTTTGGATCTTCTAGGAAGGGCAAATAAAAAAGCTAGGCTTAATATAAATTCCCTTATTGAAAAAAATGAACAACTATGGGACATTATTAAGACCCTTCAAAAGAATGAAAAGAGGTTCAAACAGGAAGCCCTACGACTTCAAAAGCAGATCAAAACAATGAAGGAATTCACTTCTTTGCCAACTGGAATCCCTAAAATGTTATTAGAACGGGCCATGCACAATAAGAAAAACCATTTCAAGAAAGAAATATCCGGAAGAATAAAAAAAAGCTTTGATTAGCAGTTCTATTCTCCAAAAAGTTATAATTACGTTCGAAATACATTTAATATGGCTATAACACCCTTCAGTCATTAGAAGCTTGGATCAATCGATGGTCCAGGATTACCGAAGAAGCATTCGAAGCTTTAAAACTTGAGTGGAAGAGCAGAAAGTTCAGGGGAAATGTATATTGCAATGTGACGCTTGACGAAATGAGCATTCGCAAGTTAATCGAGTTTGATGGCTATTAGTACCACAGCTACATAGACATTGGCACGGGAGATTCAAACGACTCTATGTCTCCTACCACTGAAGCCTTGGTACTTATGGTGGTTGCTATAAATGGGAATTGGAAAATTCCTATTGGATATTTCATGATTAATTGATTATCGGGCGAAGAAAGGGCAAGTTTAATAAAAACCGCTTTAATCAAAGTTCATAAAGGTGGTGTAATAATACCAAGTATTACTTGTGATGGACCCACGTGCCATTTTGCCATGTTTAAAGCCCTAGGAGCTTCAATTCATCCTGACAATATAAAGCCTACATTTCCTCACCCTTCTAAATCTGACATGAAAGTTGCCGTATTACTTGACGTCTGTCATACGTTGAAGCTGGTAAGGAACTCTTTTGCTTCGATTAGGGAGCTCCGAAATCACAAAGGAGAGGCTATTAGATGGAGCTACATAGAAAAGTTATATCAAATTCAAGAACAAGAAGGTCTAAGAGCTGGAACAAAACGGAAAAAAGATCATATAGAATGGAGGAAGATGAAAATGAAGGTCTACTTGGCATGCCAAACACTCTCTAGAAGTGTGGCTGATGCCCTAGAGATGCTCTCAAAAGACTGAAGGTTGAAGACTTTTCTAATTGTGATGCCACAGTTGAGTTCATTCGAATATCTGACGCGCTTTTTGATTTATTTAACTCTAGAAATGTGCTTGGCAACTCTACTAAAGCGCCTCTTAGTAGAGCCAACTTCGATTATTGGCGTCCTCTATTCGAATCGAGTTTTTATTATATTCGTGAACTAAAAACTATTTGCGGTCAAAGGCTTATTGACAGCCGAAGGAAGACTGGATTTATAGGATTTATTGTCGCTATTAGAAGTTTCATTCACCTTTTGACTCCCTCATTGAAACTAATTATTTAAAATATCTTTTTACGTACAAATTCAGACAGGACCACCTAGAACTCTTATTTTGTGCTATACGATCTGCGAATGGACACAACAACAACCCATTGTTAGACAGTTCAGATCAGCCTATAAAAAATTAATACTTCACCATGAAATCAAAGCTGGATCAAAAGGGAATTGCCTCAGTCAGGACAACACTATTTTCCTCACTTCCAGTGAAGAAAACAGACGGAAAGGCAACCACATTAATTTGGACTGTAGTAACATGGATTTCATAAGAAGGCATGGTCTACTCGAAAAAGGATCCTTTCTAATGGAGCATGATTACGCAGACCTACCAGAATTTTTGTGTAACATTGAAATGTCAAATTATAAAAACGTAGTGATACCATATATAGCAGGATTTGTAATTAAAAAAATCGAGAAAAAAATATTTTGTGATGTCTGCCAAGCATCTTTGTTTGGTCATGACAATCGATCAATCAAATATGCCTTAATTAGGAGAAAGGACTGGGGAGGATTTTTTAGTAGAGTGTTAAAATATCCATCAAAAGATGTAGTATGTGTGTGTCAAGAGAGTGAAAAGGTTTTAAAAAGATTAATTAATTCATGCAATAATAGACTGCCAAAAGAAACTAACTTAATTTTAAAAATATCTATGGCTGTAATAAAAAATATTGTATAAAAAAGAAAGTTAGGTCTTTCTAAATCTTAATGACCTTATTTTTGATTCCTCACCGGAATCCAACCATTTATTGTCTCTCATTAAAGAGATTTCAAAATGTTATATAAGTATAAGACTGTTCCATTTAGGAAAAAAAGAAAGTAAGGATATTCAAGGAACAAGAGTGCGAAGCATTCTTACTAATCTCATTCAATTTAAACATCAATAATTGGTATATGGTCATTAATATTTTGAAAGACCAAACTGTATGTTACTGTAAAATTAATTAGCATAAACTATTTATTGCAAAAATGTATAATTTCAACAGCTATTAGAAACATAGTATATATTCATATCAGTAGTTATTTTTGTGATATGTAAAATATTTTCTGCCTCTCTACTCTGCTATATTTTATGATTATTAGGTGACGAACTTGCTTCCACAACACAATCATACGCACCCTGATCGAATAATTTTTTAAAGTATATTTGATTCTATGGAGTAAAACTTCTATTTGTCATATTGGCTGATAGTTTATATAAGTATAACTTAGTAGAAATTGTAAGATATATTTTATACTAAGTATCATCAGTCCATATTAAGTCTTAGATTAATATAAATCAACTGTCTTGAAGGTATAATTGAATACCATTTGCGGTAACAAATGTTTTTAAAGAAATAAAGTCAATTTATAGTTAGCAGTCTTTTGGTTTTAATTTTTTTCATCAATTTAAATTTCCTTAATTGAAGCTAAAATATCTTATAAGAAAAGGGATACATAAAACATACAAAAAATCGATTAGGATAAAGGGGTAAGCTACACATCGAGGGGGTTCCGCCATGCACTAAGAAATTCGATAAAGATATTACACATAGAGATCCCAATAAGATCTAAAAGCTCTTAAAAGATACGACATATTATCCTATACGGAACGGAAGTAAACAAAATGTCCGTGACTTTTCTCGGATCTTTCATTGTTTATTCCAGAACAGCCAAGGAATGTCCCGAACTGCCTATGCATATTAAAGTCCGTCACTTTCTGCCCCTTGATATAGCTCTCCGGTGTCCTTGATTACTCGTCGGTTCCTAATTTAGTCAAGCCACTCTATGATATATGCTCATTGACGATAAATAGAGCCTCAGCTATGCTGGAAAACAAATAAAGTATTTAATATAATATGTCTTAAGGATTATTAGTGTTGAGGATGCCATTGAATAACTTACAATAAGAACAAGTCAGTTTATACGAGAGATGATTTTTTCCTACAAAGGAAGTCAGTCCTGTTGCTTGCTCTCTGTTTTGAATGAAGGACCATATCTTGGAATTAGCAAAGTAGTAAGGAATGGTCGTCTTTTAGGCATTCAACGTCGTTGGCTACATGATCCGTGGATGAGTCTCAATCCGTGCCTAACAGTGGATTATCCTCGATATGATTGCACTTGTCTCCCCCGCGAGGACTGTCTTGATGTATTTGATTCACTCCTCCCAGATGAATTCTGAAGGGAGAATTCACTGTCCTCAGTCATTCATTTTCGGCAAACGTCAAGTCAATATGCTAAAAGAATTAATCTGATTAGAAAACAAGCCTCGTAAACCAGCAGTGACGAGGAGGTCATTAAACAACTCAGAATAAGAATAGGCCAGTCCGGCCGAGAGATGAGGGAGGGAGTTCCCCTTGTCCAGGAATCCTGTGGAATAAGGGACTCCGGACACAAGAAGGTAACTACGTATCAAGTCTCCTGCTTCAAAATAGAAAATACCTCAAGCATTTTGTTATGAAAAAAATATATAATCTACTTCGATCCAAAAATATCAACTTACAATGACGTAGATCAAATTACTTTGTTTGTTTTGGACACACAAAAAACAACAGGACGCTGTTTTCTCTGCTTTTGAAGGAATCAGCTCTCAATATCTTTATATCTCTATGAGTTGAACTTTGTACGGATTTACCTGTATATATATATATATATATATATATATATATATATATATATATATATATATATATATATATATATATATATAAACACATTAACGTCATACAAGTTTCATTCAAAGGTAGAACAAACTTTCTTCAAATATAATCATTAATAATAATAATCAAAACAACGATTATAGCAGCCCCTTACAAAGAGTAACAACTATAAATCATGTTAAATGTCTGTTGTGTAAATACTCACTCACCCAAAAAATGAAGAAAATATAAACTCAATGTGTTAATTGAGGTACAAAACAAGGTTTTCCATGGCTATTAATAATAGCTTAATGAATCTCGTACCAACATAATTGGAGTCCTAAAAGCAATGTATGAGTAATTCCTTTTAGAATTGTATTTATTGCATACAGACAACATATTTCAAAAGCGAAACAACGAAGAAAGACGCTTTAGCCTAGTAGACTTATATAACTGATTCAAAACAATCGAAAGGACCAGTTTAGATATAAGTGCTACATTAACATACATTTCTTCATCAGCAGCTTAGTTTATTAAGCTACTTCGATAACCTTGAACCCCTATTTGAATCTAATATGGAAAAGGGTTTAAGACTGGCTTAAATAAGAAATCACTTGGCCGTGTTAAAATATTTTATTAAATAGAATTAAGTAATACATGCTTATAGATTTTAATTGTCATATCCAAAAAGTGCGTCGCTATCGCTCTCATATTTCGGACCCAGTTCCACGTTTTGTTGACTGTAATTTGTTCCCTGAGGAAGGTTCTGAAGTTTCTTGAAGGCACTCAGGGCATCGTAGCCCTCTCCATCATTCCCATAGTTGACGTTCTCATATCCCTCAGCATTTTGATCGAAGGAGATCACATCAACATCTTCAGAGAGAGCCTCATTGCCTCTCCCTCCTCCTCCTAGAGATGAGCCACAAGCCGTGCAACCGCAGTGCTCAGGACTTTGACGGTCTTTGTATAGGTCACTCCGTTCTCACAGGTTAGCCTCACGTTCAAACTCTTTCCGTGAGGGTCTGACAACACTTGCAGTCGCTTCGGTGGGACTCCAGAGCTAAAATATAAAAAAAACAATAGACATCGACCAGGAGACATTTTCTTCGAATGGGTAGAACATACGTGACACATAGACAGTTCGGGATTCACAGAAGCCAGAGCATTGTTGGTAGTCTGGGATGACCTCCTTGTTCTTGCAGGTTCCTTTGACAAGATCAAACTCTTGAATGAGTCCAATTGTTTTCTCTGGTGGGAATAGAGTCTCTTCGCAAGTTCCTTGAGAACAAAAAAGGATTGCTTTCAATCTCATTTAATTTGCTATGGTGTTCTAATATCTTACCTTCTCCAATTGTGATATTACAAACCTTGCAACAATTATATTCATCATCTACAAGGAACTCTTGAGGACATTTGGAAATATCTGGACAATCCTTGGTTTTCTCCGATAGTATGTACTATATTGAAGAAATTATTAAAAAATATATAAATACAGATAAATTTTAATTATTCATTTACAGTCTCATTTAGCTTGATGCATTTACGGGTCACACATTGGTCCACATAGTCGTGACCCGTGTGATAAATGTGATCCCCGGCGGAGCAAGCATATGGAACACACTTTCCACAGCAGACATCATCTGATGAAACGGTGTAGTTGCTTCCAATGGGACAATTTGTACTACATTTCTCAACCAATTCCAAGGACTTCTTTACTCCACCATTTGGAGTGTTTTGACATTCGTATATCTTGCAAACATTCCCCTTCATTCTTTAATGGATTCTCCAGGCTGTAAAAAGGACAAGGATGAAACAAAGCTTCAGGGGGCGTTCCCATAAACTTACTCTTATTTCCGTTTCGTTATGAATGCACTTGATGGGTTGGTTAACAGGGCAGCATTCTCTTTCGGGAGTGATCTTCTGTAGAGATAGTCTTCGTCCTTTGGAGGCAAAGGGAGGCAGGATTGAACGGAGCATGTGGTGACAGGTTTTCCACTTTCATTTGGCTTAATGCAACTGCAGTTCTTGCATTCACCCTCCTGCCACTCATCACCGATTTGATGGAGATTGCCATAGAATTCATCGATACAGGCGTTTGGAGTTTCTGAGTTAGGATGAAAAGAAGGAAATAAATGGAAGGGGTTTTACCAAAAAGAATATGAACTTACCGCAAGAGTACTCTGGACAGCACTTATGTTCAATTTTCTTGACTTCATAGAACCGTGGGCAAATAATGGAGATGGGCAGACAGAGGATCGCACACCTTTTGTCGATGTTCGCAACAGCCATTGTCTTTCAAGACATATTTCTCTCCAATTTCGAGTTCTTCTTCCGGCTCTAATTCCGAACATTCGTCTCGTGGAATACATTCTAAAAGATAAATAAAAATAGTATATGTTGAAGTAATTAAACTTTAGGTTTACTTACCGCACACATATGTGGGGCATTCATCCTCGGTGGTTTGAATCTTTTTGACCTGGTAATCGGATTCACATTCAGGGGATTTAACAGTCGTACAGTTTTTGACATGGGCACACATGTTTGTTGGGGGCAGCATTTTCCTTCTTCGTGATGCTCAACAGACTTTTGCCCGACGGGGCAAGGCAGTTGAATGCACTTGTCAATAATACAAGTCGTTCCGATCTCAGTGCAGGTGCATGACTTACACAAGCTGGGATGCCATTCCTCGTCAAGGTGATACTCTGTTCCATTAGTATCTGTGCAAGTGTGACAATAGTTCTCTTTAACACATTTTCTATTCTTGTTTAAGACCATTCCTTCAGGGCAATAGCAGCCTTCAGGCTCATTCATGTCGCATTTTTCGTTTGGGGTGTTGTAGGTGTTGGCAGAGGCTTGACTTAGAATATCATCACACGTTTTTTTCGCAGGCATCCTCAGAGCATTCCCTATACTCGAGTCCAAGGGAACATTGAGTGAGCTGGGGCAATGTTCCTTTTGTCTCCAGGATATACAGAGACCTCCTTTATCAAAGCAAGCTTCCGAATAGTCTTCAAAGGCATTGCATATGGTGTAGTTCTCTCTTTTGCAATATGACTTTTTACAATGGTTAATGTATTGCTCAACGGGAACGAGGGGATGGCAGGCAGAAAATGTGTCCCGTCCGAGACGATCGCATTGAGAGTTGTCCTCGTTGATACAGGTTTCTACCTTTGGAAGTTCAACTATCTTCGCACTGGAGCAGGACTTTGTGGACCAGCTCTTTATGAAGTCCTTGAGGTTGTCGGATGGGGCATTGTCACGTTTAGTGAAGTCATCATTTGGATCATTGTTGCAGTTCCCACAAAGGCCATCAGTTTTTTCCACCATGGGTAAATGATGAGTATTTTATAGAGAACCCACCGTTTTGGATCTTATAAATAATTTCCAAGTCAAACTTGTAAATGTTCACAAAGACTTTTCTCCTGGTGAGAGTCGAGACTGGAACCAGTTGCTTGAGTGATGAACCGACTCGACTCTTTTATTTCTCTCGTAAAGATAAACCTAGTAAAGGAAAAGTATTATGTATAGAATGGAGTTGAAACTATTGTTTTGAAAGCTTACTCCATCTGGGCTTCTGTCATCCTTGGCAATTCGAAGACTGTTATCTGCGGTGTTGATGATAATTGACTTAACACAGAAAGACGTGGTGTCATCTCTGCATTCCTCGTTTTCAATTTGAATTTCAAAGTCTCCATTATCGTGTCTCACTGCAATGTAGCTGCAGTTGCCATCCAAGTCAAACTCTGTATCGTCAAAGTTCTTGAACTGAGAATAGCCGTTTCCTTCACAGACGCCTATAAGGGAATTAAATGATTTACAATTTCTATAGGAAAAGTAAAAATAATCTTAGTTACAATCTTTGCAGGACTTCTTGGGAATACAAGAGTTTCCATCTGAGCTGAGGACTTCATCATCGGAACAGAAGCAGCCTGAGAAGCAAATGGCTTCGGGATCACGGATACATTTATCAACTGCTTTATCACCGCATTTCGTTTGGCAAGAGGCATCATAGCAGTCCCTCATCACCTTTCCTTCTGGGCAATTGGCAGCTGAAAAAACAAAAATGTGTTATTTTTGGGGGCCAAAATGGTTCGGTAGAATTTGAACATCTCATCAGATATGATATTTATGTTTTATTTTATGTGTTTGTGTATGCATGAGTTATACTTACGGCAAAAGTGATCAATTCTCCATCGACTGAGATCAATGTTTTTGTTCACTTGGAGGCACTGGTTGACAAACTTATTTTGAGCCTCACATCTGCACTCTCGAATATCATCATCAGACTTTTCTAAGCAGGTGCACATGTCTTCCACGCAATGGGATGTAATTGACTTAATGTCCAAAACACCTTGGCAGTTATCGAATGGAGGGTATCTAAGGTACAGAGGACGTTTGTTTAAATCTACATACAAATAGATGGTCAATTATCTTACTTGAATGTTTTGCAAAGCTCCAGGGCTCTTCTCTGTCTTTCAATGGGGCAAGTCACGTTCATGCAACTCTGATCTCCATTCTCCCAAGACTCAACAAATTCGTTAACGTTAGTTGTCACTTCACCATTCTCCTTTCTCAAATCATCACTTGGATCCCCATTAAATGCTCCACACAAGCCCTTGAGCTCATCGTGGTTCGTGGTGTCAGTTCGGATTTCAACTTTGCCAAACTTGGACCAACTCACTTTGAGAGGATGGATTTTGGATTCGAATATCATGTTGGAGTCTCCTACAATACGAATTTTCACATCACGGAAGTCAGACATCTTAGACACTTGGAAGGCAGGGTAATGGACGTTTTTGTAGTCGATGCTAAAGTCGTGATTTAAAACGATGGAATCATCTCCATGTTGAATGACAAGGGATTTTTGGCATCCGAGTTGACAAGTCTTGATCACTATTTGGAAAAATGAGGAATTAACTTCCATTTTCAAAGGGAGAACTAAAAGAGAAATTACGTGAGATGTTCCAGTTTTCATTCTCATTTACAGCCAATACAACTTGGCAAGTCGCAAGCTTAAATGTCGATTTATCAAACGTGTTGACGTTTGGTCCATCGATGGTGCATTCTGCCTTGGTCGGTGGGGCCACACACTTGTACTTGGGGCAAAAAAGAGAGTCATCTGCCTCTAGATCACCATTCGTATTCTGAGAGTTCGAAAACGTGTTCTCTCCTCCGCCATAGGAATCAAAAAACTCAAACCGCATTGGCTTAGAAGACTTTGCGTAGGTCTCTGGTCCAGAACTATGAAAATAAATTGAAAGTCAATGGGAGTTGTTCGTTGTTTGTTTCTTTATTATGATATTACTTACTTGTCATATTTTATGAGGAGCCCTTCTGGGCAAGTTGGATCCAAGCATTCGCATTTACTAAGAGGACATCCAATCGGACTCTCAATTTCAGTTTGCCTAATAGAATTAAAGGGGATATGATTAAAAATAACTTATTTTATGATGGAATCGCACCTGAGGCGAGCACCAGAGGGGCATTTTGGCTCTGGTGGGCAGTTATAGATTGGTGGTGTATCTGTGGCCGAGGGGGGTGTTGTTCCAGATACAGTTGACTTGGTGTCTGTTTCTGAGCACTCCGTTTCATCATCTGCACAATCAACCACTCCATCGCACCACTTATCTGCAGGAATGCACTTTTTGGACGTTGGGCAGTATCTTTCCTCTTTTGTGCAAGTCTTACAAATACATCCACAACGAGGCGTTGTGAAGGCGAACTCATTTTCCTAGTAAGAAGACAACAAAATGATTAGCATACAAAATGTCTAAGGAAGGGCTGAATAAACTTTTTAATGAAGATGATCAGATTTATTTCTATAAGAATGTGAAAAAGTTACAGCAAACTAATTAACTTAAGATGACAAAGAGTTTACATTATTGGTATGACTTTCAGTCTCAGCTATATAAGGATGTCTACTTTGATTAGTTTGAAGCATGAATATTTCAATAGGAATGTTATTTATTATTGAAGAGTTCCTGATTTTTTATTGAGTATCGTCATTTTCAGAGGTTTGTTTTTTAAATTATTTATATGTTGACTTTTTGAAACAAATAAAGCTTCCAGAAAGTAGCAAATTCCATCAACTATTTATGAGGGACCAATATTATTTTAACTGACTTATAGTATACCCAAAACGTATTTGGACAGCAGCCCGTACTTTATACACTCTAAGAACTAACCTCGTAACACTTTGGACACTTCTTTGGAGTGCAATGAACTTCACCATTCACGCGGCAAATACAGTTGTCGCAGTTTTCGTTAATGAAAATATCGCCAGGCCTTCGTTTGATATATCCGTCATAGCAGTCGCAGTTGGACTCATCTACGCATTGAGTACCGTTCCATCTCTCGTATTCGCCGCAGGAATGACAATCAGATTCATAGTTGAAGTTAGGAAGGTTTGGACAGGGTTTTGCACAGCCCTCAGGAACTTCGGGTGTCTTTCCAGAGCCCGGAGGAAATAGAGGAGTAGTTTTTGTGGGGGAATCCGTAATACCTGATTATTGAAAGGGAAGTAAAAAATAAGTTCATCTTTATCATTTCAACTTTTATTTTACCATAGGGTTTGAAGCACCCGATCAGCTCCATCTGGAGGGAAATGCCCTTCCTTGCCCATGAGACAGGGACGAGTTTGAAGTATCTCATACGAATAACTTTATCGAAAAGTCGCTCTGAAACGGTTTTGTCGTCGTAGTTCCCGTGGAATACCTTTTTATAGTAAATATATATGAACACCAAGAATGTATTATAATATTAGAATGAGTGTTACGGTTTTTCTCCATTATCATCACGGATGTCCTCCCATGTGTAACGATCATTGCTGTACATAACTTGGAATGACTTGATATATTTCCCAGAGTCTCCCTTGAGAACAACTCCTTTCACCAATCGCTCATCTCCAAAGTCGATGATGACAAACTGCTGCCGGTTGCTCACATCAGGCTGCCAGGAGCCACCATTGGAAAGTCGAAGCCTTTCCTTGCCATAGCTGAAATCATCTCCATTTTGACGGAAGAGACAAGGATTTGCTTGGCCGAGATTTTGTTGTCGCTGATTCCCATGCGATCGCGGCATTCGTCTGTTGAATGAAAGAAGAAAAATAAGTTATACATTTTAAAAGAACCTACACTCACCTTCTGGTGTCACTGATGTTTTGGGCGTTGTGGCAGTATCAAGAGGACCGAATGGCTTTGCCGTTGATACTTCATCTTCCTCATCTTCTTCCTCAGACTCTCCGCATCCAATGACGTCAATCTTCATACAAATATCTTCACTCCATGTGAGGGGAACAACTCGAAGAATTTTGGCAGAGATGGGTGGGTTCAAATAGGAGTTTTTGGGTGTTGTTCCATCAGAGTTGCCCATAAACACTTTCTTAACGCCAGCATCGTCCTCAACGTATTGGAGAGAGTCCTCACTGTTACCGAGGAGTAAGTGATAGCTGGACACGAAGTGATTGTTATCACCTCCCTTGGTTGTAAGGCCATAGATCTCAGTTTCCTCATCAAACTTGTACTCCACATAGGGAGAAAGATCGTTGGGATGTGGCTTCCAGCACTTTTTGGCCTTTTCTTCAGCGTCTTCAAGATTCTCATTCTTTTGCATGCATACTTTTAGACTCGTACTCAGTGTAGGAGTCCACGAGCTCACATGTGAACTGAGTCTCGTCGTTATTCAAGAGATCAAGGCTTGTTAGAGTGTTGTATCCTGGTCCATTGTACTCAACCTTCACCTCAGGGACCTCTTCACCGCTGAGTGCCATTTGCTTGCAGTCCTCAGGGAGCTCAGAAGATTCCCTGGACTCCTTTACGTTAACCAAATCATGGATGTAATCCAAGTCACAACAGAATCCTTCCTTACATATCTCAATTTCATACTCTTCAGGTCTATATGAGGTACTCTGTCCATTTGGATCGCTGGCGTGTGTAAAAATGATTTCGTCCAGAGGCGGCACTGGCTCAGAACAACCATAGTCCCGTGAGACCTGGCCCTCAAAGATATCCTGAATATCACAATGGATGACTTGGTTGTCGTCGTCCGTGAGTTTGATTGCTTCAGTTCCCCGTTGATGTCATTCAAGTGCTTCACTTTGACGTGAACATCACTATCTGTGCCAATGTCAAAGTCCTTGCATTCCTCAAGTTCATTGCCTTCCAAGGAGTCAACACTTTTGATGGGATCGATGGAGCAACAAGCCTCTGAGTTGCAGAGGTCAATTGCAAACTTGCTCTCTGATGGCCTCTCTTCAGTATTGCTCTCAGGGATCGTCTCCACTTTCTTTATCTCAAAAGCTAAATTGAGGGAATCGATGTAATTTAATAACAGCTTCGTTTCTTCAAATTAGTCACATATCTTACTTGGTGTATCATCTTCTAATTTAAGATCTTCAATAGCGGAGTCGGATTTGATTGAGGAAACCTTCGTTTCAACTTCGCCTTTAACCGGATGGTCCAATAGACTATGAGTGCTGATAAGCAAAATAATACCATGAATTCATTTAGGGGAAAAGATGGGTTTGTAACTTACTTGTTCTTAACACAGGCCGTTGGGTCTTCCTCTAGATTAGCTCCAAATGGAGGCATGGGCGTGGTTGGCCCGCCTTCGAATGGGGAATCCGTCGTGTACAATGGCGTGGAGGGCTTGCACTCTGGTCGGTTGGGGTAAACATTCAGGGGAGAGTCACAGACAAGAGTGTCCGTGTTGAAAATATAGTTTTGAGTGCAAGACTTTAGTTTAGCCTTCCTCTGGGTTAGGGCCTCGTGAGTTCCGCCGTACTGTAGCTTTTCGTTGTCGTCATAGCACACGTAGTAATTGGAGCAATTGGTTTCATGAGCAACCTTTTGCTGATGAGGGTGTTCGATGCAGACGGTGGCGTTGGGAACGAGTCCCGTATCGGGTTCATTGACTAAAGGTAAGAATGTAAAATATATTAGTTACATACATAAAAAAGATCATACTCAAAATAAAAATATAGAATGAAAAGTATCCCTATGTTTCTCTGAGCAATATGTTTATTCATAGTCACACGGAGGCAACTCAATTGAACCATTTAGGCGGGAAAAAGTAGTTGATCTATATGATATAAAACTTCAAAATAATTTTTAACTCCCTTTAGAAAACTACTTTATTTTAATGCTTAGTTAAGAGTATGATAATTCTAAACAATCGCAAATCACAAAAAGTTGTCTAAATATCAACAATTTTCTTCGCTTTTTTCTTTAATATTGTATAAATCAAAGACGAGAGAGTTTGTGCAGTAATATTAAGGAAGGAACGTGAAGATTCCTCTTAAACACATTTTGTCAAACAAAACCTCTTTTTCGTTCCAAAAAAGGTTGAAAGAATTGGATATTATTATAAAGAAAAAAGCGCCTTCAATATTATATTTTTAAATTAAAGATATTCATTTGAGTACAAGGAATGCAAATATTGTTACCTTGACAATCCGGACGAACATGGATAACATTGTCTGGCCAATCGCATGTGACCTCCTTGGGATTGAAAATAGGCCGTGCTCACAGGATTTAATCTCGTACTTTGCTGGGTCTCTGGACCGAGCGGAACACATTCCTTATATAGGTTACATTGGTCCTCTATGGCAAGAGGGGGCCCATATATGTCACATGTCTCAAGCTCCACGGTTCCATTGACCTCGGACGCAATGCCTGCATTCAAGATAATTAAAGTATAAATATGAACTCATGAGGTATCCCCAATTGATCCTTACATTCGCATTTAACGCGATACTCAAAATCGTCGCAGACAGAAGAGTAGACGCCAGGGTTATTGACTTGACATTTAAGCCCTTTTGGTGTCACATTCAATGGTGTAGTCATTGTTAGACGCTGCGGTTTCTCCAGTGATTGCAGATCGGCATTGGATGCCAATCATGTGCTCCGGGCTGCAGTATCCCTGGGATATATCCTTTAAGGGAATAATGGCATGTTAAACTCATTCCATTGAACATTGTTTTTAACTGATAAAATATCTCTCAAAGTCCACACTTATCGTGTTTTTTTTTTGTATAAATTCATCAATTTGTCTTAGCAATCATTTGAATATATTGGATATCTTTAATCGAATATTCTTTTTTCTCAGACTAATACTTTCACATGTTTTCCTTACTACAAATAAAATAGCAATAAGAATAGTAAATCTTCGATCAAAACAGGAATGTTAATGGATAAAAAAGTTTGGAATGACTAGTTTCAAAGTCTGAAATTTAATTCTGACGGATATTTGTCATGAAAACAAAATATTTTTTTGCCATATAGATAATCTGGATGATCACAAGATATTTTCAAGTGCCACATATTATTCATATATATATTAATAATACTTACAAAAGCATTATTCATAAAGTCCTGAACATTTTCTTCGTCGTTAGGAGCCAGGGCGGATGGACTGTTTGTGTTCATCCATCCGGACCATCCATCATGGCATGATAGATATGTGAGGTTCGTGTTGTTGATAATGGTGAGGGGAGAAGTCGTGGAGTAGTCCAACTTGGGGAAGAGTGTGGATCCCTCATAGCTGGACTCACATTCCTCAGAACTAGAATAGTGGCAAATCTTTTGACCCCGGGAGCAGGTGCAGTTATGACACTCGTCGCTCTCCATGACGTCTCCTTCGTAGAAGAGCTGGTTTCGATCCACGATACACTTTGGCTTTTCGCATTTGTTGGGGTCCACGCAGGTAAAGTCCTCGTTCGACAAGTAGACCAAGTGGTCCTTGGGGCATGCGTCAGGCTGACAGCCCTCCACGCAGTACTCGTCCTCGCATGCCAGGGAGCTTGCCTTCTCAACGATGAGGTCCTTGCATGTCTTTACTGGGCAGGTATTCACACAGGACTCGTAGCCGGAGTGATGTGGGCATTGCATGGCTGTAAGTTATATCAGAATATGTGAAAAATGCTTAAATATTTTTTACTTAAATGCCCTTTAATACGTTGCATATTGTTTCTTAACACAATAGGTCATATGACATCTGTATGCATTATTTGGTGAAATAACGACTCTGCCGTTGAGATAGAAAAAATATGCTGAAATACGAAGTAAAACCTTAATTATAATGCGGCCTTTCTTCCCAATACTATTTATTTTGAAATATGATATCCCATTGCAATATACTCTCAAATGCATATCCTGCATAATGTGAATCGGCAATTAGAAAACATATAGGTGATGGGAGTGAGTCACTCTCTTTGACAAAGTCTCTATTGTAGGTATAGAAATGAAGAAAAATAAAACTAGACTTGTTAATTAACCCGTTGCATCATAGAGATATAAAGATATAGAGAGCTTATTGGATTCGTCAGAGAAATACGTCAGTGTGTCAAGAATACAGATAAACGATGTTTTTCTGCTATTGGAGGGAAGGGAAATGCATCTTTGTTTCCAGAATACAGCTGAACGATGTTTCTCTGCTAATTGGAGGGAATACGCTCTCTATATGTTAATATCTCTATGCGTTGCATATGGGATTTCTTCGCTCGTTCTGTCAAAAATTAAGGAATAAAAGCAGAAGGAAGAATAAAAGTCAATCATTTATCTGATACATTTGATTAAATATAGCTTTATCCCACAAGGCTACGGTAATGCAATTCAACCCTCATACTGTCAGTCTTTCTTCCCCTTATGTCACTCTCAATTCTCTTTGACTTTGTCGATGATAAATAAAGATTCATAGATTTTGAAAACAGATCATTTGGTGTCATGTTTTTGATGATTCACTTACGGCAGAGGCTTTGCTTTCTCCAGGAGATGGGCACACCAGCTCGTGTACACTCATGAGCATAGGCGGATATGGCCGTACACAAACACTCGCAGTCCCCTCCAACATTACAGCCGCAGGCATCAGAGAGACACTTCTTGTACCATGGCTCCCAATCAACCTCGGAATGACAGGGCTCAAACACATCAGAATGAAGCACGGAGCATTTGTTTGTAGACCAAGTTCGTCGCTCAGGGTTCAGTTCGCACTCATCCTCCACTTCCGTGGCCTCTGGCAGTATTTATGGACGCGCCAACTATCACCAAAGGTAGTGGGAAAGGTCTCAATGATACCAGAGGGGCCCCTATTCAAAAGTATAAGAATGATAGAAACAACAATGAAAATGTTGCTCCATTAAAACGTAAATTTCTATTTATTTACTTTGTTTTTTCGTTGTTAAAATATTCCTTTTATAGGTATATTAAATTCTAACGACGAAAGAAAACTTGTTAGCTCAGAGGGAGCGTGTTTTCAACTCTGAGAGTATAGCTTTAAAAATATAATAGCCTAATTTCAACTATAAATTGCTTATTTACACCCAACTTATTGGGTACTAAAACCCCTTAAGAATATAAAATAATAATATACTTACTTGAAATCATCTTCCTCGTCCTCGTTGGCGTTACCGCAGAGACCCTGTACAAGTCCCTTCAAAAAGGTTTGATCCTCAGGTACACCCGATTACTTCCGTCCCACTGTACCGTGAATCCAAGATCGTAAACGTCCACAAATGTAAATAGTCCAGCTTTCGAACATTCATTCTACATGCAGCATAAACAAAAATATTTTAATACAGTCCTTTTGGAAGCAAAATAATGAATATTTTTACCGTTTATAAAGTCATTTGAGAGATCCTTCATGTTGTGATTAAGAACAATCTTCTCTTGAAACTGTGTGTTCCCAATTTTGATGGTGATTCGTTTTGAGCAGGTCACATTGGATGTTCCACAGGGGATGTTTTGAACCAAGATCAGGAAGGAGTCCTTACTCGACCCCTTGTACTGAGCCATGATATACTCACACTTTCCCTTGAAGTCAAACATTTTGCCGTCAAAGGACACGTAGTGAGAGTCACCCCAAGCCGTACAAATGGCTGGGCAAACTCGCTCCGTACAGGTCCTTTCCTGAATTACAAACGCTATCAAAGAGAGGTTAGAATGTGTGAATTGTTATAATTCCTATTTATTTTTTCCTTCTTACCAAGTATTGCAGTCCTGCTTGATCTGCTTTCCCTCTTCATAGGACTTTCCTCCGTGATGGCAAGGACATTTCTTCTTGGGGATACATTCTTTTGCGTCTTTCGTTGGTAGAATGAAGCCATCCCTACAGACACAACCGCTGTAGTCGCAAGAATTTGAATTATTAGACAAGCCGTTGCTGTCCAAATCCTGGGGAAAAGAAAAATTAGATTAAAATAGTCTGTATGAATTATCGGGTGATTAACTTACCGTGCATGTCGGTTGATCTGTGGCAGAGCTGATGCATTCCTTAAATACCAAGTTCTTATTTCGGTCACAAGTAATGAGTGAGGCCTTCATCTTTCGTTTCTCTAAATCATTTTCGAGATTTCGACACTTCCAAAGTCCACTTTTACATGTGCAGTGTTCTCTACCAGGAATCTTTGGATTGTATTTTACTACTCCGGGCTAAAGGAATGAATGTCGTAAAAACAAATACAATTGTAATTATCAATAATACTTACATTGATTTTCTCCCCAGTGAAGAAGTGGGGGCAGGGACATTGGGAAATTGGAACACAGGTATTTTGATCATTCAAAACCATTCCCTCTGGACAAGCACATCCTTCAACACAAATACTGCTCTCTTCACAAGTGCTGTTTCGCTTTGAGACATCTGAGCACGTTCTATGGCAGTCCTTGTGGCATACGGAGTATTTTTGTCCATTGTCGCAACTGACAGAACAAGGGTTCACGGATTGTCTCCAGGCCTCCAAGTAGATTCCCTTTGAAGAGCATACTTGGGCGTAGTGGCTCAGAATGGGACAAAGGCAGTTGAAGGCATTGTTTTGGTCGTTGCAGTGGCAAATGTCGTTGAGGCAGTCCTTGTAGAAGGAGCTGGGATCCACCGCCCAGTGACACTCCTTGAAGAGGTTAGACTTG
>CP045890.1:29126687-29143143 GCA_013387185.1 Caligus rogercresseyi
CTTATATAGGTAAAGTAAGGTGGCTGTGTTCTTATATTGGGGGGATTCCCGCCTAAACACATCAGGAAGGGTTTTTTTAATAAATGTCCATGATATTTTTTATTTCAAATAAGAAGAAATAAAACTCTTTTCTTTCTTAGTTATATAGCCTTTATACCAGGGATGGGCAGAATTTTGACTTGCGGGCCACAATGTCAGCGTGCCGTCTATTGTTGAAACGCCTTATTGTATGGACAAGACGTAATGAATTATTTATGCAGCATTACTATTTTATTTACTGGACAAGCTCGGCGGGCCAGATTAAATTGTTTAACCCGCGGGCCTTAGTTTGCCCATGTCTGCTTTATACTATAGAGAAAAGAAGGGATAGAGAAAGTTTTTTTTCTTGCAACGTGATTGGTTGAAAGAAAAGGAGATGATAAAAAAGGAATTGGATTGATGCCATAGAGATATAAAGATATATAGAGCTGATCCCCTTCAATAGCAGAGAAACATCGTTCAACCTTATTTCTGTGTCCAATATAAACAAAGTAATTTGTACTTTGCATAGAGATATAAAGATATAGAGAGCTTATTCCCTCCAATTAGCAGAGGAACATCGTTCTGCTGTATTCAGGACACAACGACGCATTTCTCTGAAGAATCCATCCTCCAATAGCAGAGAAACATCGTTCAGCTGTATTTTGGACACAATGACGTATTTCTCTGAAGAATTCAATAAGCCCTCTATATCTTTATATCTCTACGGTCGATGCTAACAAGTATCTCTCGCTGTTGTTAAATGAATATCAATTCAGAGAGAAGAATATCATGCTTAAAAAAGAGACTAATCGTCTCTTCTTCAGTGGCCGACACTATGACGTCATTCTCGAATCATCCCTTGAACGGACTCCTGGGAATATGACGTATTCTTATCAATTAATTAAAGCATCTGATTATACACTGTAATGTTCATTTTGTGTGTTCCTATCTGCCGATAAATGGATCATCACCTGGAATATCGGACATGGAAAGAAAACAGTTTTTTAAAATGAAAATGTTTATTTATGAGTTGCATGACCAGTGTTTTTGTTTACGAAATAAAAGTTGTCTTCTTATATTTATATATTTTCTTACCAAAGTATTCTGCGAAGGTTCTTATATATAAAAAGTGAATATCTATATAGCTTTACATAAAAACTATCAAGAGGATTTTAAGAAGACATCGTGAATTTTTAAACCAATGTAATAAATGATTTGTCCTCTTATATAAGGTTATTCTTCAGGGCAATAAACGTGAACTAAAATGTTCATTTATGTATTTTCGCAACTGCCCTGAATAGTTTTACTCTGTTTCTGTATATAATTTTAGTGTATTTATTTTAAACTGTATAAAATTTTGCAGTTGTCCGAATAAAAATAAGCTAATATCTATAAAATTTATTTTTCTAATGCAGGTATTCTCATAGCAAAATTTTCATAAACTCTTTCAATGAAACTCATATTTTAAAAATAATTTTTTAATGATTTTAAAAACATAACTTAAAATTTATATTAATGATATAAATAGAAATGAAATGTAGAGGAATACTTTGTTTCCTAACAAAAATGATATTATAATAAATATATTACCTTTGAACAATTGAGAGCCTTGTGAATTATATTTTTCTGCTAAGTTCATTAATTATATTAAGTCTTTTGCATTTCACTTCTTATTAGGGTCGAAATACGTGCGTAAATTACTAACATAAAGACATTATAATCTAGTTAGTTGATATACTTTTTTCAATATCACATCCTTTTCCTTCCGTAGGAATTATGTTAATTTTTGAAGAATAAAAATTTACATATTTATATAGCGTTCAACAAATAAACGTAAAATTTACCCCTTTGCCTGGGTTCCATCTATTTGGTTTCTTATGATACCTTCTACTTCCACAGAAAATAAAAAAAATGACATGCTGTATCATACTAATATACATACAAAAATACGTATAACATGTTCTGAACCTAAATATTGTATTCTAAAATTCAATGCCTATATATATATACTCATATTCTCACTGCAGCCTACATATACTTATCAAATGAACATTTATACCCTTGAAATATTACAATAATACTTATAAGGGATCATAGAGAAGCTCTAGAGACTAACGTTATTTTGGGTGGAGAAAGTATTTTATTACCCTCTGCTTTTGGTTTGATTTTTTTTACAAATATCTGCATGTTCAAATAACCCATATATTATTTGTATATCAGAGCTGCGACTACCGAATGTAAATTGGTATTCGATTCTACCGACGGTAGATTTCAAATATCAAACCAATTATCCGATATTCTGTAGAAACTACCGAATACCGTACCGATTGACAATCGGTATATTTGAAAGTATGACTTTTGTAGCATTCACATAGAGACATAAAGATTAGAGAGCTTATTCCTTCAATAGCAGAGAAACATCCTTCAACTGTCGCTTTGCCCAAGCGCTCCCTGTGTGAAGAACTTGAACTTCGAAAATAAATAAACAACTATAACTTATGGTATTATACAGCAGATACATAAAAGACATTCAATATAAGCTTATGCTATGTATTTAATACTTAGGTACCTGAGAGTGCATTTAATATCGGACAATAAGATCAATAGCCTTCCATTTCCTACAAAATCCAAGTACATATATAATTTATATGAGATTAGTAAATAATCTCGATAAAACTATTACAAATGATGTATTTAATTGTCCTTTGTTATCAACTGTCCGTATTAAATGCATGTGAAGAAGTAAAAGCAGATACAAAAATAAATTTCTCTCTCTTTCTAATATACCGTACCGAATATCGATCGATACGTAGATATATAATAATTCTACCGAATGCCAATATCGATCGGTATTCGGTATATACCGAATATCGAACCAGCGGTAGATTTTCTACCGAATCCAGCTCTGATATATATATATAAATATATATATCAATGCACATGGAACGTATTTGCACTCTAACGGGTTCAAAGGACCGCCGACATTTACTTATAAAATCCTTCAAGCCTCTTCAAACCTTTAATTCATTGCCGCAATCCTTCAAATATATTTCATATTTACTACCATATTACATGTTTATAGTTATGTTCCAAGGTTTTCAATACAAAAAAATACATTAAGGGAGCCTCAGAAACCCTGAGTTGAGAGGGATAGAAATGTAGACTATTAAAAATTTAATTTAGATATAAGAATTTCGATGTCTGAGCACTGTGCTTATTGTTATGTTAGAACTATAAAATCTGTAAATTTATGGCTTGTAATGTTCAATTACCAAATAAACGTTGTATATATATATATACGAGTATATATAATATTAATAAATAAAATAAATATAAAATAATAAGTATCTAAAGACTGACCATAAATACTTTAATAGCTGTAGAGCTTTGAACCATGTTAACCGTGTTTATAAATTACTTTTGAGTTGAGACATGTAAAGTATTGGCTTCAAATAGGAATGTCTATCATTAAACTTGTTCAAATTGAACATATTTATTTACAAACACTCTACTATAATTTTCTCGTTCTCTAAGACGGTAATCGATCGGATTTTTTTTTGGGTCCCTGGAATGCCTGCTCTTTAGGGCGTCCCAATGAAATTGAGTTTTTATGATATTTAATTGTCCAAATGAGATCTTAAGAAATATTATTCAAAACGGGTATAATAAATAAAAAAATATTTTGTTAAAAATACCATTTTTTAAGCTTATTTAGTAAATGCTTTTCATTTTTAAAGAGTTTTTTTTATTCAAGTTTATTTAGTAAATGACTAAAGGAAACAACATTTTTTGAAGCAATTTTTACGTAATTCCCTATATAATAATTAATTATATAAAAAATGTTTTCATATCAATGATGCCCATTAAATGCCCAGTCTAAATTACTTACTTTTTAAACATTTAAACAAAGGAAACAAAGGAAGCTGATCCAATAAAAGGTATATATTTTGTGATATGTTATATGAAACGTACCCTGCAGTAAATATTTTTCTGGTTTCTTTCATTGACATCTTCAATATATTTTTCATTTTATTTAAAAAACTAATTGATCAACAGAATTTATTCACAATTTAATATAAAAGTTGTTTACACTAAAACATTGCTTCTATAACGGTTTATTTTTTTAATTACTAAGAGACACAATTATAAGCTGATATTTCCATAGATAAGTTTACATACATACAAATTAATTTACAAAAATTTGGTCCTCTCATTTCAATTCCCACAATAGATGGGTCAATATTTGTTAAATATAAAATAAGTAAGCCCCCTACTGTTAAGCTTAAATGCTCTTTTCCTTCGGATTAACTAAAAAGGGCATTTTCGTTTTAGATCTTGACATTTATCAATAAATATCTTCGATGCAGTCAATGCTTCGAACTAAATCAAAGCGTGTAATATGTTAATATAATAAAAACTAATGAAAACATACCTTTCAATTGTCATATCGTTTTCATAGAGGAAAAGTAGTTTGAAAAATCATATGTTAGAATGATTCATTTAAAAGATTTTATTTATAGTCAACCAAATGGACTTTGGTCACTTGTTTTTGACAAAAAAAAACTAATTACTTGAAATAAGAGACACTAAACAGTATTCGATTTCGTTCAAACTTTCACGAGATCATCTTTATGCACTAAGGAAAATCCTAGGGGTAGCATGCTCTCAATCCGAAATATGTGAAATAAAAGTATTATGTATATAATAATATAATAGTTTAGTACAATTACAAAAACGTTACATATATGGTATATAAATCCGAAACATATGAAATAATGTACACCACACACACAAATATTTTATATAATATATATATATATATATATAATTATATATATATATATATATATAATATATCAGTGGCTTGTGAACGGAACGCAACTTTTTTTTGAACGTGAACGTTGAACGCAAAAAAAAAGAGTTTTTGCGTTCAGCGTTTCAATTTTTTCCAAACATTTCTTGGACTTTTTTCAGAAAAACGTAATCAGTAACGCATTACTTTTTTCGGAAATTCTTTTCTAAAAAAAAATAAAACATCATCACTAGCATTACTTTCTACGGAAATTTTTCTAAAAAATAAAACGTCATCACTACAGAGTACTTTTTTGGGAAATTCTTTTCTAAAAAAAAACGTCATCTCACTAACGCATACTTTTTTTGGAAATTCTTTTCTAGAAAAAAAAACGTCATCGCTACGCACCAGTACTTTTTGGAAAATTCTTTTTAAAATTTGAAGCGATGCTAACGGAACGCTGAACGCAAAAACATTGAACGGAACGCTGAACGCAACGCTATTTTTTTGAACGCTGAACGCAAAAAAGCTGAACGTCACAAGCTTGATATATATATATATATATATATATATATATTATATATAATATATATATATATATATATTATACAGTGATCCCTCGCAACCTTCGCGGTTCATTTATTGCAGATTCGTTATTTCGCGGATTTTCATAATGCTGTAGGGATGTGCAAACAAAAGGACCGAAGGAGACTTTTTGTGGGGAGAGAAAAACGGCCCAGTCTGAAGAGCAGTGAAACCGCCTACACGTGTCACTGTATTCGTTACTATTTTAAGATGACCGGTATACATGTAATAGTTGCTAATTGTAAAAAAAAGTTTTCTTTATTTTATATGTTTATAATATATATATATATGTTAATAATGTATCAGTTTTCTATTTCGCGGATTTCACTTATCACAGGTCATTTTCAGAACGTAACCCCGCGCAATAAACGAGGGATTACTTTATAATATATAGGTATATATATATATATAATAGTTTTGTACTATTATAAAAAATGTTCCATATATTGTACTTTGTACATTATGCACACGTGTTTGATCGGGATATGTTCCAAATATTTTTATACCAATTGCATCACTTCTAAATTACCTCCTCTTAAATAATTCATAGTCAATTTTTAGATACACAACTATCGTCCCTATATTTTTAATTCCCCTAGTAGGTATAGCCTAAATCCCTTCCTTAGGATCCAAGAGGGTAAATTGCCACGGAAGCAGAATTTCTAAGCCGATAAAAACGTCATGTCTAAAAAAAACCCTGCCCCAAAATAATGTGTTGAAAAGATAATTATTTTTTGCAAAAAGTGATTTATTATTATTTTCCCCCTTCTCAGCATCCTGCCCTCTGAGATAATTGGCAACATTCACGAAAAAGATGATAAGTTCTCGGGCATACTACGTCATCAAAATGTGTGTTATCTGACATTATTTTTTCTGTGTGTGTGTATGTAGGTTTGAAGGATTTTTAAAGGTCACGTAGATCCAGGGACAACATACAGGGATTATCCGAACGAAAGAGTAAATAATAATGAAAAAATACTACAAATATAATGTAGTGACGTCACAAATGAAATGATGGAATCCGTATTTAAGGATTTGACCAATTAGTGAATAGAAAGGAATTCAGCATGTTAAATGCTTAACAGATAAAAATGAACTTTTACAATTGAAATCATGGTAAATGTAAGAACAAGCTTCCCTGTGACCTGAGAGGGAAATGGAATATTGGAACAGTGGCCTCATTAAAAGGGTTGTGAGCTACATAAAGCATGCCTACAGACTGATTCAAATCCGTGTATACGAAATATATTACATCTCTTCAAATAAGGGCACTTAGTAAAAGAGCTCATAAAATATATATAATTGTAAATATACCCGAATGACATAGAAAGAGAAACAAATGCTGTCTATTAGAAAACAAGGAGACATCATTCTTTCATCTCTCTGGCCTCTCTTTGATTGTTGAGTCAAATGGATCACAAACTCTCCCTTTTTTCTATGTTCATAAGCTATTAGTGTTATTAGTATTATTGATTATATTAAAACAGCTTAAGTTATTTTATTCTGGAGGAGGAACTTTGATACGGAGTTCCCTTCTGTATCCGGAGTTACTGCTTATTCCACGGGACTCGTGGACTTTAGGAACAAACATGTCCCTTATTAAAATTATTAATAACATTTTTTAGAAATAAATAAAAAGCTTTTTTTATTATTGCTCTATAACAAAAAGCTGAGTCCTCTATTCTTCATATCAGGGTTCCTCCTCAAGCTGTTATGACACACGAAAAAAAATATAGCATATTAATAATAGAAAAAAAAGGGAGAGGTCTGTGATTAATTGTATACTAGAACTAGAGGCATATATACACTCAGAGAGTGCAAACCTCCGCCGTCACGGGGTCTTTATGAGCCTTCCGAGGCGGATTTTTCACGACTGGGAGGCGTAGAGGGACGGGGGAGGTTCCCCTCGACGGAAATTCGAGAGGGAAGACGCTCCCGGCACCCAATTTCACAGCACAGCGACATCTATTGGCAGAGTAGGCTAACTTGAAATATGTTTTAGTATTTAGCTCATTTTGCATCTTAATTCTGCACTCAGAGATGCCAAAATTTAATCACTTGTTCCTTTTGGCACTTCTAACAACTCCACAAAGTTTCATTCGAATCCGTTCGGTACTTTTTGAGTTATCCTGCTGACAAACCAACAAACCAACGCAGTGAAAACAATACCTCCTTCGGCGGAGGTAATAAAAGAAATGCCAGAGAGATACAAGAAAATATCTCTATGATTTCTAATCGACAGCATTGTTTATTTTTGTCTAGTCATGTCGGGTTAGTAAAGTAATCCCAACCATAACTTTAGTTGATACGCTGCTTTTTCGACCCGCATTCCTGATGCTTCTGACGACAACTGGCTTCGGATCAAATCAAATATTTCCCATCAATCTCTACACACCACCTCAAAGCTGTTAACAAGGTTTTAAAGCATTTATATAATTGTGTAACTTCAATTTAAATGTGATGTATATTTGTATCTTAAATGTGTGATTTTGTAACCATGCTTTTGTTTTGATTTTTTAAATAATGTTATGATTGCCTTTTTATGGTGATAGTTGAGTTGTTTTTCTTCTGCCATTGTATTAATTTTAGATTATAATATCTATTATGTATTTTTATCACAATTACTTTGGCATTTGTAAAGAGCTGGAAAACAACTTTTGATTTTAGCTGAAGCTTGGCTATAAGAAATAACTAAAGGTTAGTAGGACTTGTATTTTTAATCATGAAAAACGGAGAATGACATCTCCTTCTTTTTAAAAGTTCTTTCTGTGTCTGTCAATACCCCGAACTGACGCACTGTCATATGTGACTTCAGCAACTCTATGGTTCTCATTGACTTGCATAGATGGGTACACAAAACTAGTTGCTCAAATAATAATTGAAGATCATTTAACCCATTTCTGTAGTGTAGGTTTTTTATTGCTTTTTATATATATATTATTATTATTATTCGTGTACTACAATACAAATACTGATTAGATCTACTCTTCATTGAAAACACATTCTCTTTCTTTTTGTTGTATTTGGTAAGCACTCAACACATGTATGTAGACAGGGATAACAACACACTGGTCTCACACACACTCATCCATAAACATCAGTTTTTTGTGGTATCTCATTATTTTTCCTAGGTTTTATATATATATATATATAGTCATCCATTGATTGTCATATATTTCTCAGGCAAGTAACGTTTTTTATATCATTGCATATGAATTGCATTTGCTTTAGTGAATTATTATTAAAAAGGAAAAATTGGAGGAGTTCATCCCTAGGATTTTAAATAAAATTGATTCCCGTGTTTTAATTATTATTATTATTACTATTCACTCTCATTTTCTCTCCAGGAGAGGGATAAGTCGAAACTATTAAACTATGCAAAAAAGCCTTTAAGCCCTTTTGACTTCTGCAGAAAAAATGGTTTAAGATCCTCAGCAAACACTCCAATTAAAAAAATACTTTTAGGGGTAGTGGAGAAGAAAAACAATGTCATTTCTATGAAGAGGAACCCGAAGCTTCAAGACACCCTTTCTATGGTCTCGCAGAAAACTCCTCAAGATGTATGAACGACAGAAAATGATTAAAAGCCACTGGACGATGATCTCTCAGGATGGCTTCATATCTTTCTACGAGGGTCAAGAGGCTGGCCCAATCATAGAATTATAACAAAAACAAAGTTTTTATGTATTCAATAAAAGCAAAAAAAAAAAGTTTTAAATGATAAATATAACAAAAAAATTATGCTAAGTTGTTAAAAAATCTTAAAAGACTATTTGTTTTTAAAACACATATTTTATTTTTTGTTATTTATGTCTTTTTATTTCTTGTTTTTCTGCATTTTTGTCCTAAAACTTAAGAATAAATGTTGATAGTCTACGAACTATTTAAAAAAAGAACTCTTTTCTTATTTGAACCAATCGTATATTCGAGGACATGGCCTCCACTTGAGTTAATAGTATCATTCTGAAGACCACTAAGGTCTTTCCTTAAGTGGCCTCAATCAATATCACGCTCTAATCCTTTGAATAAACTATTTAATGTATCCTATTAATATTGATACAATAAAGGCACTTAGGGAATAAATTTTAAATTTCATATCTGACAATATCCTTTATACAACACAACAAAATATTTGTTCCTGTAAATGTGGCAGCATTTTTAAGGGCCTGGAATGAGAGATTTGATTGACCCGATGGCATCATATGGAATGATTTACTTACATGCAATTGGTCACTAGAATTCTGTAGTAAATACTACAAAATAAAAGGCTTACTATGGAGAGCGCAGATTCGAATCCAGAGATGATGATTTCAATTTTGGGCAGTAGCCTTGAAATATCCTAATTCGACAATTTAACACTATAATACTTCTATTATTTAATCAATATCACGCTCTAATCCTTTGAATAAACTATTAAATGTATCCTATTAATATTACAATAAAGGCACTTAGGGAATAAATTTTAAATTTCATATCAGACAATATATGAGTTAATACTTTCACGATAATACTTCGAAAAGGGTTTTATTTCTTGGGTTTCCCAGAATTACTATAAATACATCGACATGGTTGCCATCAGAAAAAGTAGCTTTTCTCTCAGGGATAATTACCTTACCTTTCAAAGTCCTTAATCAAAATCTACCTCTATCCTTGCGTGAAAGGAGGAGGAACTGAATCACGGAGAAAGACTAACTTCGACTTAGAGGGACTCAATGATGAGTTTGGAGTTTTATAGAGGGTTCTAGGCTTCTTTTTCGCGCCATAAAATTTGTTTTTTCTTCATGGAGGAGTGAAATATGCAGATGTAATTGTATTTATTAGGCTTTTTGCAATAAAAAAGCTTGAAATCTAATATAGTATTTAATAGTCAGTGCCTTGGCCTTGGGCAATGTGAGGGGGGGCAGACGGCGTAAAATCATTACGTCATATAACAATAATAACGTATCACTCCTCCTTCTATTGTTTAGCCCGAATAACTCTTCTTCTCCTTCGTCTTCTCAATAAATCAAACGGATTTCTAAGCTTTGTAATTTATTCCTCATTGGTACTTTTACATGTATTCGTATTAATTATGAAAAAATACTTTTTTCCTAGAAGGTGGTATTGATTGAGTGTTTTGTATATCAACAAATTTCAGTATTGGATATATAATAAAGTCAAATGAAAGTCTGGCAAGAGAAGGAAAATATGAATTATTTGATGGACATCTTTGCTATATATTTTCTTCATGTTTTCATTTCCATTCAAGTGAAAGCTTTATTTATTTGTGGATGGTCATAATACGTAATAATGAATTGAAAAGTACATCATTATTGAGTGGCATTCTTACATATAAGATTTAATTTACTGTCTAGTGAAATCTTTACTTATTTTTCAAATTTCATACGTAATATATGAAATATTTATTTGGCGGCCATCTTAGATATTTTTTTTCCTTAGATAAATGTCCAGTCTCAATCTAAGGTGCAAGTGTAAAATACATGTAAGTTATTTATAGTTAAGTAGGATGATATTTGACAAGGTCTCATCTATTATAAAAAGTGATTTTTGGATTGCTATCTCTTTTAGTAAAATATATATATACGTCCAACAAGTCAAAATTATTATTACTCAAAAACTAAGCATTCTTAATATTACTTTTTAATACCCTTTCTACATAATTCATTATTTTATAAATGTGATACATACAAAGCTCAACAAGATATTAAAGTTTTGAAATAGTCATTTTATGGAAAATACAATGATTATTCCGAAACTTTGATTTTTCGTTTATTTTGTACGTATATAAAAACAAATATAATTTAGAATCCTTGAGATCCTACCTACATTTTGCACCAAATTAGTTTGAGATTACAATTATATTGAGGACATGAGAGGCGATCGAATTAGAAAAAAAAATACTACATAAGTTTAGCTTTTGAGTCCATTTAGGAGACATTTATCGCTATTCAATTTTGTTGAAACTTCACAAGATGACTGCCATGCTCTACGGTAAAATCCTAGGGGGGGGGGGGGGTGACTCTCAATCCGAAAAACGTGAAATAAGAATAACCCCAACACACACACATATATAATATATACAATATTGTTTATTTTGTAAACTTCTCTTTGGTGATCTTCAATAACATTGTTCTTGGAATTTTTAACAAGTTCTAATTTTAATCGTAAAAGAAAACTCCATGTGGTAAATATATAGGAATTCTTCATAAGCAGTTAGCTTGGGTTTTTTTTGCTTTAAAATTCTCTAATTTCTTAAATCATTCATGTATAAGCAACTTCTTTTTGACCTTTTTAATATCAGATCCAAATATTTATATACATACATATAGCGTCCCATAAACCAGTGCCATATAGAGTAGGAGAGTCTGCTAATTCATAACATGAGGTGAACGAAAACTCATAACATAATTTCGAATTATAAATTTGTAGGTGTTTTTATTTAATATAAATTTATATGTTTTTTATCAATCGAAGGGAAAATAATGTAACTTAAAAAGACGGCAAATGAAAGAGCTTGCAATAAATTATATTATTTTTAAGATTTTGCCACTATTTTAAACAGAAAGAGTATTCATACGTTGAATAATAATATTGTATTTTGATTCTCTTTGTATTGCGGGCAGTCCTTCATCAATCACCCAACCTTTTTGTTTTTGCAACTCTGGAATCAATCAGTAGGAAAAACAGTTATAGAATCTGTAAATACCAAGGCTAAGAGCTCCAGATTTCCATTCCTATCAATCAACAAAATAGGTTCTTCGTAATGCTTTGCTCACATTAAAAGCATCTAAAGATTGATCCGGCGTCTAAAAACGTCTTAGAAGCATCTCAATACATTTGAAAACTACAAGCAATCATCTCGTACATCAAACAAACATTTTCGTCAATGTAGTGAACCAATTCAAGAGTAGAACCTATTTTGCCGATTGATATATAAACAAAATAGGTTTTATTTAGCGGAGGGATGTCCCAGTTATACATTTTTAAGAAAATAAAAATCTGGAAAAACTTATTTCAAATCATGCGCATTTTGAAATGCTTTTTTATAGCATTGTTTTTAATTAGTGCACTATGCCAAAAAAAATCAACTATTTATTGACGTAAACTTATGAGCTATTTTAGATTTAATAAATTTATGTTATAGGCAAAAATGTGTATATTTGCTGAAAATGCAATTGTGAAATAATTTACGCGGCTAAGATAAGAGTTAGTGTATAATACTTAGAATTGTCAATTGAAATATTCAGTTTGTATTATTAGTTTAGATATTTTCTCAGGAAATTATTGGGATGGGCAATATTCAAAAATGCAATAGTTAGTAACAATATATGATTTATTTTGAATCATATTAATGGAATATGTCAAACACGACTTTATATCTAAAAATTAACAAACTCTACAACTTATATATTATATACAGGGTTAGGAACTAAATTTTGAAAGTAACTTTGATCCCTTTTTCATCTCCCCACTTGAATTAAGACTGTCTCAGTTGGTGGTTTGGATCAAGAAAAACAACTTTTGTTGGAAGGGTTTTGAGATAGATTCATAAATGTCAAAGCGCATTGCAATCATAGAGATATAATGATATAGAGAGCTGATTCCCTTCAATAGCAGAGAAACAACATCGTTAATGTTATTCTGTGTGTCCACGTGGTATAAATTAATTTGTTTATATTGGACACAAAAATACAGCTGAACGACGATGTGGCTTTACTATTGAAGGGAATCAGCTCTCTATATCTTTATATCTCTAAGATTGCAATGTGTTTAAATCATAGAGATATAATTAGCATATAGAGAGCTGATTCCCTTCAATAGCAGAGAAACATCGTTCAGCTGATTCTGTGTGTTCAAAATAAACAAAGTAATTTGTCCTACGTCATCGTAAGCTGCTCATAGAGATAGAAATATCTCTATGGTCAGCTTACGATGACGTGTTATAAATACTTTGTTTATATTGGAGACAAAAATACAGATGAAGGGAATAAGATCTCTCTCTATTTTGATCTCTATGGTTCTACTCCAGCGTAAAAATAAATAAACAACAATGTTTAATAATGTTTTTATTACAACATTTGCTTTGGATTTATGTATTCATTTAATCTACATAAAAACGAGCAAAAGGAGAAAATAAATAAAGTAGGTATAATAAGTATATAATAAGCATTTTTTCAAAATATCAAGTCCACTCTTAATTTAATGAAAATGGAACAAGATAAATGTCGCTCAATATAATTTACTACTACCTTACATAATATTTTGAACATAGAACGTAGAGCTAAGGGTTAAATATTTTTAATATTTCCTATAAAGCGGAAAAGTTGAAATTTATGGGTTTTTATTGTGGTGCTCATACACTTGTAATCATCGTGCATTCAGTGCATATATTAGCATTTTATTCAATTTTGATACTTAACCCTTCAGTTTAGTGTTTTGGTGGAATAAATAATATATATTGCCTTTATTAAATTAAATTTAGGGTGAAAAAAGGCTAATTGGAAAAACATAATTCTTTCAGTGGAGTATGATATAATATTTATATGTAAATATTCATATAAAAGCACCGTTCGATCCTTAGACCATATCGGTAATTGGTACGAAAGTTGTCTTTTATATATATATATATATATTAGAGTGATTCTTATTCCACATTTTTCGGATTTGAGAGTCGGGCTCCCCCTAGGATTTTACTTAGTGCATAGAGATCATCTTGTGCAAGTTTGAACGAAATTGAATAATGGGAAGTACCCGCTCAACGGGCCCAAAAGTTATGTAGTAAACTTATGTAGTAATTTTTTTTTCGCCATTCAATTGTCCCTAATGTCCTTAATTTCAATGCTATTTTCAAACGATTTGCCGCAAAATGTAGGTATGCTCGCAAGTATGATTCCAAATCAGTTTTTATTTTTCATTACATCCAAAATCAAACGAGATAATAAAGTTTCAAAATGTTCATTTTTGGCGGTATTTTCCATAAAAATGACTATATCAAAAACTTAAATTTCTCGTTGAAATTTGGATGTAAATGAAAAATAAAAACTGACTTGGAATCCATGCAATCATTTTGCGACAATTGTTAGAAAATAGCATAGAATAGCATGAAAAAATCGGAATCGGCAAAAAGATATTGGCTTTGTCCGATATGTTTTTAATTATAAGTTTAATAATGTGTTTTCCGTTTTAATATGTAAATATCAGTCTTGTTGACGTTCAAGAAAATGTCGTTCGTTGTTCATTAAGGTTGTCGTCCGTCATTCTGAAAGTCATGACATTTTTTAGAAGGGATTTTTCCCATCTAAAAGGATTTAATAAGTACAACACTACTGGTCTATAAAAAATACCTTTGTTTTTTTTTTGGTGCCAGGGCTAGACATTAAGAAATTATTTTGAATAAGTACAAACTCGCAAGGTTTTTTTTTGCCTATATGGTTCGATAGAATTGCATCCGATAGGATATAAATAAGCATTATAGCTAGTCTATCGAACTAGGATCTTATCAATGAGGTAGACCAAAAGACCATCCCCCCTCGGGAGTATTCGAACCTGCGCCCCCAACATTGAGAGTTGAACACGTCTTAACACGCACGGCTATCGAGCTCCCTTGCAAGTTACTTTATGGTTTTTTTAGATGGACGACGAGCGATAGAAATTTTTAAGTTGTCGTTTGTTTAAAAAGCATACAGTAACTTACAGGTTGGTAACGGTCAGGAAAATGTTAAGGAATGATCGAAATTGTATCGGGAGAAAAAAAGGCAATCGGATCGGGAAATATCAAATCGGCCGTTACTCGAATTCAATTGATCGGGAGCAAAACAACTTGATCGGGACAACGGTAAATATATATAATTTCAAGAACTTATGATTTTGATTATACAAATATATCGCTACCAATTGACATATATAATAAAACTGATAGCAGTTTCCATATGATTGGTATCCTTGGAGTAAATCATCCGTAGATTGTGCATATTTACCAAAATTTGGATACCAATTTGTAGTCCAAAGTATGAATATTGGCCATTTATATTTGTTTAGACAATACATAATAATTTAATGTCCGTGAACATTCACCTTTCGTACTTTTAGATTTGATCTTTTATTCAACATTAAAGAAACGGATAGTTTATGGTTATATCAAATATTTAACTAGTTTATGGAAATGTTTTTTTTTCCTGAAAAAAAAAAATATCATTTTTATGAAATATATGTATCATGACATAAACACATCTAATTGCAAGGATTTCTGATAGATGTTAAAAAGTAGATAAAAATAAGGGTGAAGAGGTTTAAGCGATTGATACAAAACCCAAATTAAATGCACGATAAACGAAAAAGTCAAGAAGCTCGTAAAACTAAGTATGTCAACTCATAAAATCAATTTGTTCGTGTGATGTCGTGTTTTGTTTAAAAAAAGATATTTTGTTGAATACCTAGCTGAAGATTCAATAGTCTCTAGTAGACTTCAGTAGTATATTTTTTTAGAATAGGCAGTTTATGTTCCAATCACCAAAAACCAATCACATTCACGTGGACTTATAACATGTTTGACTCATGCATGCATGTTAATTGGTATGTAATTATTGCTGAACTGTAATAATGTACATAAAGGTCCACGTTGAAAAATACAATTTTGCCTAAATTGGTTTAGTCGGATAGTATTTTTTTAGCGGATAGCTCAAATACTTGCTATATAATATATATATATATAATTAGGGCTGTTCTTATTTTCAAATGTTTTAAATGTTATCAACATTGGGATTTCTGTTCTTGGTGATAAAAGAAGACGACATACAAAGTTTGAACAAAATCGGTCAACATTACGAGTCGCGCAACGAATTCAAAGTTTTAAAAAGTATAGTAAAAATATTGTTTTCCGCAAATTTCTTGAAAGTGGTGGACGTACAGCTTCAACAAAAATTATTAGTTTGAGGAAATCTAATTTACTACCAGACGTATGTTTTATGTTTTTTAATTAATTCCAAGTTTTCAGTAAAAAACAAAGAAAAAATGGAGTGTGTAATGTTAGCATATTTCATAGCTTTTTTGTATCATTAA
>CP045890.1:29143243-29179580 GCA_013387185.1 Caligus rogercresseyi
GGATGGCAATATGCGGCGGATTTATTCAAGTTCTAACCCCAAAGTTTAGGGGAAGTATTTTACAATGTTTACAAATACAATTAAATCTTACGCAACTTTTAAAAGATTTGAATGATTTCTTATGGTTTTTTCGTTGTGTGTGTGTTTGAGTATTAAATATGTATTGTTTGAATGTTTTGCCATTATTTATGAATATTTTGTTTTTATATTTTATGTTTTGAAAGGCAACTCAGGCGAGGAATCATTTTAAACTACAATGTTTATTGATGTTATACACATAATTCCTTCCCTAAATATTGTATTATATTTTGTTGTATCTTATATCATAAATATTTTAAGCCTCAATAAAAATAGATAAATAAATGGAATTATTTGCTATTGATTGGTTCTATTCAAAGTGATGTTTTTTTGCGTTTTATATGTTTATTTATTTATACTGCAGCCATTTATTTTTGATGACAGCAAGGAGAAGAATAACATTTTGCAATATTATTCTGAATGTTATTTTTCCCGCTTGCCCATATGACGTCATGAGAAATTCCGCAAGCGAATGGCTTACCAAATTATGAGTTCACATTAAATATATTCATGCCACGCCAAGGGGGGGGGGGGGCAGGCATTCAAAATATGGATGCTTTTATTTGAAACATAAAACATATATATTTTGCCATTTTTTGTTGAGATATTTGTTAGTAAAATACAATTTGTTTGGTCTATTTATTATTACCGTCATCAAGGTCGCCGCCTATAGGTGTAAACATTGAAATAAATAATATAATAAATTTTTATTTTAGAAAAACGAATTTCCGAGCTATCCCTTTACATTCAGCAGTCCAACGGGGAACGGGATCAAATCTCAATCAGTACACGTCCTACAGTCAGCAACTCGTGGCTCAGATCGAAGCCCTAAACAAGACTCTTTCCGAGAAGATGGAGGAAAACTCTCTGCTGAGTGAGAGCGAAAAGTCACTCCTCTCCACCGTGCAAAGCCTCGAAGCCCGCCTTCAGGAGCTAATGAATCTCCAGAGCCAAAGAGAGGCGGCAATGCAACAGCAGCAGACAGCAAAATATCCAGAAGAGAATGTTGAGGACTTGAATGTATTGATAGCCTAACAATAATTAATTAATTTCATCTTACTCAGTCTTAAGTCATTAATTTTCTCCTTGAGGTTGTCCAATTAGTTATTTGGAATCGCTTCAATTGAAATAATTCAGTATCCGGTGGTTTTATTATTTGACCGGCATTTAAAATAAAAAGTACAGAGTGATATTTGGTGGATCAGTACAGTTGATTAATTCTATGGAATATTATCAACCTTCAAAAACTACCGATAACAAGATTTATGTCAATCGGTAGCTGTAGAATTTAGCTCGAATCTTGATCACTCAAAAATGAATTGCACACAAGGATCGAGGATCTTGATTTCTCAAATTAATTAATTACCTCCGCCGAAGGAGGTATTGTTTTCACTGGCGTTTGTTGGTTTGTTTGTCAGCAGGATAACTCAAAAAGTACTGAACGGATTCAAATGAAACTTTGTGGAGTTGTTGGAAATGCCAAAAGGAACAAGTGATTAATTTTGGCATCTCTAAGTGCTTTTTTAATATGCAAAATGAGCAAAATACTAAATGAAATGGGGTCTCTATTCAGGGAGTAGGAAAGAACAAACGCAAAAAAATATTCATTGACGTATTATTGTTCATATATCAGCTCAGGACTATGTTACCCAGTGACGTAGCTTAAACTTCTTCCTCTTCCCGTCTCTGAGTGCTTTTTAATATGCAAAATGAGCTAACAGAGAGGAAACAATGATTAGAGATAGAAAATCGGGCGTGTGAAAGGGAGAATGTTTGAATGGGAATGTTGTGGGGATCGGCGGAGGTACACACTCTCTGAGTGTATATATGCCTCTAGTTTGAAATTGCGACAACAGTAAAAAAAACTTGCAATAAAATATTAACTTTGTAACGTTATCTGCTACACTTTTATAAAGAAATAGCGATGAACGAGTTGTCTTCAGCGATACTAACTGCTTATTGTTCTTGGAGACCATTGTTATTACGGCCTTCAATTCTTAGATTGGCAAAGAATCACAAATTTGGTAGTACTTTTTTTTACAAATACCGGTGGTAGATTTTTTTCTAACTTTGCACGTTACATATATATATATCCAATGATGTTACAGGTCCGAATCACAGAGTTGAGTACGTCAACCGATATTCTCGTTGAGGAAAGGGTCGTCTTGTGGCACAGGTGGATGAACAGGAGAGTCGGATACAGGAGCTGAGTCTGGCTCTGGAAGAAGGTGGCCTTAAAATGAGCAGCATGGAGACAGAGATGAAATGCTTCGCTCGAACTTTGAGGCAGCTCCCCTGAATGACAACTTGGTCGAGACCATGGAGTCAGATAAAGTGGCCGCCTCCAGAGCCATGAGCCAGAATCAGGACCTAAAAAAACAGCTGGAGGACTACAATCCGCACTGATTAATCTAGTAAGGCATATGTAATAATATCACCAACAAATCATCGGTCACAAGTTACATTGGCTAAGACAGGAAGTTTGATTTAAAAAACTTCCATTTTAAGGCATCAAAATTCAAAATCATTATTAATAATTAAGGAATGAATTATAGCGACGAGTCTTGATCCAAAGTAAGTTTAAACCATAATGTGTATTTATATAATTATAGACAGTTTTCGCTTATACTTATAAATCGTAAATAATTTTTCCAAATGAAGACCGTAATAATTTATTTTAAATTTATTACGGCATTTATGTACGTCGTCCGACTACATATATTTCTTCAACGCATATAAGACCCCCGAATACCATTACTGATTGATTGATTAATTACAGCCAATAATGGGATTACCATTAAAATCCCCATAATTTCTTTTAAAATGAACACAATTATAACTTTCTATTGAACAAAATGATTCCTTAAAAAAAATCAATAAGCGATTATCTAAGGCCCAGAAGTCGTTTCGCCCAAGAGTTCTTATTGAAATACAAGAGCTATGACCATATTGCAAAGAGAGCTGACGCTTGCCGGTGATTTTGAATGACGTCACACCGGCAAGTCGGAGAAAATATTTTTTTAAATCATATTCTTTCTATCATCAAAAATAAATATGTACTATATATTTTTGATACATCACAAATAAGATGTAAGATTTGTTTCAGGATTAATACAAACATAGAATAAACGTATTAATGTCATGCCTTCCGGCTCACAAAAATCTATTTTTATAAAATATTTTTGATGACGTAGAAAACAGAAATAAGATTATTATCCATGAAAACATGAAAAAGTCCTACTTGATGGTATTCTATATACCTTGGTTTTGCTCATTATTAAAACTTATTTCCATCTCTAAGTGAACTTAAATGAGATAATTTACATCTTCTTAGAATTTATGTTATGGACCTTTAAAGCACTCTTATAGAAACGGTTTTTGCCTATTACGTTCGATATAATTGCAGTATGGATATGAATAATCATTATAGCGAAAACTTTTTGAATCTCCCAATATCAACCAATGCTTACATATATATGCATTGATAGCAAATTTACCAATTTGATACAACTTGCTACTACCGATATCGTCGGTACGTTTTTTTCTACCGAATCCCGGTTTTGCCACTGAAAAAATGCATTGAAGTTATTATTATTTTAGTTGTGATTTCATCATTTATTTACTTTATTATTTTGATAGACGAATGCCAAGGCTGGGCTCATGAACGAATTGGAGGATCAAAAGCGACGCAACGTTTTTTCTCTCAAAAAGCGCGGATGAATCTGAGGGTATAAAGGCTATTTTTGAGGAGAAAAATAGGACAATTAAGACCCTTTCTGATCAGCTGAAGCGCCTTTTACATCAACAAGAACAGGAAAAGCTTATTCGGAGCAGAGAAGAAGGGGACTCCGAGGGTTCGCAGAGGCTGAAGGATGAAAATTGAGCCTCTTGGCTAAATTAGAAAAAGCCCAGGTAATTATTTGAAATATATATCAGAGCTAGGTTGTTTTTGATACAAACGGAAACCTTGGAAATCAGGGTTTGAAAAATGTTTAGAAATATGGTGTTCTTCAAAACCGTTTATATCGTTTTGATTCCGAAAACGGTTGTTTTTGAGTTTCAACCATTTTGACCATTTTAAATCATTTAAAAGAAGCTTTAATGTGGAGTATTTTGCATATTTAATTCTGTTTTTTAAGTAATTAATGTCTTATTTTGATTTTTTTAAATGCCCAGGATGAATTACGGAGCCTGGAGGCGTCCAATTCAATCTACAAACACAGTTGTCGAGTCAGCAAAAGGCGGCACCAGTTATTCAAAGAGAAGAATTGGCCCCACCTCTCGCCAATACTCCACCGAGTAGCATTAGCAGTGACGATGCCTCCTATGTCCATGTTGAAATCCCGGATCCCTCTGAAGACACTCCGGAGGAAGGAGTATCTAAAAAGTCCTCTCAGAGCTGCTCGGAAGAAAAGAAGGGAGCCACGGAGCCGGAAGAGTTGGATGAAGAAGACATGTCATTGGCCTCCTCAGTTTTCGAGTCCATCCTCTACGAATACGACCTCGTCGGCTTGCAATAAGGGGCGTGCCGAGCTCATAGCCTCTGTGCCTAATTTGGAAATTGATGTGGCCCATTTCAAGCTCCAAAAAGTTCCATGAGGCCATGAAAAAGATTGCAGATCTTATGAATGAAAAGGACTATCTGGAGCATATCGTTGTGCAGCTACAGGAAGAAACGGAGACTGTGGGTATGTAGACGCGCCTTCTTTCTATATAAGTTAATCCTTTAGTCTCTGATTTATAACACAAAAAATGCTTCATTTAACTAATTAAAAAAGCAAGCTTATCAATTATCGGACTATAAAAACTTGACATCGCCATTATAAAGTACTTTAATAACTAACTTATACTTAAAGCATGAGTTAATCACGAAATGGCTTATTTTTATTATCAAAATAATTCAACTTATTAACTACATAGTTGATTCTTAAACGATGATAAATTCCTTGGTATCATCATTAAGGATTGCTTTAAATGGCAAGTTTTTGGATTTGTCCTTGAAGGATACAAATTAAAATGATTTATTTACAATTTTTCTTATTAAATAAAAAAATCAATATATATACATATATATATATACAATATCTGATAGGCTAATTTGGTCACTTTCTAGATTTCTTCATTGTTTCAGTATGTAAGAGGGAATGGGTTTATTGATACTGAGTTCATACCATATATGACGACATTTGGTCAAACAACTTTGAAAGCATTCAAATGGCCTATTATGGTTTTTTTAATGTAAAATTCCATTAATGATTAGTTTATGTATATTGATTACACCGTGTAACAAAGTTTTTGTCCTTGAGTTGAAACTGTTATTTCCTATTTGCCTATGTCAAGAAAACATGAGAAAATACTTTAATCATTTCTAATTTTGCTTTTGTATCCAGGATAAGGATATTTGTGAAATTTACAATTTTTATCATTTCTAATGGTTCAGGCCCAGTTATCTTCGTGGAAAGTAAGAATAACCACAAATGTCAGTACTATTTATTTTTCTACTATATCTGTGCATTTCAAATCCGTTTTTATAATTTATATATCTTTCGTACTAATCGAAAAAAGTGGCTATATTTTCAAAAAATTGACCATATTTTAGTGTTCTATTTAAGCGGTGATATATTTTTTGTTTCGAGTCTCTTGACTATAATCAATATGTAATATATTTTTGGTATATGTCAATGCATTTCAGAACAGTTTTTATAATTTCGATATCTAGGAGGAAAGTAAAGAAATATAAATTTGGTCTGAACAAGTATTGATCAAATTATATAAATAATACATCATGAGGTTGCGTTACATATACCTGTGATTTGTTACGAAAAAAAACATGTTTGCCTTTTTATTTGCAAGTTCCTTAATGGAATTCTTTAGGAGTTTCTTAATAATCTAAATCCCATTTTCCAAATCACAGTAACTCTCCAAATATTCAAATTATTTAAGAAACTTGCAAATTAAAAGTCAAACATGTTTTTTTCTTCGTAACAAATCACAATTATAGGTAACGCAACCTCATGATGTATTATTTATATAATTTGATCAATACTTGTTCAGACTAAATTGATATTTTCTTTACTTTCATGCCAGATATCGAAATTATAAAAACTGTTCTGAAATGTATTGACATATACAAAAAATATATTATACATTAGTTATAGTCAATAAACTTGAAACAAAAAAATATAGCCGCTTAAATAGAACACTAAAAATGATCAACTTTTTGAAATATGAAGCCTTTTTTTTCGAATAGTACGAAAGATATTGAAATTATAAAAACTGATTTGAAATGCATTGACATACTAGAAAATTAATACTACTGACATTTGTGGTTATTCTTACTTTGCACGAAGAACATTAGAAATGATGAAAATTGTAAATTTCACAAATATCCTTATCCTGGACACAAAGCAAAATTAGAAATGATTAAAAGTATTTTTTCATGTTTTCTGGACATAGGCAAATAGGAAATAACAGTTTCAACTCTAACAGTCCTTAATTTTGTTACATAGTGTTATGTTATCTATAGTGATAATTAGTATATTTCTAACAATTCTCTTTTATGATAAACGAATTATCTTTTTAGGTGAATACATAACACTGTACCAGTACCAACGAACAATGCAGAAAAGAATCTCGATGAAAAGGAACTGCAGCTTCAAAAGGTTTGTCGTGACCGGGAGGAGCTCTTATCCAAATGGATCGCCTTCAAAAGCTTCTAACACACTTTGTGGAGAAAAGGAGCATACTGCTCTTCCTACCGAGAATAGCGATGCTTTGTTAGAGGCCTCCAGTGGGAGCCTACCTGCTCCTACTCAGCCTCCCCAGTTCACCCCAACCGTACCTTCCTCCTATCAACAGGAAGATCCCCATCAAAACCTGCACAACAAGAGGAGTCCAAAGAAACCGCGACAAAGATCCTTTCCCTCCTGAGCGAAATCGGAAACAATTCAGCACTCAAAGATGAGTTCCGACCCTGGTTCTGGGGCGCAGAGGCCGGACAGCTCATCACTATCTAAAAAACATGGAAATGCTTCACCATTTTACTGATCCTAGATAGAAAGAGAAAAATCAGCTGTCAATTGGGGTTTAGCTATCGACATAGAAAAATATGTATGGCTACTAAAGGCTTAGGGACGCGATGCTATTTGAGAATAACATAGAAATATAAAGATATAGAGAGCTGATTCCCTTCAATAGCAGAGAAACATCGTTCAGCTGATTCTGTGTGCCCAATATAAACAAAGTAATTTGAACTACGTCATCGTAAGCTGATCATAGAGATAGATTATATCTCTATGATCAGCTTACGATGACATAGTACAAATTACTTTGTTATATTGGACACATAGATCCATTTGAAAGGAATAAGCTCTCTATATCTTTTTATCTCTATGGTGAAGAAGCCTTGAGATCCCGCCTTGTTCATTGAACTCCTAATCAAAAGAACAAGTCAGTAGCTCTAATACTATCATTTTTCAACCTTCGGATCGCAAGATTGTCTACCAAAGTATAAATGTACAAAATTGATGTTGTATCCGACGTGACGTCATTGGGCCAACATTTAATCGTTTCAGAGAGGTATTTTATTACCCAACTCATCATCAATACGAAGGAAGGGATGTGCGGGCCTTAGGAACATTTCATAAGGGGGTCGCAGCTTTAAAAGGTTGAGAATCACTGCCCTAGTACACGATTCCAGTCAAATATGAAAAACTCTGGAAGCAAGCGGGACATTCCATACCAAGGTTCTTGAATAGAAGAACTCATGTACTTATGACGTAATAATACCAGGCTTGTGAGCGTTCAGCTTTTTTTTGCGTTCAGCGTTCAAAAAAATTAGCGTTCCGTTCAATGTTTTTGCGTTCAGCGTTCCGTTAGTGTTCAAATATTTAAAAAAGAATTCCCAAAATACTGCGTAGTGATGACGTTTTTTTTTAGAAAAGAAGTTCCGAAAAAAGTACTGCGTAGTGATGATTTTTTTTTTAGAAAAGAATTTTCGAAAAATTACTCTGCGTATTTGTGACGTTTTTTTTTTTTTTCCAAAAATTTCAAAAAAGTAATGCGTAGTGATGAGTTTTTCCGAAAAAAGTCCAAGAATGTTTGGAAAAATTGAACGCTGAACGCAAAACTCTTTTTTTTTACTTCAGCGTTCAAAAAAAGTTGCGTTCCGTTCAGTGTTCCTTTCATTGAACGTGCGTTCAGCTGAACGCCGTTCAATTTTTGCGTTCCGTTCACAAGCCTGAATAATACTATCAACAATTGTTAAGCTCATATTTTCTTCTATTTAGAAGGTCTTTTATGATTAGTTCATATATTTTCCACAAGCACTCATAAAATAATCTTAATGGGGAGAGATTTGTGACGGATACAATTCTTGTGTCGCAGAGATGTCTCAATGTCCTTGGCATTATCACAATCGATAGCTGATTTTTTTTTCTCTCTTTCTATCTCAGAATGTCAAACGGTGTCCATGTCCAAGAGCATTTTCTTAAATTATGTTATATCGAATTTCTGCGGCTAAATTATTGTGATAATTATGTGAAATCATTTATAATGTAATAATATTTATTATGAATTTTATTTATTATAATAAGTGATGAAATTTTAATTGTTTTGATACTACCAACTGTAATAGAAAAGATATTATGATTAATATATATATTAAAGACCACAGATCATTTAGATCTAAGAACATCGTTATCATATATATGTCAAATATATTTTACTTCAATACACTTACATTTTAGATCAATTGTTATATCATTATAAAAAGGTTATATATATTTGGGGGGGGGGGGGGGGGGTTTTATACATTAATTGCGGGTGTTAAATAAATGTCACTTGGTTCTCGGGTTCCACTTGTTACAAATGTGTTTTCATCCGCAATCTCTATTACGTACTTGTATCGGACTATATGTTTGTATGGGGAACCAAGAAGATCTTCCGTAACGTAGCATACTATTATATAATAATATATGCGCGCGTACATCCAGTAATGCAGCCGATGCTTAGCATTTGGGGCCCGAGCCAACGGGAGAAAAAGAAAGAAAAATACGAGGAAAGGAAAAATCGCCGAATTATTTGTTATTTTTTTTTTTGCGTGAGCGTGATAGGGCCCGTCCTACTAATTTGCTTTGCCCGTAGTCATGTACGCCACTTATATATATATATATTATATATATATAAACAATTCATATCATTTTTCACTTTGAATTATGTGACTTTTCCTAAATAGTATGAGTAAAATGACAAAGATACAGGCTGAATAAAAAAGTTACACTGGTCGTCTTAGGGTAAATTTTGTCCAAACCCCTAAAAAAGGACTAAATATAGTCCTACTACACTATGAAAGGAAAAACTCAGCCATTTCTGTTATGTGTCATGAGTAACAAGTTGTTTTTAAATTTAAAAAAAATATTTGGCAAAAAAAAACAAAAAAGCTACTTTATTTTGAAGCTTATATAGAGGTGGTCAATTTGACCCTTTGGACGACCAGTGTGACCAAAGTTCTATGACCACACAAGCTACCCTCCTCTTCTGGCCCACATGACGTACGTCATCAGGGATTCATTGGGCGCTAGCAAGAATCCAGTCTTGGAAGCCTCTATCTTACAAAGAGAAAATGGGGTTTCATCAGAAATTAGCACCGTCTCTTTTTTATTGTGCTATATCATGAAAACCAAATTCTGGTTCTCTTCAACCTTATTTGTTTGTCTTTGTTCTCCAGTGAGTGTCCTGGAGTATTTTGTAGACCTTCAGGTTAACTTGTGACTTAACAAGGCGTCTTATGGAGCGTTCTGAGACGTCAAGCTCTAAAGTAAGTATTGTAAAAATACATACTTTAGAAAAACGCAATTATTCTTTTTAGATCATCAAATTCATTCGTTTTTGCTATTAGCATCATTTCTGTTAATCATTTATGAAAAATTATCTTCTTATATAAATATTCATTCATGAGAAATGCTTTCCATGGATTTTATCATTTTTATATTATAGAAAAAATGATTTAACAGGATTATTAAAAAATTTATTACAACTCCTTTCCGTCAAAAAGGGTTTTTTCTTACTTTTTATAACATTTGTGAAATAATACGCAAAATGTTGAATTATTTCCATGGGGTAACTCATAGAAATATATGTCTAAAAATATTCATCATTTTATTTGATCAGGAAATTTAGGAAAAGGCCATTAAAAAAATTCTATAAGTGAACAAATATTTCAATAAAATTTTGATAAGCATTAACTCTCACTAAAAGTGGACATGAATCACTAATGTATTACTTTTTTATATATCGTTGCTATATGTATACTTTCGTTGCTATTTATACTTTATATTTTACGATATCTTGGAATCCATTCATTAATAAAGGATACATTTTGCATCACGTCTGATGGGTCATTTATTTCTTCATGAGAAATGACACGTTTTCAATAGATTTATGTTGTTTATGTATATCTTAGGATAATAATTTATTATTATTTCTTTAGCAATCCCAAGCGGCACGCGCTCATTGTTTGTTCCATTGGAGAGGGTGGCTCCTTTGGATCAATAGTCCTGCCCCCTCCCAAGATCCGTGGGAACTCTTTCTTTTTCCCAGGGATGGTTTCTGTATTGCATATATGTATACATGACTAGAGCGATACTAAGGAAGTAGTATATTTCTACCAACAACAGCGCCCAAACTTTCCTTTGAACAACATAAGAAGAACCCCTTCTTATACATATATGTATACTGCAGCAAGTAGAAGTCTCTTCTGCTCTTTAGACACTCGTGTGTGTGTGTGGGCAGAGGGAATGACTAGATGTCGCCACTGTAGACTTATTTACTGTGTGTGTGTGTGTGTGTGTGTGAGTGTCTTCAACTCCCTTGTCCCCTTCCATGAAGGACTCAGTGCGTCTCTTAAGGCGTCAGTCGTGAGGAATTATCCCTGCCGAAACCTCCATTCAAATCCTCCAGTCCAAAATCAGAGAGAAATACATAGAATTCATTCAGTCAAGTAAGAATATTCTCAAATTATATTTGGAGCAACGATTTGACATTTTTTATTATTGATAAAAGTGGATGAGAGAAAGAGAGATAAGCGTCTAAAGAGACGGAGAGAGAGAGAGAGAGGGAAGTAGGTCTTCTAGTGAGTGAAGGGTCGAGGAAGACAACAGCAACGATAGTTTTTGAGCCAATGGGGGAGCTTCTTCATATGACGCCTCTACTTGTTTGTTGTGGATCGAGGAAGCAAGGCCTCTCATTAGGAGAGATATAATTACTTGCTCATGATGGGTATCGGGGCCTGGAAGAGATGCTATCATCAAGCTTTTTATTCACTTTTAGGTAATCCTTACCGAAACCTTCCCCAAACATAATATAGAAAGAGAGAGAAAATCATGACGTCATACGAAGAAAACAAATATAATAAGGATTATCCACTTTTATTTCAAACAAATGAAGGGTTTCAACTACTTTTTATGATCACTTTTTAGAGCAAAAAAGTTTGGTATTACCAAAGTTTGGTCTTTAAAAGTATATTTTGAATTACACCTTTATGCAATGTTGTGTTGAATTCTGGCTGAAAATTATAAACAATATCAAATATTGTAGTAATTGATGTCCGATATTGAAGTAAGTTGTTCAAAAATAATAAATATGCGAACCACTTGTCTTGCTTTTGCATTTAGTGTATAAAATATGTTTTTATTTATTTTTTACTGGACTCATCTCAAGAAATAATAAGTACTTAAGGAGGACAGACTTGGATTTTTCATGCGTCATTTTAGATACAAATGATTATAATTATAAATAAACCCTTTTCTCTTGAGCCAAGATGAACTTCATATACCGAGGGATTATGCTTCAAACCCAAAATAGAACATCCTTTCAAATCTATCTTTGCATACAAATGATACCAAATGACCAGAGTTGGAAGTCAGTAGAAAATATCTACTACCAGTATCGGGAGCCAGAGCAAGTGATGTCCAAATGGTGTAGGTAGATTCTTAGAAATATGCCGGATTGAAAGCTGCGGCATCCGTATTGATAGATTCGAAAACCATTTCGATCTATGATTTTTAAAACTATATTTAAATATTCATGTTAAAGACATTCATTCTTTAATTCATCCACAGAACGGTCAGATTTTACCGATTATTATCAATCACTTTGAGCAAAAGATACAAGAAATTGACAACATGTAAAGTTGAGCCTTTGAATTATGAAATGACGGTTTTGAGCATCCTTTCCTTTTATATCTAGTCTTTTTTTCAGCATAATGTCAGGATATTAGTAATGTTTTCGGTACATCTGATTATTTTTTGTTTTATTAGATTGTATTCGATTATTAATGGACAAATATAATTGTTTCAGATGTGTTAGAGTCTTTCTATTGAGTGTTTAATCTTTTAGATGGCTCGAGGAAAGCGTAAGCCCACCTTTGGTCGTCAGAAGGTTTACCGTGAGCCCGCGGCAGATTTGAAGCCCCTCCTTCATGGGGGAACGTAGGCCTTATCCATGGTGGTGGCAGTGGTGGCCTCATGATTGGTGGACCTCCGCCGCCCCCTCCACATTTACCTCCCGGTACACCGCTAACAAATCCTCCTCAGGCAATCTCCTCTGCCCTCACTCCCCCCTCCAGCAACAATCCAACAACAACGGCAGTAGTAGTAGCAACAGCGGTCAACTCAAGCAGACCTTCATGAGCAGTCTGGACAACCGTCGTATTGTCGTTACCCATCTTGGATCCTTCCCAGAGAACATCAAACTCATGATCCTCAACAACTACCGTGACTTCATGTCCAACCGACACTTGTACCTGAGCCAAGAACAAATATCCCAAATTGACCGGGCCATTAACCGAGCCCGGACATCCCGTCGCCGGGCTGAGATGTCCTCAGAGGAGCGGGCTCTCATGAATCAGTCCAAGCGTGAGTACATGTCTCGCTACCGGGCCAAAATGACAGAGGAGAAAAAGGCTCTTCTGAAGGTCAATAATCGGGAGAGGATGTCGACGTATAGGTCGGATCTGACTCCGCCTGAGAGGGAGAATATGAAGTGTACCAATAGGGACTACATGGCGCAAGCGCGCTCCGGTATGGAGCCCAAGGATCGTGAAAAGCTCAATGAGGAAAACTGCAAGCGGATGCAGGAATATAGGGCCTATATGAATCAACGGGACGATAAGTTCTGGGGTCGAGAAGGAGTTTTTAAGGTGAGAGAAAATAAATAATTCTATATATCCATCCAACACATTTATTTTACATAATTGGTCGTCATAGCAATAAAGCTATTTAATTTACAAACTATATAAATTCCATCGATTGGGAATTTGTTTTCAGACATTTTAAAACTTATTCCGAGTTTTATTTTTTTCTTCATGATTTTGTTTATCAGAAAGCTAAATAGTGAAGTCTACCTATGAGAACCATTCAAACATTTTTTATTAGATGTGATTTATTTTACAAAGAAATTGTCTAAATAACATCAATAGTATTAATACTCGGAATACCTTATTGGATAAACCAATTTTTTTAATATAAACGAAAGATAATTCTTTCAAAAAATATGTATCAAGGGATATATATATATTTTTTTATATCTGTTGTAAGGTACCCGATACCAAAACCAAAAACATCTTATTAAAAACCACAGACTCAATTAATCCAACACTCCCTTGGCGTACTTTTGAAGCTAGTGCATATATTGCTTTAAATTATGTAAATGATATGAAAAAAATATAACCTAAATAAATGATGGCAATCATTTTGCTACAAATAGGATCTAATTTTTATGACTTTTTACCATCGTCGACATGAATGGAGAACTGTTATTGATATGGAGATTAATGGTGTAAATCACTTCTATTGATGTTAACATGGGCCACTTATACATTTATGTGATCCCAATTCATTAGTTATGTTGGAAATTTTGATTTAAAAAAATATATTTTTTTTTGGATGATCAATTTTAAGATTACGACTTTTAACAAAGTGTAAATAGACCAATTTAAAGATCATATCTTTTTTGAAATTGTTGACCACCCCTTCATTTGTCGACTCATAATTAATTAGTTTAATTTTCATCAATAGAATAACGACCAATGTTTTTATGACACTAAGATGTGCGATGTAAAAATCGATACTTCTATTATATTGATATCATTAATCATAATGCAATGAAATGCCGAGCAGGAAAAAAAATAGAAAATGTATCGATGCGGTATCTAAAAACCAGGGCATTTATGCAGTAGGCTTGGCTTATACTGGGTTTCGATCAAACAAAAAATTATCACCGGATTCGGTACTCGTTAACGAGCTCTGTCCAAACGGTTTTAATAAATCAGTTTTTTTACTAATCTATTAATTCAAGATGATATCGGTATACCGTAGTTTTCCCAATAAATCAACTACTTTTTAGGAATTAAAATTTCTGATAATAATCTAACGCTACCTTTTAACATAAATCATCTGTTCGGTAAATGTATTCGTATTTTTTAAAGATAAAAAATAATCGGTTTTAGTAAAAGAAATGTTCTTCCGTCAGAGTAAAATTGAATATCAATGAGCAATCTCATCCCTGGAAATCCGTTCGACTCTGCGTTTTGTTTCCAACCTGCATATCTAATTATCTTTTTTTTTCTTTTTTAGTGTTGGCCACACCAATATCCCCATTGACGAAACTGAGGACCGACACTGATGCTTTGTGCTCAACTCCAGAGAAAAGTGAATCAAAAATATAAGAGACTTTTAGAGTGATGGAGCCCCGGAATTGGCTTCCTTCTTCTCCTCCACACACTATTCGCCCGCCCGCTAGCTTGCTAGCTAGCTATCTCAATTCCAGATCCGGAATGACACTCTCAACGTCAGAGAGACTCTTCGTTCAAGAAAATAGAAGATATCCCAAAAAAGCCAACGACTGACTGGTGTGCTGCTCGCCGCCAATACGAAGTCCCTTTGCATTGCTTTGTAAACTAATTTGAAGAAATAAGTTTAAGAGAGATATTGTTGAATAGAAATATGGAAAAAAGTCTTTAATAAAATATTTAGCAAAGCTGTTCCTAACAGAGTGAAAGAGTTCATTTTTTCTATATATATATTTAAATTGTATTATAGTGCAGTACAAAACAGAGTCCTCTAACCTATCTATGATGTTATTTTTTTGGGAGCTTAAAGTTGATGAAAAAGTTCTGCAGTCGTGAATGGAGCTGGATTTGAATCTTGTGTCAGAGATACCTATGATCCTAACACGCTATCAAGAATGCATAATATGTAACGACTCTTGGGGAAAGAAACTAAATCAATGATCTCTCTACTTGAGTTATCTAAATAACTTTATGCTATTTGCACATGATTTTATTTTTATATGTTCCGGATGACTATGAATATGAAGATAATTTAATGCATGTATTATTTGCAAGGATTATTTATTAAAGATCATTAACATATCACATCATAATACATCAGTTGTTGCTACTAAAACACTTCAAATAACATTTAACGATTCTTACATAAAATAAAATTCAATAAAACTTGATACGATAGGAATTAAAAATACTAATTCGCAATAATACAATAAATTATGTGCAAAATTACATTTTGCAATTCATTTTCACCATTTGTTTCCGGGAGATAATTGCCATTTATAATTCATTGCTCGCGGTAAACACTAAAATATTTGTTAAAAGCTATATAATTCGACAAAAAACTAAGAAACAATTTTTGGTTCCCTTCACAATTGAGATTATTAATTAGTAACTCCAATAGGAATAAATAATTCCATGAAAGATGTTTTTTGGTTTAAATTAAATATATGATATTAAAACTGGCATTCTCAGTTACCTAACGAAACGAGTGACTCCGAACCTTTTTGCTCTATATGGGTGCAATTTTTATATAGTTGAGGTATTAATTGTACACTAATTCCAATTAAATGGGTCTCATCTACACAAGATACATATATAACCATATTGTAATACGTCTTAAATCAACTTCAAAAAGTTTGAAGCATTTTGGAGGGTTTACACTTCAAATTCAAGTGTGCTCACCTGCTTTCTTTAATTCATTTAAGTCAGAGCCACATAGGTGCTTTAAAGGATTTTGCTTCTACACAAGGAGAATTTAAAATATTGCTAATATTTATATTCTCCTTGCTTCAAATCCAGGCATGTCGATATACGGTACACATTTATCATGGTAGTCGTATGTTTTGCTACAACTCAAACACACAACAGCTGAATCTACGTTGGGGAGGAGATAAAAGAACAGAGATTGGCTCATGTATAAGCTGAAGAGTCCTTCAACCAATAAGAGAGCTTCAACTCCCTCAAAGGAATCATTTCTATGTCAATGTGAAATTTCATAATAAAACACTATTAGTAGTCTTATCCGAGCTCATCCGAGATTCTCACGTCATAGAGTCAAGATGCCGACGATCGAGCCCATGCAGGTGGATATGCTGACAAGCGGTGAGGAGAACGAGAACGATGTGGGCGGAGGGAGTCTCTTTGACTCTATGGAACCTTCCTTCGTGGTTGATAATCCTAATTTAGACTTGGAGTCCGTGATTCAAGGTAGTCTTCTTTGCTTTGCTCTCTTTTATGGTATGCTTCTTGAGTCTCCTTTTTGTCTTGTTGTAGGTTTTAGCGGCTTGGCTCGCTTGTACCGTCTGAACTTCATCGCCTCCCACTGCCCCTGTCTTCGCGTGGAGGCGCTCCACTCCGCCTTGAGCCACGTCTCAGAGACCTATAACGTCTCCATGTATCAGAGGCTCCATAAGAAACTCGCGGAAACGCCTCCTTCCTGCTCCTCCTCCTCGAGCCCAGACCTCGTGCCCTCCTCGGCTCCACCCCTGGACACGGCATGGATCGAAGCCAGAAATAAAAAAGCCGCTCTGAGACTCGAAAAACTGGACACAGACCTCAAAAACTACAAGTCCAACTCCATCAAGGTGGGAATATTTTGAGAATCCCATCCAATCATGCCCTTCATGCCTAAACAAAATACGAAGGCATTTCGTTATCATGTTGTAATATTGCAACTATGTTGATGCCTTAACTACGAATGCAATCAAGGGTGTTATCCTGAAAAAAATATGTCTGGTGATGTCGTCACCATTAGTTCATATATATATTTCGCTACAATAACTGAACCACACTATTTTTGCTATTTTGCCCTAGCTTCAGAGACTACATATATTGAAAGTTAGTCCTTTCTTTTTGGTGGTTTAAATAATATTCTACTCATTGAATGGTTGCAATCCAAAGATTCAAGGAAGCAAGGCTTTTCTCGAGCATGACCTTGTTTGACTATACCTATGGATGTTTTACTTTATCAATTGATTTCGTTCATTAAATTGAATGGTATGTTATGAAAGACGTATCCAAGGAGTTAACTCTTGTATGATGCTCGAGTCTATATGACCTATTTCATTTTGTTTCAAAGAAAAACTGGATAGTACAATAAGTCCTAAATCTGATCTAACAATTTTTAATGGCAAATATTAACTGTTAATATGGATTGATATTGCGAAGTATTTGTTAGAGTATTTTAATTTAAAAAATGGCTGGATCGTGTTTATTTGAAAGCATAAATAAATTGGTGGATATCATGTATTTCTTCTTCATCAGGAAAGTATTCGTAGAGGTCATGACGACTTGGGTGATCACTTCCTGGAGTGCGGTGAGCTGGACAATGCCCTCAAGTGTTACTCCCGTGCCCGGGACTACTGCACCTCTGGTAGTCACGTTGTGAACATGTGTTTGAACGTCATAAAGGTCTCTGTCTACCTCCAGAATTGGTCCTGCGTCATCACATACGTCACAAGGCTCTCAACACCCAGAGTTTGCAGAGTCCTCTTCGGATCCACTGGATTCAATGCTAAGAGCAACCATCATCAAAACACAACCACGCGGCTCCTCTGTGCCTATGGACTCGCAGAGCTGGGCATTAGAAAGTACAAGTCCTCCGCTAAGAGATTCCTTCAGGCTAGTTTGGACCACTGCGATTGCCCAGACATGATGTCCGCACAGGTAACAAAGGGGGAATCACTTAACATAGAGATATAAATATATATAAAAGGGTGTCCGAAAGAAAGAATCAAACAAAGAAAAGGAAAATAATAACATACGAAAAAAACCCTGGTCAAAATATTTGAAATGCAATTTAATATTGTTCCAAAAATTTAATGAAAACTATTGGGTTTTTGCACATTAATCAATATCAATGACATATATTGTAGGAACAATATTTATGAGTATTATAATGAAGTACTTGCCTTTCCCTAGTCTTTGACCGTTTTCCCCGTATTTCATTATTTTCCTTTTCTGTTTTTTTTGCATTTTCCCCTAATATAATAAATATTTTCACATCAAAATGAAAAAGCAAAACCAAACGTGATTACTTTTTTTATATTTTGAAATAAAATATTACTACAAAATGTAATGAATAAAATCTTTTTTCTCTCTGTTCGGTGAGGTGTTCATTGGACTTGTATATATAAAAAATAATAAATATAATTATACATAAATCAAATAGAAAAAAACTTGAATTTTTATTTAATGTGTTTTTATTCCATCATAAAAAGTTATGGTTTAACACCATTTCTACCGCAATATTGAAGAGATAATTTGATTGAATATTTTGGAGTATTGAAATTGTTGCATCATCCAATTAGGTGTGACTTTTTTTTAGTTTAAACGTTTTACAATTTTTCTTAGTAGAGAAAAAAGTTTGTTATTGATGAGGTTTTGGGAATAAAACTGTATTTAAAAAATAATAATTGTTAAAAGCCTACAAAGCTTAATAAAATATTTTGATTAGCAATCTTTTCGACTCTCTACTTTTGATAATTCAGTTTTAGTAATGCTTTTCAATGTGCTGATGATCCTATCTCTTATTTTTCTGTGTCCGCCTCGATACGATTTCCCTTGCTACATATATATTTATATCTTTATGTCACACTCGTTGGAGATATAAGAAAGCACCCGGTGGTTTCTCTCAGTCCCTGGGTTGCTGATACAAGTCTCCTAGAGTAACATGAGAACGTGAAAAGAACCGACTTTTCCTCTTAAGACTTTAGATGATAAAGCTACATCTGTTCTCACAGTATATCCCTTCTCATGGTGAAGTCACGACTGCTAGATCTGAATATCGGGATATTGGCTAGCTTTCCATATTTGAGGAAAAGACAGTGATATATTTAACTTAAAGAGAGGCTTCATATTTTTATGTAGAAATGTGGAGACGTCATTCTCCATTTTTCAAAAAAAAAAAATCTCTCTGTCCCTGTCTTTTCTAAATCATACTCTGATATTTAACGCGCTACCAGTCGTAGTAACTTCAGTGCTCTATATTTCCTACGCGTGAGCCAAAGCCGATATGGATTTCGCTCTAAATTACGATTTTTTTTTGCCTTGTAAAAATAGTAAATTGAAATATTATTAACATATGTTATACAATGTAATATGACACGGTGTACAATTTGTGCTAATAAAACACATTTTAACAAAATAAAAAAATTATATAATCACATACCTTCTCACAGCTGTCATTATGTTTTCCAAACATAACATTTTCTTAACTTTATAGTTGTAGGAAGATCGTTTTGTGTTTATTTTGACCTGCTCGGAATTTATATTGTGTAAAACCTCCCATAGCGATTTAATTTGCAATTTTTGTATACAGATCAGCTTAAACTGGTCGTTGAATAGTTATCGATTTCAAAAACAGGGAACAATTAAGGAATAAGAGAAGATGGAAATACTTGAAGTATTATTTAGCACATATTTATAGTTGTGTACGTTTCTAAAGAAATTATATGGATCATAGCTGTCGCTAAAATCAAAGGAATGTGTAATCATGATCAAATTATGAGAAAGGTGATGCATCAATTAAAATAATTATTTATGCATTTATGGGTGATATGCCAATATCATCCTTCAACTAATATATATATTTTTTTTATAGAACGTCGCCACCTATGGAGGTCTCTGCGCACTTGCCACGTTTGACCGTGCGGAGCTCAAGCGACTCGTTATTTCCTCATCCAGCTTTAAGCTATTTTTAGAGTTGGATCCAGCTCTGAGAGAAGTATGAACTCAAATAACCTCTTCCATTGGTCACAGTCTCAAATTGATGACGTCATTAAAGTAGTTTTTAATTCGTCCCAAGGACATCCAATTTCAATCACTTGTATGAATAAATCATAATTATAACTCGCTAAAACATATTATTCACTAGCGTGTAAAGTCTTCTCTTTTGGGTGCAAAATACATATTATTATATAAGCTTTTAAGGGAAATGAATGAGTCAAGACAAACAGAAGGATTAAAGTTTATTAGCATGAGACTGAGAAACAAGTATTGAATGTTGGTTGTTTTTTGAGTATCCAGCTATTAAAGATCAATGGGCAATAACCTTAAATTGATGACTACTCTATATATACTTTTTTGTCTAGGCCATTTTAAACTTTTATGCCTCAAAGTATGGGGCCTGCCTCAAGCAACTGGAGGATATGAAGGACAACCTCCTCTTGGACATATACCTGGCTCCACACGTTCCCAAGCTGTATGCCATGATCCGACATCGAGCCCTCATTCAATATTTCTCCCCCTACACATCCGCAGACTTGATGAAAATGGCAAACTCATTCAACACAACAGTCTCTGGACTCGAAAATGAACTCATGACCCTCATTCTAGAAGGACAAATCCAGGCTAGGATTGATAGCCACAATAAGGTACGAGGCACTTTCAAAATCCCAGTGCACCGCCTTTCTTTGCGGTTTTCATGATTATAATGAGGTATGCTATAAGAGTCTAAAAGGACAATGGGACCATCAAATCAGCCTTGGCTGCTGCACATATATTTCTGACGTAGCCAACACTAAGTGTTACCAGGCACAATCCGGCATTTCCATTCTTAAGTTTGACAACTTTGTGGCATAATTGTACTGTGAATGTTATTATGACTTACAACTTTGTTTGCTGTGACGTCAAAAAATAAATATGGTAACAAAATGAAATTATTTTCCTGCAATCAATTTTCACAACTGTGGATCATCATCCATAGAGATATAAAGATATAGAGAGCTTATTCCCACCAATAGCAGAGAAACATCGTTCAGCTGTATTTGGGACACAATGACGTATTTCTCTGAAGAATCCATCCTCCAATAGCAGAGAAACATCATCGTTCAGCTGACTTCTGGACACAATGACGTATTTCTCTGAAGAATCCAATAAGCTCTCTACATCTTTATATCTCAATGGGATCATCACGACAAGAGTGTATTGATAAACTTATATCGCTTTTATGGCGATAAAGTATTATCCTATAGCAATGGCGAACTGATTCAATGAGTTCAATCCTAGTTGAGGCTCGCTCAAAGACTACTACATAGTCCCATGAAGATCGCCCAAAAACGAACCCTTGTGCCAGAGAACATTGATAATAATTCAAGATCCCCACGTGATATATATTGTGAAATAGAAGCATCTTTTTACAATTTTTAATTTACTTTCTCCTTTTTTTAGATCCTCTATGCTCAAGACGTGAATCAGAGGAACCTAACGTTTCAGCGTGTTATGGAAATGGGAGAGCAGTACCAGAGGGGCTGTCGGGTCCTCATCCTCCGATCTGCCATTTTGAAGAGAAACATTGTAGTTCAGGTGCAGGCAAGGGGGGGAGAGCCTCCCGTTGTTGAAATCGGACAGCAAAGCACTTAAAAATATATATATTTGTTCCCTAAAAATCAGTTTGGCGAAATAATTATAAGTATATTAATAATAAATAAATGTCGCAAATTATAGTATCTATATCTTAGAAAAACTACTTTCATTATTATTTGGAAAATATGCTTGGCTATTAATAAGGGAATAGTAAGCCTGGAGCGTAATTAGGTAGAGAAGAAGGGCAGGGGTAATAATGTAAAAAAACAGTTGGCATCATGAAATAAGGCTTCACTCCTGCCTGCTGAGTTTTGAAGAGTAACTCAGAGATAAAACATTATCCTACACTTAAAATAAGTTTTCTTTCTCATGGTATTAGAAATCCTTGGATTTTATTATATAAATGGTAATTATGTTGATCGCGGCTTTGTGAACAGCCGAAATCGTCATTTACCGTTCTTTCTTACGAATTTTGATTCGTTTTTGATTTTTTTTGTAAAAACTCCTACAATACTATACAATAATTCAAGAAAGCAACCCCTCATTCGGCGCGAAAGAACGTATTTGACTTTTGTTTAATTATTCAGGCCGATCAATCTTCACTTTGAAGTTTTCTTCTTGAAAAAGGGAGAAAAATTGGGGCGCCAACTTTTAAAAAGTGACCTGTGAGAGCTACAAGAAAAGTATCCTTAACTATTATATTAATATTTTAATCCTAAATACATTGTGTCCTGTATCCGATCAGTTATTTTCTGGAGAAAAAAAATCGTATTGGGGGTAAATAGTGTAAATTTGGATGTTGTACCCCTGCAAGTGGATAAAAATCAAAAATCACTCAATCGTGTATACTTTTCTCAATCAAGAGGCTTATTCCAAGATCTATTGTCAATGATAAAAACTTAATTATATTGCAATCAATAACGTGTACATACTTTCTATCCAACTCTTGAAATTTGATAAATATGTTTTCGTTCTCATAAATTGTGTTGTGGCATTGCCATCCATCAATATGTAAGTCTGGATATGCTAAAATTTTACACTTACAACATGTTCAAATAGATAATTTTTGGTTCATTAAGGGATAGACAATCGTGTATATATATATATATATATATATATATATATATATATATATATATATATATATATATATATATATATATATATATACCGGATGCGGGACATAAATTGCAACACTTACCTAGTATATTGTTTACACCCTCTGTGTCTCTAAAAGGATTCGATCAGAAAAATTTGAAATATATAAAGCGTTAATGTAACTCTTATCTTAATTTTATATATATATATCTGCCCTTAACAGCAACAACAGCCTCTAGACGGGACCTGAAGGCCTGAAAGACAGACCTTATGTAATGAGCGTCCATTCCATCCCTTTGTTCATCAACGGAGGCCTTCATGGCTTCAATATTGGTGTGACGTATTCTGCAGGCCCTGGCCTGCACATGCGGCCAAAAAGAAAAGTCCAAGGGCTTACATCAGGGCTGCATGGAGGCTAATTTCCTTACCCCAAAATGGACGCTCTCTGACAAAAAATTATTGGTGGATTTTGCTGTAAGGGCTGGTGTTCCATCCTGTTGGAGCATCACTTCTTTGTTTGGAAATGTTGCCTGTACGTGGCTGCATTCAAGCGAAACCCTCGGGGAAACGAAATCAATGGCATTGAACCCACAAAGACCAGAGTCATGGCTGAGACTGGATGTTTGATAGTGGTAATTGTTTTTAAGGTCTTCATCAACATTTTCAAAGGCCACAAACCGGTCATTTATTTCATTTCTGACCATATCCCACAGTCCAGTTCTTTTCATCGCTCAAGATGATGATCCTTCCAGCTGGTGCAGATTTGAGGTCATTGATCAGACCCTTGCAATGTTGGAGATGAGTCATTTTGATTTGAGGTGTCAATAATGGCCCCTCCAACATCACTAAGGACTTGCCACCACACTCCTTGACAGCCCTTCTGACCGTACTCTCATTAACACCAAGGTCCTTGGCATGAGCTCTCATGCTGATGGTTGGAGCCCTTGGATCACATCACAAATCAATTGTGGTTTCAATTTGTACTTGCCACCACTCCCAGATTCCTCTCGACCCCTTAATTAATGTCCAGTTTTTGTTGATGCGGGAAATAGTTGATCTTGCCTCGTTCATTGCTTGGCAATCTCAGTTGGAGTCTTATCCGCGACAAGAAACGTCGACACTTGAACTCTACGGTCTCGTTCCATCTCTCTGCGTATTCTCAGAGGAAAATGATATTAACATAAAAGCATAAACATAAACACTGCTATCGAAGTTATTTAGCGGAACATTTGTTTGACACCTCTCGTAATCTCAAATCGAACTTTTGTAAGTGTTGCAATTTCCGTCCCGCACCCGGTATAGATATATATATATATATATATATATATATTATATATATATATATATATATATATCCATATATATAGATATATATATAGTGGTATGGAAAATAGGGGACGTCACCGATCTGATATGATTTTTAAAACTATGTGAAACAAAACTTTAAATATGCTCTAAAATCATGAAACAAAAATCAAAACCTTTCTGATTTATACATCTTGTTTATTGCCTTCTGAAAAAGGAAGTTATGTTGCCGCACCCTGTATATATATATACAGGAACCGAGTGGGAAGAATTATACCACCGGGACAATTATGCCCTCGCATTATGTTTCTTGAGTGAATAGTCCCGGTACTCCGGGCTATATAATATATATATATATATATATATACTATATATATAACAATAAAAATAAACCGGGTAAAATGCAATTACTTTATTGAAAAATTGTTTTTTTTAAACAGTAGTAGTTAATGTAGTAACCGCCTGTATGGATGAATATGTTTTAGTTGAGCAACATTTGTGCTCCGTATTTATATACTTCATTATTAAATAAACACCAAATAAAAACTAACAATTTATATCATTTAGTTCAACTTTCTAATTTTATTTATCATATATTGTATATGCTCCTAGCTTTATAAATAATTTTCATAATGATATGTCTCTTAAACCAAAAAAAATTGTCCTAGCCAGATCCCCGACCATTATCCCTTCACACCCGCGTCTAAGTCAATAAATAATAACATCTCAGCCTTTTTATGGAATCGAAACATCGATCAGTGCAGACACAAACACATTATTTTACATGTTCTCTTATTTTCGTAAAAAAATAATATTCATCACAACTTATTTTCATTGTGAAAACGTTCACAAATAATTTGCAACACACCGGCTCCCTTCACAAACACTTTTCTAATCGATATTGGCAATTTTTTTTAGTCTGTTGCATAAAGGGTAGTGGATTAATATCAGACGACAATAGGGACAGCCCACCTTCTGTGTAAGGCTTATCAATTCCCCTGGACCTAAGCTTTAAAGTAAAGTAGCGCATCAAGAGCTTTTTGTTCTGATTTTTGATTATTTCTTGGCTTCCTTTCGCTTTATTTATCCGCTAGAGGCGTTGATGTTGATGCAGCTAAGTAAATAAATATGAAAGAATTTTGAGATACATCAAGTGCCCCTTGTGACGTATTATTGACGTAGACTTAAACAATTGACTCAACAACATTGTCGTGTCTATTATTTTTATTGCTCCGCGGAACTTTGCGCTCGATACTCCACATGAAACCTCACCTCCTAAAATCTATAGAACATTCAAGTAACATCAAATGTTTTCTAATGCAGTTGCTTTATACATTAAAATATTAATTATCGTTGTGAAAATAAGTTAAAAAACATTAGTAGTGAATACAATTATTTAAATGGATGTTATGAAGGAGATCAAAAACAACCCGGTGTGACGTCATACTTTTTAAATCCCAAAGCGACTCTGCCGGACAAAAAGAAAAAAGAGACTCAATGAAAATCTTTCCAAGCTATCTGCCCCGATGCGCTACTTTACTTTAAAGCTTTACCCTGGACCCCATTCAATCAGGGGCATCCTTGATTCATCTTACCACATTCATATCATTAAAAGAATGTGTTTCCATCGGTCACAAAATAGTTCTTTGACAAAGGGCTTCAAGTAAACCACATAAATATATTTACTTTATGTTCCTTAGGACCAATTGTGTAATTATATCAGGTATAAACTCTCTCCGTATTTCAACATTAGACAGGTAATAATAATAATAATGCAGAGAGTGTTTGGCAGATTCATTTTTTAAATAATGCTCCTGATTTAATGAAGTTTCTCTCTGTTAACTTTTAATTTGCAAATTGATTCCTATAAATGCAATGACATTTATGGACAGCACTGTTGTTGTCTTTAAATGAATCGGAGTGCAACTATAGTGAGCAGAATTAATATTGTCGCCGTGTTTCACCTAAGAGGAGGAGAAGAAAGTGTGGAATCTTTCTAATGTATTTTCTACAAACCGTAATAATCATTGGTTTTTTATAATTCAAAATCATAATCATGGATAATCCTTCATGCTTTAGGTAATGTTCAACCTTCTCAGGATCCTCCGGAGGTACAAGATCCTCATATGGATCTTAGCTCTACTCTTCCTTTGGGCCACTCGACATTGGCCATTGAATGTTATCCGATCTGGATTTAAATCCACTTGGACTCTTAAGATAAATGAGAGGTTTGAAGGAGTGGAATCTCATAAGGGCTTGAATTGTCAAAAATGGGCTATCACTTCCTCAGAGGGTCCATTGCCTTCGGAAGGGATTCGGAGATTTCTCTATGATACGTCCTGGTGTCTTATCATCACTAGGCATTCCGTGGACGATGTAAACTAATATAAATTAATATCAAGCTTGTGAACGGAACTCAAAATTGAACGGCGTTCAGCTGAACGCACGTTTAATAAACGGAACGCTGAACGGAACACAACTTTTTTTTGAAAGCTGAACGTTGAACGCAAAAAAAAGAGTTTGCGTTCAATTTTTCCAAACATTTCTTGTACTTTTTTGGAGATTCTTTTAAAAAAACGTCATTCTTTTCTTTAAAAAAAAACGTCATCACTTTTTTCGGAAATTATTTTCTAAAAAAACGTCATCACTTGTTTCGGAAATACGTCATCACTTCATTCGGAAATTCTTTTCTAAAAAAAGTCATCACTTCATTCGGAAATTCTTTTCTAAAAAAAGTCATCACTTTTTTGAAATTCTTTTCTAAAAAAAACGTCATCACTTTTTCTGGAGATTCTTTTCAAAAAAAAAAACGACGTCACTTTTTTAAATATTTGAACGCTGAACGCTAACGGAACGCTGAACGCAAAAACATTGAACGGAACGCTGAACGGAACGCTATTTTTTTAACGCTGAACGCAAAAAAAAGCTGAACGCTTACAAGCCTGATTAATATACTTATATTTCTAACGTTATTGACTCAGGCAATTATGTTTATTTATAGGATTTTAACATCGTTTCCTCCTTGGGATCCAATATCTTTGTTCTAGACGAATCCGAGCAGGGGAAAATGGGTTATTCATTCGTAAATGGACTGCCCAGCGATGTAGAGTCTCGGAGAAATGCTGCATATATTCTTGCCCTTGCTCACGGTGCAACCATGATTTATGAATATGATGCAAATACGGAGGTGAAGTTCTGGATGCCGAATGCTCTTCCGAGCTCTGAGTTTTTGGCTCTGAATCATTTTGAAAGGCCACAGAGTGAGATGTTTTTATGTCATAAAAAAATATATTTCTTTATAACCAAAACTTTTTCTATTCTTGATATATAATTTTAAAGGGCTCAATATTTCAAGTCCATAATATGAAACGTTGCAATTATTTAGAATGTAAATATGTTTACGTTATTTGAAACATTTATTACACATAATGGTGTATGTTCATATTTTATTTTTTTCTAGTGAAGGACTTTGTCTCTCTTCATGCCGTGAAGGCGGGAAAAGACCCCTGTCCTTTGTTTGATCCTCATGCCTCACAATCCAACTCCATTTTCAAGATCTCCATGGATTGTGTTTCCATCAAAAACTTAACTTATAAGGATCACCCACCAAAAGAGGGAGGAGGCATAGGAAGTCTTCATTCAACTGTTGGATTTGTCGGATACGCATCGGTTTGGAATGCTCCTGGAAAGGCCGGAGGTATCCTTCCAAAGGGCCTATATCATCTCTATGGCACAGAGTCATCCATTTATTACCCATCCACTTTCTGGTCCTTATTTCTCCCTCAAGGCTACAGTTCTAGAGACGGGGAAATCCTGCGTAGCCTCGTAAGTAAGTGCATATGCGACGCTCTGGGCCTAAACGTAGGCCTTCTCTCCAAACAAATATCATGGATACGAAAAAAGAATGCACCTGAGGGCTACAAGAGACCGGAGGTCAGCTTTAGTGTTAGGGATCTTCTGGCGGACCTGAGGGAATTCGCCGCAGGGAAAACAAAGGAATCCACTACGCCGCAGCTTATTTTGGATACATGGAGCTACTTGTATGCAAAGAGCTACATTCCCATAAACGACTTGATGGGAGCATACTCCTGGATCCAGAGCCTGATTCATTTAAATTATGCCTTTCCTGGTAAGGGGTCTCACAGAGAAGAAGGAGGAGGGGAATTGAACGTGGGGACTCTGAAGGCAAATGTGGGAAAGCCGCTGACAGTCATTGAGAGCCCTACTCCCAACTGCAGGGTCAAGAAGTCCAAGTCCTTTTGGACGTCTGATCTTCACGATGGATTGCGATTGGATTTTCCACTCGTACTATCAGAGATGAATCAAACCTTTTGGGTGAGCGGTATCAAAGGGAATAATAGTCGATATGGGCTTTTCGAGTATCCTGGGATTAAATTTTCTAGCAATTTATCGCCCACAGTCCATAAAATAAGATCTCACTCAACTTCCGTCTCGGAGAGGGACATCAAGAAAAATGCAGATTACTATCAAAAGCATCCTATCGGGACTGTGGACGGATTTATGTGTGGGTTTCCATCTTCTATGTGTGAAATATGGATGCCCCTCAATAAGACTATTTTCTTCATTCCGGGACATCGCTACAACCTGGGCCGCTGTAGTGTTAAAGATTGGAAGCGTTTGAATGCTAATTTAAAAGGATTTAGACTCACATCGCCATTTTATGGGGGCTTTGAGTCGCTATGACATGGAGTATTTTGATCACTACACAAACCTATCACCAAGGGTTTTACCCAGCTATGGCGGAGTCTACCTAAAAAACGCTACCTACAAGCCCAAAAACAATAAATTTTTGTATTTTACTCTTAGAAACGATAATGACTTGATTAATCAAGTCTTGGCGCGGAGTAACATTGAGAAGCATGATCACGCTTATAGTATAAAGATCTTATAGAGGGTATAGGGATCATTTACGACGCCTACAGCGTAATGTCCTACAAGTTGACAGAGTTCTATCATATGGGGATCCCACTCCTGATGCCCTCACTTGCATTTTATAGGAAGCATGGCTTTGGGGCGGACCGCACGGTCACGAGTTCCAATTACTGCAAGGATCGGAGTCTCACTTCCTTTCCCCCAGATCCAAAAGCCTCCCATCCTTACAACCCCAATTTGGAGATGGATCAGGATCCGAATGCCGAGACCTATTGGCTTCAATTCAGTGACTTCCTTGATTGGCCCCATGTCAGTCTCTTTGATAACGTTAGTCATTTACATCACTTGATGGATCATAGTGATTTCCAAGGCATTAGTTCTAAAATGCTCCAGGAAGTACAAATGAGAAAGGATCTCACCTATAATACGTGGTGCAGTTTAATTAACAAAATGTGACATATATATTTAAATTATAGGGTGGCAGACCGTGTATAGAGAACATGTGCTGTCGACCTTTAATTGATGCTCAATTTATGCTAACAAAAATTTATTATTATTATAAATATATACAAGTGTGAAAATCAATCGTGATATTAAATAGCCAAGAAATCCAATAATCATATAAATGAATAACAACTGTAGACATCCTTTTATTTGGGATGATGGCCTTCTATTACCTGCATCATTTCTTAATATTCCTTGACATATGCCTAGAATAAAAAAAAATATATATTCTTGATAACTGTCAAAAGTCCTGACGTCAAGCAATAATGATTGAATTCAGCTAAGATGTTACTTTTTGCATGAATCTCAAATCAGAGTATGCTATTGTTTATCTATACTAACGATATGAAGAATATTAATAATGTTCATATTAAAATACGAAGTAAGTTATGAGTAAAAAGGGAATAATGTTTTATTCATATTGATTTGATAGTTAAAGGCTAAGGTGGGGACGTAATTAAGAACGTTTTTCACTTCTCACTCATTTAAGAATTGCACAATTTTCTTATAAAATATTATGATTTACTTGAATTTTTTATTCACATGAGGTTCAAAACAAAAATAATTATAATTAAATGGCCAAATATCTCAATTTTTGATAGCAAGTGTCAAATTATCTCTACTACCCCTGTATTTGAGGACATTTTGGCAAGCATGGGGCTTTTTAATTTAAAAATCCTGCAATTATTTTACCTAAGTTATAAGCTTATCCTTTCTTTTCACCTTTAACATGTCTATTTGTGATTTCATCTGGCTTAAACTCAGATTCATTAAAATGTAACTGCATGACTGGTTGCTAGATGGTGTCATTCAATGGATGCAATCAAGTCTGCCAAGTCTTCCGTAGATGATTAGTGGAACAGGTCTCCTTGACTATTTCTGAATCCATTTTCTCGCGACAACACGTTTTTAATTCGTCATTATCAAGCTTACGAATGAAGCGCGAAGGAGGAGGATAAGTGTTTTTTAGGTGTTTAAAAAGAGTGTCTTTATTAGTCTCTTACCTGCTGCTTGTATAGCTGCAGGCAAGAGTACTCAAGATTAAGAACCTGCTGAGGTGTGAGATAAGGAGTGGTAGGTTGACCTGCTGTTAGTAAGCAGGTCCATTCGCTATACGAGTGTTCAGCTTTTTGTGCATTCCGTTTAACTGTTTTTGTAACGTTGAATTCAGTGTTCATTTTATAATCCTTTATCATCTTCCAGGGGTGTTTGGGAACCCCATGAAAATATGAACTTCTGACGTATCTATTAAGAGTTTGAAGGAACGTTACAACTCACCGTCGCCATTTTAGTGCCCCGCTAAAATAGATAAGTATTCTCAAAAACAATAAAGTTCCTAAAAAACTTTTGTCATTTTATTTTAAAAAGAGCAAAACAATGTGTTTATTTGAGTTTAGTGTCAATACGAATATACTTATGTACTTTTATGGTATAAAAATACGTATTTCCAAGATACTTAACGAATATTCTACAAGCCAGTTTAAAAAATAATAATGGTTGTAGTATTTGGTAATTGAATTTACCTCAACTACCGATTGGAGGTAGAATTCTTACCCAAAGCTACAATAATTGTGAATTGTAAATCGCCTTGAAACACTTGGTTTGAAACGCTCAACCTTCCACTGTTGTGAGAGTCATGACAGTGGATTTGGACCTCAGAAAAACGATGCTAGTGACCTTTAAAACCCTATGACCCACATGAACACTCGTAATCACTTGTTACGCATTCTTACTGAGACTTATTCTCGCTTAGATTTCATTCTTTAATTAAGTAGGGGTGAAATATTATTAAACTCTCAAGATGCTTAAAAAACCTCGACGTAAATACATGAATAAAAATAATACTTTAAAACGTAAGGCTTAAGCTGCCATCATTTTCCTTATTATTAATGCATATTTAATACAAAAAGTATAGTAATCCTATTATTTAGAAATACTAAATAATTGCTTTGCATTCACACAACCCTCACATAAGCGATCATTAAAAACAAATCGGATTTACTTATATTTCCCTTGTTATTTATCTTGTAACTGATAACATATATATGGTAGTCGTATTATATGGTCGTCTTGGTTGTCATGGAAACTCTTTCCGTGGACAATTCATCGCACAACTAGAGTCTTATATATATATATATATATAATATATAAATCATCCAATCAATTTACTAGCATTATCTGAACTCCCTTAAGAAGTGGTTTAGTGGCTCCTATTTAACCATCGTTATGGCAGGTGGATCTTTTATCTCATGACTACTGTGTTAAACCCCCTCTTCTTTTATTATTTTTATAAAAAACTAAATTGTTTATAATATTATTCGTTCAAATATCACACAAATATCTACGATTTAAGGCTTCAGATATAGAATCTATCTCTATATATTAATTCACCAATCTCTGTCCGTCTGTATGTCCGCACGCTATCTCCTCCCACATTTATGGTCAGATTTGAACTTTGAAGGTACCTATGGAATCCTTGGGTCAAGACGAACCTAATAAAACTATTTGCAAAGTGATGGGACCAGAAATGAAGGAAAAAATTCAGACCTTGTCTGACTTGAACTACCTACTTTTTAAGGTAAAGAGAGGAAAAAGAAAAAGAAAGGAAGAAGAGGAGTTACAGAAAAAGAAAAAAGCATCTCATATTCTTTGTACAAAGTCAAACTTTTTATGAGGAATGTTTGTACAAAACAGAAAATTATTTTCTCTCTTCTCTCTATATTCTTAAAAATGCATAATTTCAAAAATACTTTGAAAAGATTTAAAAAAAAATATTACGTATCACTGGTATGAAGTATTTGTTTTGTCATACAACTATGGCTTGGGCAAATTTTGCCTTTTTTGTTAAAATGAATGAAAGCCTTGTTGTTTCTATGATGGCTAAATTGTGTGCATTTCCAAATCTGACAAAAAATTTGATCTACACTGACGTTGACGTCGCTAACACTCAAAAATTCAAATAGTTCGCAAAATTACGTAATTTCATTATGTTGTTTTTTTTATAATCACCACATGTAAGATGTCTAACTACGGTTTTTATGGCCAAGGATTGCAATATATTATTTAAACATGATTAATTCTATCCTTTTAATTCAAGAAATATTTTTTTTTCCATTTTTAACTATAATTTGTATTTATTTATTCATTCTTATTGTAATCAGCTTAGGTGATTACCTTAGTCACATTCATAATACAAAAGTTACACATGAGTTGGTATATTTTGTTTCCTTGTATCATTACAAGCCTAAGTCATATTCTTATTTGACATCAGTAAGAATAAGGCTTCCAAGGACATATATTTGGAAAAAGATATAAGATTTATCAGTAGTTATTCTTGATTGTTTTCAGGTCACAAGCCATACGATGTAAAGGCTGACCATATCATTATCTCAGGTCCTGGTAGATCACGATAAACCATGACAATTGGGTATACAGAGAATGTTAGCCATTCTAGAGCTGACAGGGAAGAATCATATAGATTTAAATTGGAGTGTCGGACATTGTTAGCCGATTCCGGTGTTAAAAATATCAAAGCTCCATACATTTTTGAATGACAGATCGAGCTGTTAGCATTTAGGTGTGACTGAAGAGAATTCTCAAATACTCTGCTCATATCATATTGGTGGCAGACCATGCTGTCGATAAAATATTTAAAAACGCTGAGCAAAAAATCGGTGTTCAGAAATTACTAAACGGGAATGCTGGTGAAAAAGTGTTTACATCTTCAGGATCCAGTGTTCACACTCTAGCACTAATTGTAATCTCGAAGCTGCCATCACCTAGCCATGCAGCACACTCTATTTCCTTATACATGGATTATATGGATTAGTTGCAAGAATCAAGCATGATGGGTTCAGAGGCTTTACAGTCGATAGATTTGGAAGAATTGCCGAAATTGCCAAAGAATCCTTGTCACGTAGACAGTTAAAATATATTTCTTTGACGTTGTTGTCGATAGCAATGCAAACAAGCTAGTATTAGAAGTTTCGACATACATACAAATGACTGGTTTCTTTGCCGTGCTCAAATATATGCAAACCTCAGTGGGGATTTCATTTTGCCTTTGATGGATCTTCTAGAATAGATGGACGAGTTAATGATGAAGAAAGAAGAAATCGAAACTGGGCCGGAATACGACCATTCTCTCAACAAAAGTTATAAAACTTGAAGCAGAAAAGAGATAATCTTGTCGTACAGATGATGGAAAAAGCAGTCTTTATGGCGCAGTACTTAATGAGGTAGATACACTAGTGCGAGAGTTGGTAGAAATATTTTACCGGTAAACCAGACATGAGGAGAGTCTGTTGATATTGATGAAGCCAATTGCAGTTATCTCCACTTAAACTTGGGCTGTGAGTCTGAATTTGCGAAATTGGATATCCGTATTGCAGCAAATGGAGGATCTACATTTGTCCACACTCATTCTAGCAAGAATGTTGTGGCAACAAACAGTTAGTAACATATCCATCTTTTCAAATTTTGTTGACAATGAAAATCAGAAACGATGGAAATGGGCAAGAACGGCAACAAATGTAACCGTTGTTAGAACCGTTGAATCGAACTATTGCTCACTGTCAAAATCTCCAAAAATTAATGCTAATATAGAAAGAGCAGTTCAAAAGTAAAAAAAGCGGACTGGACAATCAAGTTGCTTAATATGTGTTAGGAACACCAAGGTTCTGTTACAAGAGATTCTCTTGACTGGATTGAAAGGCTGACAGAAAAACCACTGCTGTCAGAGATAGGCTACTTAAGAGCTACAGCTAAACCAATCAATTAAGAATTCCATCAAGCTAGAGTCAGATCTAATTACAGACGCAAACACACTACTCAAACAATGTTTAAGCGTGAGGGAATAGTGTTTATATAGGTATGTGATACTAAACTATTGTTGTGGTGCTTCATGCTAATATTTTGAGATCAAAATCTTGTTGATATTGGCAAAGCACAGATTAATATTGTTATAATTCTTTCCACCACAAATTTTAAACGCCGTAAATCGCCAATTTGGGTAAAAATAAATAAATAATGCTTGTATCTCTAATTAGAATGATTTATAGACTTAATAGTGATATTTTTGAATTCCTTGACCAAGAAAACCTATATAAAGACATACTGGATGCAACATTTCATTTTTAAAAGTATTTTTCGGTCAAATAGGTTATTTTGCGGCCATTTTTAATTTTTGAGGGTTAGCGGCGTAAGACATCAACTTTAATAAAAAAATCCAGATTTGGATTTTACACAAAACTTGGCCATAGAAACAATTGGGCTTAAATACTTATTATGATTTGCCCAACCCTAATAAAAGAGTAGAGTGTTCGAATGTGTAAATAAAGGTAAAAAGTCATTTAATTGATATTTCAAAAAATATAATTTTTTGCCATATTTATGGGCATTTTTACAGTGACTGTATCATGTATATATAATAAAACAAATACGTCCCATTAACCTCATCTAACTTCGTAAGGGAACTTAATTTTCTCTGGTAACAAAGTAAGAATTATATGAAGACCACAAATGAGCAACTATTGATTTATCTTTCTGTCAAGAAACTTTGATGTGATCTAGTTTTAATTTTACTTTCATATATTTTAGGATTATTTAAAAAAATAGGACAGTATTCATTGTATATTGGAATTTTAAATATTGTTTAAGTACTATTAGTAATTATATATTGTGAAAGATTCTATATTGTCAAGATTGTTATATATATATATATATATATATATATATATATAATGAATACTAAAACAATCAGGAATGGTAAAGTCGGGCAACCTTTCAAAACACAAATACAAAGTGGGATGGACTAATTTATTTATTTGCCGCGTGAATGAAGTAGTGGAAGTGTGTAGAGGAATCGTTTTAGAACTACCTATTTATCTTCAAACTAGACGACAATGGGGAAGGTTTGTGTTGCTCCGGTTGCAAAAGTGGCTACAAACCAATGGGCAATGAGGGAAAAAGAGACGGTTTCATATGTTCCCCAAGGATGATTCCCTACGCCAACTCTGGACAAAGGCTGTTCCGCGAAAAAATTAGATACCTTCAAGACATTCTGCGTTGTGTGACGTACATTTCATGCCTCTCCGATTATAAGCCAGAGTCTACTGACTCTAATCCATCACGTTCAGACAGATCTGGAAAAACTCTTTGTCTTAAGATATTAAAAAAAGATGCCGTCCCTTCCAATTTTCCAATCTTCCTCACTACTATTCAAAAAAGCCTCCTCCAAAGCGTTCCTCCACCTCAACCTCCTCTCACGACTCCTTAATGAAAACGAGCGAATTTAAAAAAAGATTAAGGCTTTTGAAGAGGCCAACTCATTTTTAACACTCGAAGAGCTTCAAATTAAATGGATAGGACTTGCCTTCCGAGCGGCGTTCAAGAACATTATGATGAAAAAGATAAAGAGCTGGTTTTTCAAGATGAACTTTAGTCATGGAGGACCGTCAATAGACTTCAGTCTAAAGATTAATGAAGAAATGACAATCCATATACGGTAAGCTTCATTCCTTAACCTTCTTTATTTATATATTGTTTTTCACATATCAAAACTTGACTATTCCTCAGTATTTTCTTATTATACTGATTCATACAACTACGATGACTTTATTCCCTGCTATGTTGTATTTTTCAGGGTGAAAGATAGAGATCTATCTTTTAATCATCTCGAACATATCACCAGAACAATCATATTACAAAATGTGACACCCTTCTTAATATTTTGGCCTTCTTAAATTCATTGACATCAAACTCTTCCACCAATCAACTATTTAGCTTGGAAAATGAATTAAACACACC
>CP045890.1:29186763-29208879 GCA_013387185.1 Caligus rogercresseyi
TTTTTCTTCTGTAAATGATTTATAATTGCAAAATAATATAAACTGTCGACATTTTCTATAATTATATTTTGTTTACATTGAAAAAGCCAACAAATAAGAAATATTACTACGGGGGGTAAATGCCCGGGGGGTGCTAGTCCAGGGAGTGATTGTCGGGGGGTGCTAGTCCGGGGGGTGATTGCCCTAGAATCGTTTTCTTTTGCATAAGTGTTATAAAACTATGTTCCTAATATCGGTCATATAAAACATATGACCGATATTAGAAAATAGGTTTTAATGATAGAGATATAAGATATAGAGAGCTGATTCCCTTCAATAGCAGAGAAACATCGTTCAGCTGTATTATGTGTGTCCACTATAAACACAGTAATTGTACTACGTCATTGTAAGCTGATGATAAAGATATAATTTATCTCTATGATCAGCATACGATGACGCAGTACAAATTGCTTTGTTTATATTAGACACAAAATACAGATGATGGAATAAGCTCTCTATATCTTTTTATCTCGATGGTTTTAACACAAATGCAATTTTATCATAAAGAAAACATAGTTAACTTAATAAGTGGACTTTAAGAGATAAGACATATTAGATTGGTGATTATCTGGGTGTAGTTCTGATACGCAATATATTACTTCATCTTTGACGTCACAGAAAATAGATGCATACACCATAGATGTAACCCCCAAAAATAGGTGTTCAGAAGTAGAAAACAAATCTTTTTCGGAATATTGAATTTAATATCCTAAAAAACACTCTATAATTTTATGTATTACCCAATAGACGTCTCAACATAGAAGCATCTGGATTTTTCGTGGTTTCATTCAAAAGGATATCAAGAATGGGTCGTATGAGCTCCAGCCTTCGGTTGAACTTGGACATGACATCAGCCAGTGCAGCCTCGAGGACAACATGCTCAAAGGCCACAAAGCGATCTGCCCCAAGGAATATATCTGCAAAGGACTCCTGGCTCTGACTCTGTGATCGTCCCTCCATTCTACGAAGCAGGCGACGCGTAAAGGATCGGACGGCAGAGGAGTCTGGGTTGAGAATGACGACTTTCTCAGACGTGCAAAGGATTTTAACGTGTTGCATGTCAAAGAGGTAGCAGTTTGAGCCAGAGCGAACAAGATGGATGGAAGCTCACTGAATGGAATAGAAAAAATGAATATAAGTTGTCAATTGTTTTTTTAGGTTACAATATTAATCATGTATGCAGGGCTCTCAAGTCTCACACATTTGCGTGTGACTCACGCATTCCCATCCGTTTACACGCCATGCATTGCATTTCTCACGCAATTAAATTATCACGGTTCGTTCGTTGAAAAAATATCAACCATTTTAATATATTTGTATTTTAAATATTAAAAAAACATCTTTCTGGAGTACCATAAGAAACATTGATTAAAGTTTTTAATACAAAAAAACGTCCACACTTATTGCACAGAAAGTATCCTTTAAAGTTTTCTTTTAAAAACTATATAAAATGACGAACGCCAACAACAAAACTTACGTCGTCTGTTCATTTATATTGTTTTAAAACGAAAAATAAATGACTCAAAGCAAGCCACAAACATATAAAATAAACAACACATAGACAATAAAATGATGACAAAGTTTAGCATGAAGTCAATAATTATTTTTGTTTGCATGAATTTATGCGTCATTTGCCAGACATCCATCCTTGCGTCGACCAAATCTCACTCTGAACTCACTTCAAAACTTGAGAGCCCTGTGTATGAGATCGCAATATCTTTTGGGTCATCGGTCACTATTATAGTTGTTTGAAAGTCCAAACCCATCGCCAATGAACAACCCTGAGGTGTCACCAGCCACAGCTAATTAATATATACATGATTCATAGTCTACTTATTTCTTTACACGAATGCAAACCGAAATAATGCGTTTATCCAAAATCAAGTCTATACGTTTTTGATTCTCTATAGCGTTAATGTTTGAGTAAAAACACATAATCAGAGAAACGCAACAGTATTTAGAAACTCGGGCAGGCCACCATTATAGTTCATAGAGGATCCATCCGCCAATAATCCTCAGATTTGAACAACCAGCATTATCTCATATTGGGGATTAAAAGGCCTTCCACTTTCAAATTCTAATGATTCTTGCAATTATTATCTAACAGTCAAAAATAAATAATTACCCATTGCTGTATTTAGCTTTGGATGCGAAAAACATGCGATAGTCCCTCAGGGGGAGTCGCTTCGCATCAGCACCGTTTATTCGGAAGATGTCTTCATGTGACAGACTCCTAGAGCTCGAGTTGCCACATGCGTCTAGCTCAAGTGCCTGAATGCCTTCAGAGGAGCTATAGAAACGGAGGCATCGCTGAGATTCTCTTATGAGACGAAACATAGACGACCTCATTTGGATGACTCGAATTATGATGATGTAGATTATAGCAATAAAGATTGACCTGGCTCGTCAATTAAGAAAGATTATAAGAATAAGTGCAGTTTTTTTATTCATTTTAGACTGGAGTTTGTTATGATCATATGAATGGAATGTTGTCATGATTGGAGTAGGATGGGTTTTCATGACGTTTATAATCTATTTGCTTTTTACTAATTATAATAGCGTAATGAACATATAGCTCAGCAATATTAATGATTGTTAATACATGAATTTGTACTCGCGGTAATTATTTTATAATGTTTGCCTATTTCACGACTTCTTTAATGATATAATTGAGTTTACATAATAGTTTAGCTATGATGTCATATCCTAAAGATACTGTGTGATTGGCTGTCAGCCTCATGTGACGTCAGGGGCCCCTTATTGTTTCGCCTCTATTTGGGTTTCTTCGCAAGAATTTCTGTCAGACATTTTCCCAGGCAACTCTTTCAGCCAGGCATCGAGCGAGCTATCGAAAGAATGAGTCTGTTACTTCGTCGAGGGGCTTTTGGCTTGAATCCCGTGCGGTGGTGTGCGAGCACCTCCGTCAAGGACAAGTCCTTTCCGGACCGGGATCTCGTTCCTCCCATGGAGAAGAACATCAGCGGAGAATACTCTCCGTTTAGAGTGGATTTCAAGGTAAATCCTCCACAAGGAAGGAACCAGGAACCAAAAGGCATCTTCCTGGAGTCGACAAAGAATCACTCACATGAGAGAAAGGCAGTCAATGCAGTAGAGACGTTTTTAATAGAATGTGAAATATTCACCATTTTTTAATAGATATTTTAATAGAAGTTGAAATATTCACAATTTTTGAATGGATATAATTTCCCATATTTTGGTCGACTATTCAAAAACACATTTGGGTCCTCCAATAAGGATGTAATGACCATTGCTTTAGCCATTGGAATCCATCTCTTGCTATGAGACGAATCTGACATCAACTCAAAAGTTAAAGTTCCGTATTCATAAAGGATACTTTGTGTAATACACCTTTTGACGAACCTTGCTTGGATGCCATCAGCTTTGATCATAACTTAATGCTTCATTGCAAGCTTTAAATTCCTTTATTTCAAATGCTTATTTTATTTTTTTCAAGTTTTTTAATAAAATATAAAACCATGAAAATATTTCTTAAATTAATATTTTATCAATTAGTCATTATTTTAATGAGAGGAATTATAATTTAAATTCTATTTGAATACAAAAAATTGTATAGTCCCTATTATTATTTTTTTTCGCTTAAGACTTTTTATGTATCATTATCAACAAACAGTGTAGATAAAATAAGACAATACGATAATAAATAAAAACATAAAAAACTAGGCAGTTACGTAAAAACAATACAACATAAATGAACATTAATGTTCATAGCCCCTATTATATTTTTACTTCATAAAGATTCAATCCATCACTAAATGATATATCAAGAAGCATAGAAAAAATTTTAAACAATTACAATTCATCATGACAATAAAGATAAATCCAAGGAATCCAGTATATGGAAAATTATAAATCATTAGTGTTTTGTTTAGCTCTCAGCAATTAATAAATCTTAGAGTATCTCCAGCCCTCAATTAAAATAATAATATTTTTTAATGCATTCAGAATCCTACCAACACTTATTCATTATACATTTTCCTCTCCACTTTGCAGAAGAACAAGGCGGAATACGCCGTTGCCCGTTTGGATGACTTGATCAACTGGGGTCGTAAGACGTCCCTCTGGCCCCTGACCTTTGGTCTGGCCTGCTGCGCCGTGGAGATGATGCACATCGCCGCCCCCCGCTACGACATGGATCGCTACGGCGTTGTCTTCCGCGCCTCTCCCCGTCAGGCCGACGTCATCCTCGTGGCGGGAACCCTTACCAACAAAATGGCCCCGGCCTTCCGAAAAGTCTACGACCAAATGTTGGAGCCCCGCTGGGTCATTTCCATGGGGTCCTGCGCCAACGGGGGCGGCTACTACCATTACTCCTACTCCGTGGTTCGGGGCTGTGATCGGATCGTCCCCGTGGATATCTACGTACCCGGATGCCCGCCCACGGCTGAGGCTCTCATGTACGGAATCCTACAGCTGCAAAAGAAAATCAAGAGAATGAAGAATGTTCAGGGATGGTATAGAAGCTAAACCATTAATATGCCCGTCCTTTCTCTCTCTCTCTCTCTCTTTTTGTTATATCCATTCATACAGAAATATGGTTACTCTTAGGAGGGAAAGTGCCTTTTTCAACAGTGAAAATCACTTTCCAGCCATATTTTAACAATAAAGTTTTAATCCAGGGGTAATTTGCTGTCTTCTTTTTTAATTAATGGGATGTAAAAAAAAGTTATCCTGTGCGAGTGGGTTAAGTGCGTGATCTCAATGTTGGGGTCGCAGGTTCGAATATTCCCGAAAGGGGAAGCTCATTTTAGGTCTACCTCATTGATAAGAGGTTCCTAGGTTGAGTAACTAATTTTAATGCTATAATGCTTATTTATATCCTGTCGGAAGCTGCAATTCTATCTAACCATAGTGGCAAAAAGGGGCATATTCTGTGTTATGAATGTGTAAGTATGCCATCGGCGCTAAACCAGGGACATCCTTTTCTTTTATTATATTACATTCATTAATATATATATATTATATAGCATGGCCATGGAGAAGAAAGAGTGCTTTTTCTATGTGGAAAATCACTTTTTTGATCCAGGCGACGTTAATTGGCATACACTAGATTCATGGGTGCTAATGAAATCTCTGGGACAGATACAAATTATTCATAAAAAACTACATGGTCAGTTGTCGTAGGATAGCGGATCGTGAAGGAAAGACACGCTTGACGACGACGGTACATAGCTTTCGTGGAGCAGGTTAAATATTGATGACCCCTGTGTCAGACGGGTTTTAATAAATCTAACCTGCAAGGAAGGAGCAGAAGACTGAAGCATGCTCCGTATCACGTGAAATATTTGTATTGTTGTAGCGCGAAGGAGGAGGAGAAATGACGACTCATGTAGATGTTTCAATAAATACATGTTATTATTAAATTGTCTAACTTAATTTAATATTGCCTTGCCTGAACCAAAAGTCGGTTAAATTAAACTCGAATATACTTGATCCGTAGAATATTAAATTAATCTCGAAATACTCAGATCAGTAAAAGAAGAATTGAAATTAATTTCGAAATAGTCTGATCACTAGAATATTCATGTAGATGATAAAATATTTGTGGGAATTTTTTCATATTTATTGTGTTGTAAAATACTGTGAAAAAGCTTAAATAAATCGTTCACGCATTAGATGCTGAATATAAATATTTTTTATAATATATATTAGCTGTGAGTTATTGTTTTAATATAATAATTTGGTTGCTCAATTTCGATAGCTTAGAAATACAATCATAGATTAAGAAGCATAACTTATTCTTGTTATATCTGTTAAAACCTTATAATTTTTTAATTAACTTATGAAATAAAACATCATCAAATAATATGATTCCATTCAAAATTATACTATTGTTGAGAAAATATCAAATAAGTAAAAGTTTGCCTGTCGATAAATGGGACAATCATCTCCTTCTAAGAAAAATAAACAATAAGTCGCTGATTTTTTACGGCAATTCAGGGTTAACATCTGCACTAACCAAAGATCCATAATGTATATTTTACTGAATAAATAAATACATTTTTACATATACAATTTTAGTCTCTTATTAACGTTGCATGTACTTATATGATCATTAATATTAACATTCGTTCTTACTTTGTCTACTAAACAAATGCTTGTTTTATTTTAGTACGTTATTTTTCATTATTTGAGTCTATTTGGTCGATTTTGATACAAAATATGCAAATGTTATTAATAAAATATGATTTTGCTAAAGTCAATTCTTATTATATAAACTTATTCTACTACGAATTTCAAACAATTATCATCGGCATTATTCACCTTTTTATAGAGATCTACCCTTAATAAAATGAAAAATACTCATTTGCCGGCCAAAGTTCAGATCCCCAAAAATAACTCCAACAAATGAGTCATAGGCATAAGATTGCTCAGTTCTCATTCACAAATAAACAGTTAAAATATATTATGTGAGTATTAAAACGGCAAATCCAGTGCCTTAGAGTAGTAGAGTCTGGACGAGATGCTGATGAGTCATAACAAAAGCTGACAAAATCCCATAACAAACAAAATTCATATCATAAAATAGGTGTTTGGATTGAATAGCAAATTTAATGTATTTTCAAAAATCATGGGGATATATTTTAATGTAAAAATACAATATGAATTGAATTTGCTATGAGGCACTATTTTTATGATTTTGCCACTATTTTTAGCAGAATAGGATATATGTGAATAACAATATATTGCATTACTAATTTTATTCGTAATGTGGGAAGTCCTTCATTAATCACGAAACCTTTTTGTTTTTATATCTCTAGAATCAGTCATCAAAATGGGTTTCTCGTATACTTTACCCAGAATAAGAGCAGCAAATGATCGTTCCGCAGTCCAATCAGTTTCAAGAGTAGAATGAGAATATTGGCAGTAGCCTCATTCTACTCTTGAATTGTGCGATGTACGATAGGATTGCCTGTAGACATAAGTTTTCTCCAATGGCAGTATGTGGAATGCTTCCAATGTTTGTTGTTTTTACTCCGGAAAGATCATTTATTGCTCTTATTCTGGGTAAAGTTTTAAGAAAAAACCAATTTTGATGGACTGATCCTAGAGATATAAATATGGAAAACAGAAAGGTTTCGTGATTAATGAAGGGCTGCCCCATTACGATAAAATTAGAAATGCAATATAATTCAAATATAATTACTATTTCTGCTCAAAATAGTGGCAAAATCATAAAATAATGCAATTCATAGCAAACTCAACTCAATTGCCATCTTTTTACATTAAAATATATCTCCTTGATTTATAGAATAACATTAAATTGGCTATTCAATCCAAACATCTATTTATTTATGATATGAAATTTTGTTGTTATGGGATTTTGTCAGCTTTTGTTATGACTCATCAGCATCTCGTACAGACTCTACTACTCTAAGGCACTGGGCAAATCTGAATAGTACATTAAATAAACAGTAAAATAATTTAAGTAGGATGAGGCTAAGATTCTAAATTGTTTTTTCCTGATCCTTATGGGGGTCTGTTTTTTCCTAAAATTTGGAGTATGATGTAACTGTATACCAATGGCGTCATGGCCACAACAACCAAATCATTGCTGTTTGGCCGTAAAATATTTTGTTGGTATCTCTGATTACTGAGACGTTCTAAAATCTTCCTTTTCCGTCACATCCTCAGGTAAGAAGCACGTTCTCCGATCCTTCTCTGGGAAATTTCATATCAGTCTCTTTTAGATTCCGCTCACCCTTAAATTACCGAAATGGTTTGCTCGCAAGGGAAAGAAGGAGAAGACCGAGGAGGTCCAGGTCCAGCTTGGTCCTCAAGTCCGTGAGGGGACAAAACGTGTTTGGCGTAGCCCACATCTTTGCATCCTTCAACGATACCTTCGTGCACGTGAGGACCTCTGCGGCCGTGAGGACGCTTTGCCGTGTGACAGGTGGCATGAAGGTCAAGGCTGACCGTGACGAGGCCTCACCCTACGCCGCCATGTTGGCCGCTCAGGACGTCGCCGAGAAGATCAAGACTCTCGGGATCACGGCACTCCACATCAAGCTCCGAGCCACCGGAGGAAACCGGACCAAGACCCCTGGACCGGCGCACAGTCTGCTCTCCGTGCCCTGGCTCGCTCTGGAATGAAGATCGGCCGCATTGAGGACGTGACGCCCATCCCATCCGACTCAAACCGGAAGAAGGGTGGACGACGTGGAAGGAGATTGTAAATCGTGTTATTCTCAGCCCTATTCTTCTGTCTTACCATCTTATGTGTTGATTCCAAATAGATCCTTTGGAAGAGAAGCATCCCTGTGTATCATTGAAAAGACGCTCCTGGTCTCACTAAGCAGGGATACCAAGTAGTTACATGTTCAACCTCTTACGATATCATTTACCTCTCAATCAGAGGCTCACGTAGTTCACTAGGTAGTGTCAGTTTTGATTTGTTTTGATCCCTTCATGTTGGTCAGTCAAACAACGATGCTGTGTTATGGTGTAAAGCCATCACATATATGAAGCCTATTTAATTGATGGCCCTGTATTTGTTCATCATAAACGTTTGAGGGATAGGATTGCTTTTGTACGATGTACGCTACTTTCCTAGGGATTTTGTACCTAATGTGTATCGTTCCGAAGGTTGTTCTTAGGAAGATATAATGCTTAAGTGTCATGAGACTTATGAGGAAATGCATGCGTGTTGTTCATTCACGTGGTCTGTGAGAGTTTCTGGGCTTCAGTATTCTATTCGAAAGATTCTTGAGAATTATTGTCCTCATTTAAACTTCAAGCATGATATAGAAGAATATCACTGATATTCTTTATGATAGGAGTAGCGATAGGTCTATAAGTACACGTTTAGGCTGAACGACGACGACCATTGAAAACCATTCATAATACTTAAGTACTTTTATTATATACAAATCAGTTATTTGGTAACACTGGGGAACATATATTTCTTAGAAATAAGGATATATACTAGGGACAATTTAAATAATTTATCAGCTTCAAATCTACAGAGCTTACGATCAGGAGTGTGGTAAAATAATGAAATATTAACGACCTTTTGACGCTTATGTGGCTTTTTTGTATATTTTAACAAATTTTGAACAATTAGCGACTCTTTTCTAAGAAAAACGCATCTCAACACGAGCAACTTTTAGTGGACCTAAACAACCCGCTGTCACTTTATCCAGAATTACATTAACATTTATGGAACATCTTTTCTTTTTAAAAAAATCATCAGTTTTCGCCCACAACGGGTATTTATTATATTGTTTAACATATTAAGCATTTTTTGCTTATGTGTTGCCCCATTTTTCCGCATATTTTTGGACATATACGTAATTATTTTTGTTCTAAATGCAGAGGAACCATGCTTATATCAAAAAGTCCATTATACGATTTCAGACAGATTGCTGTTTTTATTGATTTATTTTGAGCTTTACCCATCCAATTTCCACATGCAATATGCAATTTTTATTTACTATTGTAGTGAAACAGATTACCAACAAATACTATATTATACAAATTCTAAAACAATTTTGTTCAATTAGTAAGAGCATGTATATTAGGGGGTATTATAGAAACCTAATATTAAGATATCAAAATTTATCCCCCCGCGAAAGTTGCGTCATAAGAAACTAAATGATCGTAGAAAAATGGATTTTGGTTTGACCCCCCCCCCCCCCCCCAAATTGCGTTCAAAGGTTTCGTTATGAAGCAAAACTTTTTTTTATTGCTTATTTTGAAAAAAATTAGTTTTACAAAACTTAGCTATGATCAATTTGTGACTTTTGTTATATTTTGCAAATTTTTATCAAATAATATTTAGAGCCAATAAATAAACATAAGTGCTGACGCACCAACCATTTTTTAAATAACAGCTCCTACTAGGGTTTTTTTAGTTTCAAGAAGGAAAAAGAGGGTACTCATGTTGATGTTTTAAGTTATTTTTTAAATACGTTTGCTTTTCACATCTTAATTTTCATACAGTAACTCCCTCACATGGTTGAGAATATAAATCTATGACGTTGATTATATCCATAACTTTTGCAGATGCCTCTGTTACTAGTTTTACAGCTCTTTCCACTGATTGTGAATGGCAAGGATACTTATTAATTTTAAAGGATGTTCTTTTGCTTTTATAAGATCTTCCTCAGGCACAATTGGAGGAACAGACAAATTTATATTTGACCAGTCGATAAGATTTAAAAAATTCTTAGAATTACAACTGATAGTTTTGGGTAGTTGAAAATTTCTTTGTTTTAATATTCTTTTTTGCAAACAAAACTTTTTCCAGGGCAAATATTCTTGTTTCCATTTATTTATCGGTTAGGCCTTCTAGCAATATATTTTCAGGGTGGGCAAAAAAGCGTTTCTCTTGAGTACTTTTTCTATTGAAGGGGCTAAATTTTCATCAATCTCTTGTAATAAAGTTATGGCGAATTGATAATGCTTTGAGCCTTCAATAAAAAGAGGATTTAACTTGGTTTGAAACCATATAGGAGCGTAAAAATTTAGTATAAATTTTACAAGTTTTATGTGAGACTCACATGGACTTTTTTGTGAAATATAGGATCTTAAAATTCTGTTGGCTTTGGTAAGACATTTTGCCTCATGTAATGCTCCTGGAGACCTGTAGCAAAAGCTTGAATTCGAAAATTTTCCTGTTTGTATTCCTAATGTAATTTCGTATAAATATTTTATCTGAGCTTAAAGAATACAGTAAACTTTGATTTAAGTATTTTACTTTTCCTACAAGTATTTAAAAACTTTTTATTGAATTTTTGGTAAAGTCTGTATTGATTAATTTTCCTATGGTACCTTCATAAGTCCGAGGTCCTTTTTGTGCGCCATCTAAATGTTTAAAAACTTCTCTAAAAGGTAACCATTCATGTGTAGAAGACAAATAATCCACTGAAGTGGTCTTTTAAGACATAACTCGAGTCTTTTTATTACTCCTTACCATATTCTGACATTGGTGTTGCATCCGTAACACACAACAGTGACCAAAGTGTCAAGTCTTTAATGTTCTTCGACTACTGAAAGTAGTTATTTCGCTTGATCTTCCGACATGCCACTTTTTAGTATACGTGATCAATGTATTCATGGTGGAGTTCTAAAAATATTTTTTTAGAATAAGAATTAAGTTTTAAAATAACAAGTTACCTCTAACAATAACTTCTTTTTATCAGTTAAGAAAACATTTTCGTCATTATATTATTAGCTGCGAAAGTTTATGGATATAATCAACGTCATAGATTCATATCTCTCACCATGTGAGGGAGTTACTGTATGAAAATTAAGATGTGAAAAGCAAACGTATTTAAAAAATAACTTAAAAACATCAACATGAGTACCCTCTTTTCTTTTTCCTTCTTGAAACTATAAAAAACCCTAGTAGGAGACGTTATTTAAAAATGGTTGGTGCGTCAGCACTTATGTTCATTTATTGGCACTAAATATTACTTGACGAAAATTTGCAAAAATAACAAGTCACAAATTGATCATAGCTAAATTTTGTAAAACTAATTTTTTTTCAAAATAAGCAATAACAAAAAAGTTTTGCTTCATAACGAAACCTTTGAACGCAATTTGGGGGGGGGGGGTCAAACAAAATCTATTTTTCTACGATCATTTAATTTCTTATGACGCAACTTTCGCGGGGGGATAAATTTTGATATCTTAATATTAGGTTTCTATAATACCCCCTAATGTATATACCTTTATCATCTTCCTTCGGAAGTCGAACAACATATTGTATTTGATTTCAAAAGTAGTTTATTCGGTGCATCAATTTGTCTTCCCTAACATCATAATATTGCTACTATAATAAGTTACTGTTGTTGAAGAAGCACATTGAAATTCCTACCCTACAAAGTGATGAGATGAGGTTTAAATAAGTGAATGGCCCAGTAACATACATGTTGCTAATGAATTTAATTATTTATAGGAAGTATTATTTATAAGCATTATAGAATTACTCTTTATGACATATTCTTTGTTTCAATAATCATTTATTGCTAAGTTACAAAACCATTACACCCAGGACTCTGAACAGATTGTCAAATTGAACGTTGTGTTCACGTTTAAAAATTGAACATAATGATTTTAAAGTTAAAGTCTCAATATAACGCTACCATTTATAGCCTATTGGTTCATAGATTTTGGGATATCTACCCCATTTATAAGCCACCAATCAATATTAATTGACTCCAGTCACACCTTGTCGAGGCCAAGAAATAACTTTTTTGATTTTAGAACAGTCTTAAAAAATCAGTAATTTAAGTCAATCAATTAACCATTCATTGTCATTCCAAGGATTAATGATTCTTTTCAAGAATACTCCTTCGGAATAAAAAAAGTATTAGTCCAAGTTAAAAAAAAAAATTCTTCAACTCAAGAGCAGCAATTTTCAACTTATTTGACACTAAGATCACCTTTCAGATTTTAATGTCGCTAAAATCTACCTTCACTTCATTAATATTATTGGGTTCAATATTCTCTAAAATAATTTTCCTACCCCTATTAACTTCATCTTCAAAATAATATATATTACCTATGTCCACATAAATATCGAAATATGTTTCAAATTAATTAAAATATATAATATTTAGGAATATCAAACATTCAATTATTATTCCTTGATTAGCATTTTAAGTCATCATTTAAAATAATAAATATAAAAATTAGCAAATAAAAAGTATTTTTCTTCTTCTAAGATTTGAATATATCTTAATTCATCGTTATATTTAAATATATGTTGAGGAGAAACTTCAAAATATCAATTTTATTCACTTATTGCGGTCTAAATATTTATTCTTTAGGAAAAAAACAGCTAGTAATTGCTAAAAATGATCTTAATTATAATGATCAGAGGTTCATTATCACTATGCTTTCTCGCAACAAAAAATTAGAAAATCAATAACTTGCAAGACTAGTTTTGCCTATCTGCCACTTAAAAAATTGCTGTTTTAACCTTAATTAGATGATTTAAGTTGTATATTGCCTCACAATAATGTCAGAAAGATGAGAATAAATGAGCGATATTTAGGTGAATTAAGAAGTATCCGGAAGAGACGGCCTATGAAAAAAGGATTAAAAAACATGGTTAGGCAAGAATTTGAGTGGAATACACTTAAATATTCCCCAATTATTTTATTACATTATTATTTATCTGAAAAATTATGTATTTGGTGTAATCCACTCAAATACTTTCTTATCCATGTCTTATAATCGTTTTGTCGTTATAATAATTATTTTCTTGACCATTTTTATTCATATCGCATTCTGATCTTAAATTTAAAATATAAAGCTTATCTTGTGAAATAGGGAGTATTTTTCGCAATCATAAAATTCAAACGAGTCACAGAACCTTATCTAAAAAAGGAAGAGTGAATTCAGCTCATTTTCCTGCGTTGTATCAGATTTGAGCTTTGTATTATGGAAAGTATACATCTCTCAACGCGTATTTGTGCCTATTTGCACATTAATTATTGTATTAATTAACAGCTGCAATTTCCTAATTCCTCCTAATTGTGAGCCTTCCTAGATTATTATTTGTTGTTTACTTGATAGTAAAAATATGACATTGAAACAGGAATTCATACTAAGTAGGATATGTTTATTTAAAAATTTATACAAAAAACTATTAAAAGTAATAATAAAATATAACTGATAAATAATTATCTTGTGGTGAACAACCTCTTCTGACACGAGTAATAAAATTGATGAAAATAATAATGTACTCTTGAAGATAAACAGTATGAATACATAGGGAATTAGGGAGGAGGGGCGGAAACTAGAGTGAGGATCGTTCTTTGGTGTATTTATATATTTTCATGTTTACTAGAAAAGTAGAACAAGGAAGTTGGATAGACCCGCACCCACGCCCAGGCCTAGACCTAAGCATGCAACCATGAGACTCGCCGCAGTGGACTGTTCCTCAGGCTTCTTGATGATTCCAGGGGCACTCATCATGCAAATGGAGGATATGTATCCATTGGATAAAGAGAAGAGTATCATGAGAGCGATGTATACGCCGTCGGACTCAAAGACGACGGAGGTCAAGTGACGATCCGTGGGGGAGACGTTGCACATGATAAAGAGTGGGATAAAGACGATTCTTGATAAGGATGCGAGTAAAACGTAAAGAGGAGCTCCTTCATGGAAGCCTTGGGGAACTGAAGGAACTCCGCGAGGGATCGACCAATGTAGTCCCCGATGTTGAAGAGGAGGAAGCATGTGACGGGTACGAAGAACTTGGTGCTCCAGGTACCGGTTCCTGTGGAGCGAATGGCTGCGGTTATACCGGGGAAGCATCCGAGGGTCACGGCAAAAACGATGAAGACGCTTAGGGCGTAGACCCAGATTTCCTTTAGGATGAGGTAAAGGGTTCACTTTGGCTGGGCCGCCTGACTCTGGCTTTGGCGGGCCTTTTCCATGAGTTTGTCTCCGTCAGGGTTCACTTCCAGGACTTTGGAGGGATCGTCTTCGCCGTCGTAGAACCTGTAGAAGCGCGTCTTGGTGACGATGAGAAATGCGACCAGGGAGAGTGCTAGGAAAACGCAAGCGATTATGAAGCTGAAGAATCCGGAGTTTTGATCGCTTGCTCCAAGAGCCAGCATGAGGATATTGGTGGCCGAGGCGAATATTCCCCAAGGGCCTGTCCGGAGAAAAACACCGCCGATGTAGTTTGATGGAAACTTCCCAGCCACCCCCAGAAGTCCGCCCTAAGGGAATGAGATAAAAGAAATAATGAAAATATAATACTTTAGGATGAGAGATACAATGAATCATTTTTCCAAAATGATATAATGAGGCAATCCCATCTTTTTGATAGCAATAAAATCAGTTTTCTTAAAATAAAATCCCTCATGAAATTACTTTATATTTTCGAAAAAATACATGGATCTTCGATTTATTGACGCACAAAATAGTCAATGTAATTTAACAGTTTGTGAGGATATCAACTATTTTTCCAGATTGAGATTACTTACACAACAAAAATGAAGTTTAGAAAATCTTATATTTTGGGTCAATCGATATCAAATTTGTTTGACACACAGAAAAATGGTGGACATATATTAGAAGTAGTTATTTTTCGCACACAACAATTCTGTTTTGTCTTGAATATAAGTCATTATGTCAAGTATTCCTTTTAGACTTGTTTAACCCTTATATTATGTTGAAAAAAAAATCACATTGATTATGTTGCAGGTCATTTGATCCATAATGTGTAACCCATTCAAAACAGTCAAAAAACAGGTTAAACCAAGAACAACTTTATTTTAGAATATTTAAACACTTATTAAAAAAAGACATGACAATACATTTTTAATTTTAACACTATATGAGTTTAACTTGTCCCTTTTCAAAGCTCTCCACATGATGGACAGAACGTCACAGTGTGCTTTCTGCAGATGTAATTCTTACATTTCACACAAGAGGTACTTGTTTTACTGTCCTCTCGGGAGGGGCAGACTTGGCATCTTTTCCGTTTCTTTACACCTGTGTCCACTGGATCCATTGCAGATTGGTTGTATGAGCTGACCTTGACCTTTTCAATGACAGCTGCAGCTCACATACAAGTGCCCTGGTCAAAATTACCTGCAGCATCATCTTCGTATGCAAACTCTGTACATACATTCCACTACACATCTAAGTGTCTAGATTTTACACACCACTTCATGACCCTTAATGAGGAAAAGTCACAAAATTTCATGAAGAAAAAAAAAAGGATACCTGTACTTTGGCCAACACAAAAACCGAAATGGTCAAATTGACCCTTAACATAATATAAGGGTAAAGCTCAAAAACATTTTTTCGCTAAATCAATCAAAACATTAAATTATTTGTGTACATTTTTATTAGACTAATGTTTTTTTATTATTTGATTCTTTCTTATTCTTCCTTATCAGAGATGCATAGAAATACAATATTATATCTCACATTCCTCATTCAACGTGCTAAATTCTTTGCATCAATAAGATATGCAATGTATATAGAATAAGTAAAGTATATTTTTTATAAATATACCATTTATTTGGTCTCTCCGTTGGATTATCATTTAAAGCATTAGTTAAATTGGAAAGGATTGAAAACATTCTGTTGTTTTTTCACCAACCTTGCACTTTCAAAGCCTTATACGAACAAGCACACAATACAAAATGACATCGTGGCCAATATTTATGTAAGTTTAAGTAAAAAATAATAATAATACTAAACTACCTCATAGCTTCATTCTAAAATGTTTCATAGGTTTAATTTTGAGTCATATTTAGAATGTTGCATGTATTTTTATTATTGTTTTTTTTTTAGGAGCATCGTTTATATATATTTTTAAAGTAGGATATATTTGAACAGTTAACTATTTTTATTGATCTGTTGAAAGGACGGATCCATAAAATTTATTGAACATTCACTAATCTGAACATTCACCTAATCATTCAAAAAACGGTTATAAAAAGATTACATTAATTATTCTACCGAGACTCTACTTAATAAATATTATTAAAACGCTTAAGGCTTGTACACATATTGTATCACATAATTGCTAATAAATTTAAGTGCAAAGTGGGGCTTCACATAACTTAAGGGCTAAAATATTAGTCAATCCATGATGGTTTATCATAGTATCGATAGTATTTATGTACGGATAGTAGGTACTGAGTTAGTAAAATAATTGTATAACCTTCTCTTTATTAAAATTAACAGTTTGATATTTTTGTTTATATCAAATATGTATCTTTAACAACAACGATCGCAATATAATTATAAAAATTAATAAATATAAAGGATAAAGAAAATATATTGTCATTATATAAAAATCAAGCGCAACGAAAGAAAAGCCATTTAGAATGGTCTAAGGAAGTACAAAGCCTTACTGATGTGTCAATAGTATTATTTCATAGAATGCTAACATACTTAAGCAGGATTTTTTATAAATCCTCGCAATTGGATTGAACAGCAGACTATTTGCCGCCAAAAATCAGCCTCATATTTGTCATTATATTAGACAAAAAAAACCCAATAAACATAAGGTTTATGTTTGCATAAATTAAACGTTGTTATGACAATATACAAATTACGCAGAGGATTAATCATGACATAAAATTAAGCACTCTATTGAGCGGGTTATTCTTCGGTGATATAACATAATACTACCTATGTTATCAACCCAAGTCATAGCAAGGGAAGGGGACACGAATAAATCAGGAAATTGAGTATTTTAATCCTTCTCAAAATTAAAAGAACTCGAGAAAATGTTCAGGAATCCTTGTTCATAAACAATGATCTAACTAACGGTTCCTTATATTTTGCATACCTTGAATATGTATATTTTATGTTACAGTTACAGTCTGTACGATTGCCAGTCTGACCCTCAACTGTAAATTAGAAACAGAAAAAAATTAATATCAATAAGAAAGAAGGAAATAAATGTACCCAATATTGACAGCCATGTTGGTGATAATTTGTTTACGTATACTTTATTATATAACTACTCTGCATTAGGATATATTGAATTTGGACTGACGTTAGTGTGATATTTGTATCGAATACACAATTGATGGCAATTGGACAGTAAGAAAACCATCTTCTATGGAGTTATTCCATATGTCCGAACTATACACATAATTAGTCACTCACCTGGAACGTAGCCGCAAATGTATTGATGAACACAACGGAAGCGAGGGTAACGTAGAAGAATGATGTTTGCCATCCGTCCGTATCCACTTTGGCCATGACGCAAGTGTATACAAAGAGTATAATGACCATGATGAGAGAAAAGAGAAGCCGGGGCTTCGTTTTGAAGCGATGCCCAATCACGGCATTGAGAGTGAGGACCGTGACATTAGGGACCATGGAAGCAACAGAGAGCCGAGGATTCCAGTTCAACTGGAGATCCGTGAGACTCTCCGTGGCATCATCTGTCTCGTTCAGAATAAGAGAACGGTATTTATAGAACCAGTATCCCGGGACGGAGATGAAGAAATTCCATGGGAGGAGAGTACAAATGCCCAGCCAGTAAAATATGATGTATACAAACTTCCATTTGTCCGGAGGAGCTAAGGGCTTAGACGCCGGAGAGGACTCCATTTGATCCATGGCCAACCACGTGCGATTAGATCGAGTTACAAGGAAGTGTGTGTTAATATAAACAAAATATGCTTGCGTAAGGAAAGTCGTATGTTACTCTACGATAACAACTAATTGTTAACTTTCCTTTCTCCCTAACATACTCAAAGGCAGTCAGAAGAAGAACACGGAAGTGTAAACTGCTCTACGGGTATTACTACATTGATCTCTGAGTCTGATTTAAAGACCGACTTCTATACAGAAAATGCAACGTTTTTTTCTCCTTTTTCTTTATTTCTGCCTTATTTTTTCGTGCTTTCCCCTCAAAATTGTCCTCGGAGAAGAGAAAATGAGCGCGCTTCATAGGACGCTATAAAAGAAAAAATTGAAACCGAATATAAACGGATTTTTGGAGAAGGGGAAAGAAGCCTTACTTCTATAAACGTATAGGGGGGGTTGTTGTATGTGTATATTTTCTAAATATACAATAGAAATTCCACTTAGAGGGGGAATATTATAGGTTAGAACAAAAAGTTACCGGGAAAGCTTTTGCTTTGTTGATTTTGAGTACTTTTAATACTACTTTTTATTAAAAAGATAAGGGTTTTATTTTACTAAATTTATTGTAAAACTACAATAAATCTAAACCATTCATACAATGGTTGGACAAAAAAAACGTGGATACAAAAGTCCCATTCATTTATTGAGGATACAAATGTCTGGATTCAAACGTCGCGAATACATATGTCTGGATATAAATGTCGCAGAATCGTAATCGATACCCCAATAAATATTCTCCGTCATTAACCGACGACAAATGGTCATTATCTTCAAGGAATTCATGAACGATTGGAACCATTCCATTAATAATGGCAACGAAGATCCTTAACATCATTCCTATATTTGTTTCGCAGATATTTCGAGGATTTTCATTGTCCACACTCCGTCGTTTTTTATGTGGTTTTTGATGGAGGCAAAAGAACTTCTCGTCAGTCAAAATGATCTATCGACAATGTTGGATGGTTGCTGCAGAATCCACTGACAAAATTGCCTTCTCTGCGCTTTGTGGTATCAGTTAATGGTTGAACTGAAGTGTAATGATAAAAACGGAATCGAAGATCATGTCTTATGATCCTCCACAACATTGTTTTGGTGGGTGAAATTTGCTGAGAAGCTTTTCTGAGTGAGCAACTGGGGTTTTCTTCGAAGAAACTCTTTACCTCCTGAACCACTGCTTCTGTTCTTTTTGATTTGTGTTTCATTTGTTTTGTTTTGTGGATGGAACCAGTCTTATTGAAATAATCAAGAGCTTTTGTGAACTGGATCAGCTGGTAAGATTTCGCCGCCCTCCCTCTGATATTGAAGTGAAGTATAAATTCTCGGCATACTGTGGAAGGAAAAGGTGTTTTGCCAAACTGCAGATGATCCATTTCTTCTCAAGTTCAGAAAACATTTTTCAGGTTGACAATCAATGTAGATTTTTCATAGAGATATAAAAATATAGAGCTGATTCCCTTCAATAGCAGAGAAACAGCGTTTGTTGTTTCTGTGTGTTCAAAATAAACAAAGTAATTTGTACTACGTCATCGTAAGCTGATCATAGTGATTGAATCTATCTCTATGATCAGCTTACGAGACGTAGTATCAATTACTTTGTTTATTTTGAACACACAAAATACAGCTGAAAGACGATGTTTCTCTGCTGTTGAAGGGAATCAGCTCTCATATCTTTATATCTCTATGAGATTTTATATATTGATAAAAATCTCCTCTTTATGAACAAAATGGCATATCAATAATACGATTCGAATTATTTAAATACTCCTAATTCGCAATTTAAAAATTGCATTTCTGATGGAACACACTATATATTAGATGGATAAGCACAATTTTGCAATTATATGTTCTATATTTTTTTGGTCATTCCAACTACATTTTAAAAAACAATTAAGAAAGTCTTATACTATATATAAATGGTGTTCAGAAAAAGTTGGACCAGTAATATGACATAGAAAGAAAATGGTCCAAGAAAAATGCCAGTAAGAAATGATCCACATAGTAAAATGATGGTACATAGAAAAATGGTCCAATATATGGATACGCAAGTATTTGAGTGAAAACTACAACTAACTATTTATCATATTAATTGAGTAAATAATTTTATTTTAACAATTATGGATAAATGATTTCCTTATTGTTGTTGTTATTAGACGAAGCAAATATTTATTTTTTCCATTATTTCTATGTTGGATGATTTATTATTATTACGGAGCTAATATAGCCCTAGCCTTCATATGGCTACTAATAAAAAAAACAATTATATATCTTTATTACAAACAAATAATTATACAACAATAATAATAAAAATATTATTAAAGAAAAGTAACAAAAAAATATAATATCGTTTTTAATTTTATAATTACATTAAACTTAAGGAGCTATAAGGATCTAGACAACCCTGCCATTGACTTTGCTACCCTCCGAGCACTTGATAAAGTGCATGCCTCTCTAATGGCTGTGACAAGCTCCAGGCATTTGAAAGGTTAACAGCATTGTGTCATCATTTTCCTTTTCTATCTTGGTTCATTTTTCTTAGGCCATTTCTTCCTAGGCCCAAGTTACTCGGCGATTTCTTTCAAACATTATTATAAATTACAATTAAAAATAATATTACAATCTTTTCTTTCGATAAGTATTATTTCCTATTGGATTGGATAACAACATGGGGTTCAAGTCGAGAGCCAAGTGATGATAAAATGACACCACGTAAACATCTTAGATATAACATCTTTCTTTATTTTTAGTATTATTAGTATATGTCATTTTGTACATGGAAAGGTAAACGTACATTGTTTCTCCTCATAATTTATTCAGCAAAGAAATAAAACACAAACAGAATACGAAATTTCTTTTTGCTTCCATGCCTCTCATCTATTCTCTTTCAATTTATGTCGAACGAGTATATTTATGACTTTTAAGGCCAGAGAAGGCATTTGCCTTGCGTTCCCTCTTCAACATGCTTTAAAACAATATGTAATTATTTAACGAGGGAACCAATGGAGAACTCATGCCGCTATGCAATTTATTTACAGGTTGTGTCATAGAGATATAAAGATATATAGAGGATTCCCTTCAATAGCAGAGAAGAAACAACGTTCAGCTGTATTCTGCGTGTTCAAAAAAAACAAAGTAATTTGACCCACGTCATCGTAAGCGGATCAAGAGATACATCCTAGTCTATATGATCAGCTTACGTGACCGGAGTACACATTTACTTGTCTATATGGACACCAAAATACAAAATGAAGGGAATAAGCTCTCTCTATCTTTTTATCTCTATGGCTTGTGTACGTTCAGCAAAAAAAAAGAATAAAGGATCCTACGAACAATTGCAATACCCCATTTTTATTTGACTGACCATCTATAAAGAGCGTTTGGGAATGTAATGATAGAGGTTTTTTTAATATTTTAGATTGCATTTTTTGAGAGGAAAAGACAGGCACAAGTAAAAGAGATAGTCAAGCCGATTGATTCAAAGATACAAGAGTGTTATATAAGGTTGGATCCCCTATGCATCATCATTTTCCTTTTTTTTTATCTTGGGTCATTTGCCTGGTCCATTTCTTCTTTGGCCATTTCTCTCAGGCCGTTTTTTCATGGTCCCTTTCTCCTGGACCCCATGATAAGTATATCTTTAATAATTACCGTTGTATGTTGTACAAACTAAAATGGATCATAACAAGTTGGGAATATTATGTAGAATAATTTTTGCACCAAAGCATCTGCAATACAAAATGTCAAATCTATAATTGCACAAAAACTTACAACTAACAAATAAATTTTAGAAAAGACATAAGACCTATCCTCATTGGTGTGCTGCCCCCGCCACGCTTTGAGGTCAAAATTCCTGAGTTGGGAGCGTCAACTTGGAAATGGGTGGATATTCATTCAATTTATCCAAAGAGTTCAAAATCAATTGGAACGACATCAGAAGTATTTAAGAATGCATCG
>CP045890.1:29208979-29228231 GCA_013387185.1 Caligus rogercresseyi
ACAATGTATTTATTTATTTAAAGAGAATGAAAAAAGTTGTCGTCCTGTAAGGTCTAACAAATGATAACAACCTAGTGTTTCATTTCTTTGTCAAATATAAGGCTTTTTAAGCTATCCACATCAAGTGTGATATTGTGGATCTGTAAGATAAATCTAGCAAGTTGACTTTTTTGTCATTCAATCATCAAATGTCCCTGATTGTTTAAAATACATTGAAGAGACGTAAAAATCAACATATATATATAATGATAGGATTCTCCCTATCAGTTTTAGTTTATCAAATCATCTATTTAAATGTGTAGCTCATTTTGCTATTGATAGTTAAAACCAAGGATCTTTTTAGGACCTTTTTCGGAAGCTGACCAAGAGGATCAATTTTACAAGTTAGTATTTTTTATGTCAAATGAGGCTCTGTATATAGTAAAAGGATGATAAAAACAAAAAGCACGCACCTTAAATTCATTTTCAAGTATAAGGAGTTTTACTTTATTTGTAAAATATAAGTTGATTTTAAGGATTCTATGCCAAGGATTCCTAAATAACATTGTTCGATATTTAGTGCTCTTAAAGTATAAAACTCTTAGCTTTAAGTTGATGTCCACCTCTCAGCAGTCAGACGAATTTTGTCATTTGGTTCGATAGATTTGCATCCTATGGATTATATTGGATATGAGTAATAAAGAATGAGCCTGACACGAGTAGAACTCGCAATTTTTATCAAAATCATGGAAACTTCTAAATCCATTAACATAATCCCCTCTGACTACAATGACGGCGTGGCAATGATCCCAAGAGCTGTCGGCGATGTCGAACAGCTCGTCTTCATCAAACATCTGCATCGCCCGCGCACGGCCAGTTTGGCGTCTTTGTGGCCCCAGAACTCGTCATTCCGGAGCAGATACTTCAATTTCCGGAACAGATAACGGTCGCAGAGGTTCAAGTCGGTTGAGTAGGGACTCTGTTCAACCTGTTTAACGTCTATTTGGTTCAGAAGTCCCTGATATCCGTGGCAGTATGAGGACGTGTGTTGAGAGCTGGTGGGGGACGAATACACTGGATGTTTCGTAGTCCAAGATCCTCCGTCAAAAGCGTGGAAACGGTTTTCTGTGGTAGAAATATCGTCAGCAACTGTCGAGTGACCATCTGGGGGTTATCCTTGATCAGGCACTTCACAGCGGCGATTGTCTCCGGTGTCCTCGTCTCCGGGGGTCTTCCTGATGACGTTTTCTTCTCCAGTCCTTTCTCCATTTCTTAATGGTGGAGAGGCCATGGCAGGAGTCAGGGATGGTAGAAATGAGGTCGCCGTGGATCTCGTTGACTGTTTTGGCGAGCTTGATCCGGATCGAAAGTGGCTGTATCCATTTGCAGCGGCGAGTGGGGTAACAGATAAAAGTTACTATTCATACTTCCTCAGTGGCGCCACATAGTCGCTTCGTACACAAATATTCGATAAGAACGCTCCCATTTGAATTTTTGAGCTCTCTTGTTTACATTTCGAGATAATGAACATAGCTCATTCTTTATGACTCAGCCTAATAAACACGTATAACGATTCAACAAATTATAGTAATAACTATTTATAATTATTATCAGACCAAAGAAATTCTAGATAGGGTTTATTCTTGATTATCTTAAAGGGATAACCATTGCGACAATATGGATTCTTTAATATTACATAAACGAGTTTTGATAACTCTTATAAAGGATTTGTCAAATATAAGATTAGATATAATGGTCAGTGCTTTATGAAGGGGATGCCATGTTTCAATCTCTAAAGAAAGGCAAAGATGTTCTTAAGTTATTTAGAATAAAACTTTGTGAATTTGTTAGAATCCAAAGGATTTTTGGGGCTGATATTTTGGGTGTTGAAAAAATCATATACCTATCGGCCAATCAAAAAATTTACTTAAACAATTTAACCAAACACGCAGTGATATATATGTTAATATTGGAGGGAAATATTGAAAATACAATTAAAATGAAAAAGTAAAAAAATAATGATTGAACTTATTAGAAAAAACGTCCAAGGAGATAACGATCAAAAGAAGGAAGACAATAACATAAAACACCAGTTCAAATACATGGTGGGCAAGTATTTAAGCGGAATAACTCAGCTAAATACTGCAGAAAGAGTATTTATCATCTAAATTGAGTATTTTAAACAATTTAATTCTGTGCATTCAAATCGTTTGGACCCATTTTTCCATATGCACTTACTTTCCTTTTCTATCTAAACAACTTTTCCTCAGACATTTTTTTCCTATATCCTTTCTTCCAGACGCCATTGAAAAAAGTAAACCGAAGAATGGAGCATTGCAGAAGCAGGATGTGCAACAGATATATATTTGCTGTCAATAATTCGGAAGCTATTATCGGCTCAATCAATCGGATCCACTGTGGCATGCAAAAATACTCATCATGACGTCACAGTTCCCTCAATTTTTTTAACCAATATGATATGTAAAAAAATACTCTTCAATCAAAAAATTATTTTCTACGCTCATATATTATTCTTATAAGACTTGAAAAAATCAAGCAAGACGATAATTTTTCTATTCCAAATGAAATATTAGGACAACACTTCCTTGAGTGTATTATTTTTGCATATGCGCTTGCCTTGTAAACATTTATCCTAAAAAAACTTCCAATAACCATTAATGAACTTAATTACGTTCTCACGTAACTTTGTTGGCCTGTGTGAATGAGGATTTGCGTTGTCACAGCTATATGCGGCCATGACGATGATAAAATTCAACTGAAATGATCTCTCGTATGTCGGCTGTCTGCTAAAAAATCAATTGCGCGGATCGGATGACGTCATCCTTGTTAAAGGATGTCCAGAAAACCCGCCGGATTTGATCTTACCACCCTATATATTAGTGAATGACCCCTATAAAATATTTTGTTTGTTAAGTAAGTTGTCAATACTTCCGAGCCAGATTCTCACTACTTAGAGACTTGAGGACATCAGAGTTTTAAATATATGATGGCTATTATACATTTGATCTCACCCTCGTTAAAAATGTGACTATGATTAATGCAAATAAGTAAGATTGATAAAAAAAATCTTCATTAAAGGAAAATATTTTATAACAAGAATCAACTCCAATTAAGATAACACTTCATTTAAATACTGAATGCAATGAGAGTTTCATGACAAAAAACATTTGTTTATTTAAGTACAAAATGTAGATTCTTTTAGATCTGAAAATAAATAATTCATATTCAACGCCAGACCACACACATCATTAGTGACTCGCCACAAGCTCTGGGAGCTTGGTTGGGAGGTTCTTATGCATCCACCTTATAGTCCATACCTGACACCAAGTGATTACTACCTGTTCCTATCTATGGCGAATGATTTTGCTAGTGAAAATTCGCCTCATAAGAAGCTTGTGAAAATCGACTGTCCCCCACTTTTTTGCCAATAGGGGCGAGGGTTTCTTTGAGAGAGGCATTATGAAATTACCTTCAAAAAAGATCAACAAGTTATCAAACAAAACAGTGCATATTTGACCTAAATCGGATCATTCTAACTATGTTATATAAAACCTTCAATTTAATGCAAAAATTATGGATTTCTTTTTACTACACCTATGTATTATATTCATTTTATAAAGCAAGTACTCCTATTCAATTATAAATTAATGTTATCATAATATCGGACTGTAGGACATAGAAAAAGAGAACAAATGGTGTTATCAATTGAAATAGGTATGTTTGTTTGTAAATTTGCGAGAACTAAACTACTGACTGTTTTATGAATCTTCCAAGATTGAGGCTTTGGTATAAAATAAATTTGCAATTTTTTAAAACCAAATTTATTCATAGATTAACTTTTCACAGTTCTTATCCAGTGTGTTGCAATAGCATGAGTTTAGTTATTGCATTATTATAAATGAATAGAATACAGTGTACATCATATGCTTCTTATCTCCCTCACTGTTTGACCATTTTATCAATTACTTGTAAAATCAAATATTTATTCATTACTTAAGAGGTTCATGAAATTAAATTTGTGCCTCATCAGGGACACATGGAGTTGAACAAATAAAAAGATACTCCTTTGATAAGAGATGTCTTGTTTATAAGGATTTATATTTGATTAGTTGAACTTTTATATTTCAAAGATAATTGATGGGAAAAAGTAATATATATATATATATGATATATATATATATATATATATATATATATACAGGGGCGGAGTGGGAAGAATTTATCCACTGGGACAATTTTGCCCTAGCCGGCCTTAAACTGGCCCCATATGTAATTGTACACACTGTATACTGTCATATTTTTTGGCCTTTGAAAGGTTCTAAACATAAAGATTGTTCGTGTTTTATCTATTTACTTTTGTGTAAATTGTATTATTACTAGTGAGTTCAGGATCAGCAAAATACTTTTTTTAAGCCTAAGATTCATACCATGTACAATGTACATGGTATGAATCTTAGGCTTAAAAAAAGTATTTTGCTGATCCTGAACTCACTAGTAATAATACATAGTATATAAGATTGTTGGTTCTCATGTAACTTTTATAAATTGAAGTATAGAGAGAACATGATATGGGCGGAGCCGTTGGGAGGCTGTCAACGGCCGTTTATGTTTCTTGAGGCCGGCGGCCCACCGGAATAGTCCCGGTACTCCCGATGGCCACTCCGCCCCTGTATATATATATATATATATATATATATACTCGTATATATATATTTATATATATGTCGCTTTTTATGGAAAATACCCCGAAAATGACTATTTAAAAACATAAATATCTCGTTTAAATTTGGATGTACATAAGACATAAAAACTATTTTAAAATCCTTGCAATCATACCTACATTTTGCACCAAATTGTTTGAACATAGCATTTATTATGAGGACATAATTACTTTTTTAAGGTTAACAGTCTTAAAAGAAGAAAACTTAAATGAACATTATAGTTCAAAATATATACATACTTTTATAAATGGTATTACATTTACCTGACGAAATCAATGAAGGAAAATGAGACATCAACTCTGTCAAAAATGAGCTGAATCACTTCCTTCAACATATCGGATCTTATGTTCAGGGTGTAAAAAAACAGTCATTCTTTATTATTATTACTATTATTCTCGATATTATTATATTGTACAATATATTATATAATAATATACATATATGTTGAATACAGACTTGTTGACGTTCGCGAAAAATTGTCCTTCGTTTGTCGTTCACCAAAGTTGTCCTTTGTCGTTATTTTTAAATTGAATCGTTCGTCGATCATAGTTCGTTTGTCGTTCGTCATTCTGAAGAAAATTGACGACGGTTTTTTCTTAAGTGAGTTTTTTCTCGGCATTCTGAAAAAAATTTCCCACGAAGAAGTAAATCTTTTTTTGGCGCCAAAAACGAACGATAAGGAATTTTCCTTAAATCGAATATATCGAATCTCATATACCTATTATTATGCTGATCCTTTTGGACACGAATTGAACTCTTGTGTCAATATTTGGGAAGCATTATTAACTCATTGTTTGATGTTGGCGCAAAAGGGATTTTTCCTCCTCTCCGTCTTTGTAGGGGAGATAGGTTTCTTATCTATGTACATAAGAAACCCCTTAATAGGTATATATATCCCCATTACTGATTTATTCAATAAGCGTGATCCAATAATGATGTTGCCTCATGTCAAGGCCATGCAAGATTTTTTTTTGTAAATAATGACAAAATATTGTAGTGTTTATAGGTAAAATTTTGGGAAGAATTTGTTACTCTATTGATTCTAATATATATATATATATACACATCGGAAACGACCGGTTACCCGTCCCGTCCCGCTTCATCTGTTTTTTGAGCGTTCCAGCCCGGCCGGTGTCCGGGGTTTTTTAGACACCAGCCGGGACTTAAATATTTTCTTCGTTTGTCATTCATAAGTGACGACCTTTTTTTTAAAGGAATTTTCGAATATGCTATTTTGAAACAATTAATAATAAGATAATAAAGTTTCAAAATGTTATTTTGGGGGTATTTTCCATAAAAATGACTATTTCAAAACTTAAATTCTCGTTGAATTTTGGATGTACATAAAAAATAAAAACTGATTTGGAATCCTTGCAATCATACCTACATTTTGCTTGTTTGAAAATAGTATTAAAATGAAGGACATTAGAGGCGATCGAATGGCGAAAAAAAATTACTGCATAAGTTTACTAAATAACTTTTAGGCCCGTTTGAGCGGACACTTCCCTTATTCGTTTTCGTTTGTCGTTATTTTTAAAGTGAATCGTTCGTCGATCATAGTTCGTTTGTCGTTCGTCATTCTGAAGAAATTGACGACGGTTTTTTCTTAAGTGAGTGTTTTTTCTCGCAGCATTCTGAAAAAAATTTCCCACGAAGAAGTAAAATCTTTTTTTGGCGCCAAAAACGAACGATAAGGAATTTTCCTTAAATCGAATATATTAATCTCATATACCTATTATTATGCTGATCCTTTTGGACACGAATTGAACTCTTGTGTCAATATTTGGGAAGCATTTATTAACTCATTGTTTGATGTTGGCGCAAAAGGGATTTTCCTCCTCTCCGTCTTTGTAGGGGAGATAGGTTTCTTATCTATGTACATAAGAAACCCCTTAATAGGTATATATCCCCATTATTACTGATTTATTCAATAAGCGTGATCCAATAATGATGTTGCCTCATGTCAAGGCCATGCAAGATTTTTTTTTGTAAATATGACAAAATATTGTAGTGTTTATAGGTAAAATTTTGGGAAGAATTTGTTACTCTTATTGATTATAATATAATATATATATATATATATACACATCAGGAAACGACCGGTTCCCTTCCCGTCCCGCTTCCATCATCTGTTTTTTGAGCGAATGTTACCCGGCGCTTCTCGGGATTTTTCCAACTTGACAATTTCTGGAGTGAAAAAAAAAAGCGCACGAATAATTTCAGTGATTTATCGCATGTGGCTTTTTTTTTTAAAATCAGATCCTTCAACAGCTGTCACTGGGTCTTCATTGCCATTTTTTTCCGTTTTGTATTCCTCACGGCTGGGCATTTAAACATCGCACAAAGAAGAATCACACGAATAATTTCAGTGAAATCATCGCATGTGACTTTTCATATTAAAACCAGTTCCTTAAAAAGTTATCATAGCTCTTCATTGCCATTTTTTTTCCGTTTTGGGATTCCTTACGGCTGAGTATTTAATATCGTAAAAAAAGGAAATCACACGAATAATTTCAGTGAAATCATCGCATGTGACTTTTCATTTTAAAATCAGTTTCTTCTTAAAAAGTTATCATTGGTCTTTCATTGGCTTTTTTCCGTTTCGTATCCTAAAGGCTGGGTATTAAATATCATAAAAGAAGTTAATTTTTAAGTCATTTCTCAGGAACATAGAGTGCCGAATATATGTATGGTAGCACTGACTATCAGAGTATTTGTTTGATCTCTGTTGATGGAGAAAACAGCAATAACTTAAGAGAGAGTACGACTATGAAGTATATATTTATCAAGAAAATTGATAGTAATTGACATTACTCTCCATCTCTAGGCATTATTAAAATTTGATTAGCGCTATGTTGCGTTATTAAAAAATGTTATTTTCCACAAAACTTAAATTTGGGGGGAAGACATGGATAGAAAAAAACTTATTTTAAAGTAATCAAGTAGAAAACAAATTTTCCAGTATGCACCGAATAAAACCAAAACACGTCTTACTACCTCAGTCTCTTCACAGAAAATTTGGAAAAAATCTAACATGGCAATTTTAAAACATCGACAAAAAAATTTTGGCGAATTTGTTAGTTTTAAATTTGGCAGCTTTCAAATTTAATGGAGTTATAATTATATACGTAAATTATAATTATTTTTGAGCTTTTTAGGTAGAGCAGACATATCTTCTCTAGTTCATCTAAAATTTAATCAATTCTTGCTTGTTTCCCATGAAGAACAAGGCTCGTCATATCAATTTTTGGGACAGTCATTTACAATCCACGGAGGCTATTCAGCATCGGGTATGTCTTTCTTCAAATACTCTGGATCTGCCTTTGATACATTTTACCATACATTTTTTTAACCTCACTTAGCATTCACTCAGTCAAACCCTTGAAAGCTCAAGGTTCTTTGTAGAATAGTCTAAAAAATTGAGAAATAAGTTTATAATTTATAATATAAGTAGTGTTCTCCGAAGAATTGAGCTCTATATAGCGAAGATAAAGTTATTGATGTAATATTAAGATATATTATCATCACTTCTTGACATAGAAATGATTTTAAATTCGGCATTAGTTACAATTCTTTAATCCCAAGAGTCCATGTTCCTCTTTCAAATTGACGTACAAACAACCATAAATACATGAATTTATACATGCTCATAAAGTAGAATGTAAAAAATGGTAATTTTTATAATTATTTTCAACTAACAAATTAAAGTACAAATCGAATCACCGATAATCGGTATGTTTAATATAATATGAATGGTGAGATATTTTTTTACTAAGAGGGAATGAAAAAAAAAGCCGCTGAATACTATTTTAATCACCATATTGTAAATAATCTAATTGATGCTATTGGCTACAGAAAATAATAAAACCATAGATCCGACGAGGTTAAGAAATTCTTTTGGCGTGTAAGATTCTTTGAGTATAATAAATGGTCGTCACTCGAGGTTCTGCAATTAGGGCCTAACGGTACTTATAATACACAGTTAAGGCTGATAGAATATGTTTAATTATAGATTATGTCTATATAATGTTTTCTCGAAAAGTGAAACGTCAGTAATCTTATTAGGGTTTGCGACGTAGCAAAAATTTGTTTATTTATTTCTGATAACGTAAATGGGAAGAAGTCATAGAGATATAAAGATATAGAGAGCATATTCCCCAATTGCAGAGAAGCAGCGTTCTGTTGTTTCTGTGTGTTCAAAATAAACAAAGTAACTTGTACTACGTCATCGTAAGCTGATCATAGAGATGGATTCTATCTCTATGATCAGCTTACGATGACGTAGTACAAATTACTTTGTTTATTCAGCCTGAAGACAGTACGACGCACGCTTTCTTGCAAACATTTTTGATCGTTTCCTGACTATATATTTCAGCAAACACATTGTAAAAAGACTCAATAGAATCTGTTTTTTCATATAAACTCAAGTTTGTGCTGCAGTCCAGAAGTGAAAGTCCAAGGATTGAAATCTGGACTGTGAGCTGGTCAAGGAATTTCCGTCCTTCTGCTGATGACTCGTCAGCAAAACTTTTTTTTAGAAATGCTAAGGCTGCATTTCTGTAATGTGGTGGAGCACTGTCTGTCATACACCAAAATGAAGAACGAGTTGCAGAGTGGCACAGCCTGTGCCAAATTATGTGCTGGAGCATTCGAGATATGAAACACCATTGACCAATGAAAAATGGCCATCATCGTCAAGTAATGCTGAACAATTGGAAATATTTCATTAATAATGGCAACGAAGTTAACATCATTCCTATTATTTTTCGCAGAAATTTGAGGATTTTCATTTGTCCTCACGCAGTCGTTTTTTCGATTTGGTTTTGGATGGAAACAAAGAAAACTTCTCGTCATTCCAAATGATTTATCGACAATGTTGGGTAATTACTGCAGAATCCACTGACACAACTGTCTTCTTTGCACTTGGTGGACATCAGTTAATGATGAATTGAAATGTAATGATAAAAATGTAATCGAAAATGATCATGTCTAACGATCCTCCACAACTTGTTTTGATGGGTGAAATTTGCTGAGAAGCTTTCTATTTGAGCAACTGTTTTTTAAAAGAAGTCATCACCTTCCTGATCACTGTTTCTGATCATTTGATTTTGTTTTCATATGTTCTTACTATTGGATAGCACCAGTCTCATTTAAATGATCAAGAACCCTTGTGAACTGGATCCGCTGGTAAGATTACGCCTCCCGTCCACTGATCTTGAAGTGAAGTATAAATTCTCAGAAAACTGTAGAAGGAGAAGGTGTTTTCCAAACAATTTTCAGGTTGCAGATTGTTAATAATCAATGCAAATTTGTATCTATTGATAAAAATCCCCTCTTTATAAACATAATGGCGCATCCATAAAACGATATGAATAATTTTAAGTGCTTCAAATTCAAACTTTAAAATGACATTTCTGATGGAACACAATGTAATATAAAATTTTAGTTTTGCCCTTTTTAGAGTCCCAACCTTACTCATTGTAGAGGCCTGCCTTTTCAATAATTAAATGACATCAAATGTCTAAACCAAACAGCGCCAGACTTTTGACCTAATTGAATGTGATCCACTCATTATCAAAAAGGAATGTTTTCAAGAACATATGAGTTCTCAAACTCTAGCTTCTCACAGTTGCTACATAGAATATGCTAATTCATACAAAAAAAATGCTAAAACGCTTATTTATATAATTTTTACAATGCATTATCATCGACTTTTATATAATTATATTATGTATATTTTCTGAACTCTGAAAAAAAAATTCACAAAAAACAAACAAATACATACATAATTTCAAATGATACTTGTTCGCAGTTCGGACTAATATCTCTGATTCCAAACCGACATTCCGAACTAACTGTAGAAGACGGTTCTGTTCCAAAAACTCTTCGAAACCGTTTTTGTGACTCTCAACTGGTACAAAGCTTGGGGATTGCCCAGCTCTGTAAATAAGCTTCTAAAGTGCTGCATACATTTTCCCTCTCACGTTATAGTTAACTCAAGTTTCCAATTCAGTATAAATCCTTATAAGAAAAGACAGCTCTTATCAAACAGTGTCTTTGTTTATTTAAGGACATTTGCTTCTAAAATGGCACAATTCGGACGTCTTGACATTCCTGACAATTAATTAAATATTTGAACATTAGCTCCTTTTTAGTCGTTGATAAAATGGTCAAACATGAAGAGGAGGATAAATGTGATATGATTTATAAGGCTTGTGAACGGAACGCAAAATGAACGGCGTTCAGCTGAACGCACGTTCATGAACGGAACGCAACTTTTTTTTGAACGCTGAACGTTGAACGCAATAAAAAAGAGTTTTTGCGTTCAGCGTTCAATTTTCCCGAAAAACACGCCATTACGCGGTACTTTTTTTGGAAATTCTTTTCTAAAAAAAACGTCATCACTACCGCGGTACTTTTTTTGGAAATTTATTTATAAAAAAAGTCATCACTACGCAGTACTTTTATGGAAATTCTTTTCTTAAAAAAAAACGTCATCACTACGCAGTACTTTTTTGGAAATTCTTTTTTAAATATTGAACGCTGTACGCTAACGGAACGCTGAACGCAAAAAACATTGAACGAACGCTGAACGGAACACTAATTTTTTTTGAACGCTGAACGCAAAAAAAGCTGAACGCTCACAATCCTGTATATATATATATATATATATATTGCATATATATTATAGGTACAAACTTTTGAATTATGTTTTTAAATATAGTTTTAAAACACAACAAATGATGTCTTTGTGAAAAAATCACCTTAAAATATTTTTAATAAGTCTTTTATATTATGGTTTTATCTTTAGACAGTAATTTTGAATTATAATGTTCAATTATGTTGTTTTTAATGTAACTGTCTTCAGATTGTGTTTTTTTACTTCCTACTTTCTTTTGTATTATTTTTTTTTACTTGGTATGGATTTGTAGCTATAAATAAACATCTTAACCAATAAACAATCACTTTAATTTTTTCTTCCACCAAATATCCGTATCGTCTAAGGAACAATTAGTTTGATGAATATTGAAAGCATAACCAATTTTAGAAAACAATTCATGAGATAGATGGGTTTGCGCAACTATGTGATAGTAATAACAATATAGATGTATCACATCTTCTTCATAAAAAATACAATGAAAGGACAGAAATACAAAAAGTTGATAACATTGAAATATTATTATGAATTGCAAATATGATTTTAAAAAACCTTTTTAATGTTTGTATTAGAGTTAGTTTTCCCCAGTTTAGATACTGACATCCGCAGCTCCTTACAATGTAAGGGAAGATGGATGGATGGATGAATGCGTTGCGTGCAGAATTATGTAGTTCTTTAATACAAGGCGAACATCTACAATTCAATGCACTAGGTTTTATATTACTTTTCCCCTTCATGCTATGAATCTCGGCCATCTTGACGACATTTGTAATATTTTGATATGTGATCAAAACGAATTTTTGTATCCTAAATATATATATTATATGAGAGGTCAAAAATACACATGATATATTTGACCTCACAAATGCTATACTAATTAACATTTAACTCCAATTGAATTATATGATGTATGTAGATTGTATATGCACATAAATTTCTGGAGTGTTTTTTAATATATATATATATGTATATATGATAAATACGAACCAGTTCTTGCAATATTTAGACACAGTTTTTAATCATTGCTTAACAAATATCTGGAAACGGGTGACTCGCATTGCATTTTGTATCATTTAATAAAACTTATGAAAGGCATACCTCATTCTTGTATTCTAAAGTATTTAAATACAGTTTACAAAGAATTATTATTTCAAAAAATATGAAGCAACTGATATGTTTAAGTATTGAATATCTTCAAAAACATGGCTTTTATAATGAATCATCAATAAGATAATTGTTGGCATATAGTTCATCATGATTGGTCGAATGAAAAAGAATAGTGCAAAGAAAGAAAAAAAGAGTTTATTATTGTTAAACCATTCAACAAAATTATATCAAGCACCTACTCTCTCTTGCAGATAAATTTAACTTCTATCAGTTTATTCTTTTTGACTTCAGGGAAATATGGAAAGAAAAAATGGAGGGAAACCAAAAAGACACTAAAACAGTAGTCATTTTCTCATATCAATTCAATTCGTGATCCTCGCTTCCATGCATGTGATTAAAATGTCTAAATTGAGCAATGCACATCAGAGTGTAAAAGAAGCACTCTACAGTCTTTATCAATGTTAATGCTGTCATATAAAATGATTTCTTTTTGCAAATAAATAAATACACAAATATTGACATTCTGAAGCATCTCATAGGCATTCCTTCAGATAGCTTTGCCATATCTTATGTATACAGATGGACACCAAACAAGACGCTTGAGCTAATAGACGAAATGTGGAATATAAATAAAAGCAATGCTCACGAAGAGAACGCAAATTTGAACGCCCTTCTACTAAATACGCGTTTAATAAACATAGAAAGATATATTTTTGATCCATCAATCCCAAAAGAAATCAATCAAGGGAGTATATAATGAAATGATAAAAAACTTCGTTTTGATTCCACCCGTTTTCACAAATTCTAATTGTGTTTATCGTAGTTCCTTTTTTTAAATGGAGTAGATAGGTCTCTAAGGGGCATTTATTTCTAACTATAACCTTAATTTATGTTTTTAATAACATAATTTTCCCTTTAAATGTTTATATATAATTAATGAAATAAATAGAACCCTTGCTTTTGAGGAGGAAAAAACAGAATCTACATACATAGGCCTGCTCATTAAAGCGATTATACAAGTAAACGCTTGATCCAAGAACAAATATCCCATGTCTATCTTATATTTTGCTGACAAAGAGTAATTTCTGTCACCCTTAATACGTGATTCATCATTTATGTTTATCCAAAATATTCCTAAGCTACAGCTAATGTCCATATATACTTGATACAAATCACGAAATGAATGCGATAGCAATGTGATTTAAGGCGTGTTCAACTCTCAATGTTCGAATACTCCCGAGAGGGGATGATCATTTTTGGTATACCTCATTGATAAGATCCTAGGTTCGAGTGACTGATTTTAATGCTAGTATGCTTATTTATATTCTGTCGGATGCAATTCAGTCGTACCATAAAGGCAAAAAAAACTGCTATATTAGTTCCGAATTGCCTCATAGTTGGAAACCTGGCCTTTACTGTGAAGATCCCTACTATCAATACCATTTCGTGGAACTATGTGGGGGATTTGGTACGATTTTATCGGTCTTGCTCCGCTGGACATCTCCAATTTCTACTGCGGATTATGAGACAGCACAGAAAATTTGCCAAAAGACAAAACAAATAATTATCTGTGTTATTTTATTTATTATTCGCAAAGTTGTTTATTATGTGTTGTATTTTTGATTACGATTTTGTCTCTTTAAAGTTATTATGATAATTATTTTATTAGATTTTGCTGCTTCATTTTAAGAAAGTCAAAAAACTATTGTACCATAATTTTATACTAAAACTACATGTCCTATTATTATGATAATTTCCGGAAAACTATCGTTCTAAGGGATTGCGATAGAACAGTGCGTACAGGCGTGTTTAATTCTCAATGTTTAGGGTGTAGGTTTGACTCCGAGATCCAAGAAATTATCGTAGGTTTGATAGACTAGTTTACATACTATAATGCTTATTTATATCCAGCCGGAAGCAATTCTATCGAATCCTATAGATAAAAACTATCGTTCTTTTACCCACATATATAATTGAAAATAACATTTAAGTCTTGATCAAAACGTCAATATTTAGACGAGTTCAATGTTTGTCTGATTGACATAGCGGGATTCAGAGGAAATAAATGTATCGCCCAATATCGTTAGCAAGGTCAAACGTTATTGATAGATTGACAGTTTATTTGACAAATATTACGTTTGGAGGCAGTGAAGGTCGAATATAAAAAATCTACTTGGGGGATGCGGCGACGGTACAGTTCATTTGTGAGTAATCAAGAACAATATCGATCGATAGAAATTATTATAGTGGCATGCGGTAAATATATCAAAATACTTGATATCACCAGAACAAAACTAGCAGCAGTTTTACCAATCTGTGGATGAAAGGATGCATCTAATTTAGAGATAGAGTGAAAGAAAAAGGTGGCTCATGACATTATATATGCCACCCCAATCGTCTATCTTATTTTTAAAACATGATTTGTAGAAAAACTAATCGAACCAAGACCATTAAAGGATCCTCGATAACCTCGAGACGAATCTAATGTGCCACGGAAGATAAATAAACAAATAACATTGTCCTTTAGCAACATTGATGCAATTAAACGACTTGCAGAGTTACAAAATATATATAACCTTCAATGGTCTTGTTAGGCATTGGATCGTATCCATAGTCTCTCTTATTTCTAAAGCATGATTTGCAGTAATGTATTCGATATATATATATATATATTTAGGGTGATTCTTATTTCATATTTGAAGTATTTTATTTATGTATAGATCATCTTGTGAAAGTGGAACGAAATCGAATATTGGAAGTACATGCTCAACGTTATAGTAATGTTTTTTTCGCTATTCGAATTGCCCCTATGTCCTAATTTTAATGCATTTTCAAATTTGCTGCAAAATGTAGGTATCTCGCACATTTAGAAGCGAGCTAACGATGCTTCACCTGACGGGGAATAAATAGACTTTCTTCTACAGATCTCCGAATTTATGAATATAAATCGGCATCCCAGCTCTGCTTATTGACAATAGTCAATGACTACGCATGATTAATTTAAAAAGGCAAACAAACTGTAGTCAACATTAATCAAAAAATATGTATTGTACACACATGATGCAATATCAACCTCAAATTCAAATAAAATGGAATTTATTATGTAAATATTTGTCTCCCTGCTTGGGCATACTAATCAGAAAACGGATATGAAGTAGAAAGGGTCAATTACATAGAACCACATGCTACAGATTATGTATTTACCAAATATGATAACCGTGCAAGATTACTTTTTTAGGAAACTTCCTCTGAGTCTGTCTTGGCCTCCGAAGGCAACCATTCCTCCTTATTAATCAAGTCTTATATCCCTCCATTTGATAGAAACCCATCACCTTAGTGGGCATTTTCTCAATTCCGAGAGTCCTAGGATCTTTTAAAGAAAGTTCCGACCTTTTGAAGCCCTGGATGATATCCTCATGCCCTTGAGTTCCCTTTTTGTGAAGCAAGTGAATGAACGAGAGATCAATCCACTATTTCACATATATCGCAGAAGATTTGATAATGATTTGGACTCTGGAGTCGGAGTTCTATTTGCTCTTATGTATATAAAACACAACATGGGCGCCCAAAGCCAACGGATTTTCATTGGATACATAAGTGAACCTTAACCTAATAATTAAACACAATTGGTGTTATAAAATTAGGCATCCCTTCACTCGTGGTTGCTGAGGCATGGACTCATAGCTAAGAATTTCATTCCTGTTAATTCCGATGTCTTTTCTTCATGATCTCGATCCATGACATTTATCAAACCCTTGAATGGACCTCATTCAAGGCAGTCCATCAATATAACTATGAATAAAGCATTACCCCCAAGAGAAAAGTCATTTTGCGACCAATCTTTATATATACAGCGAGTGGGGCGATGATGCGTTTATTTGCATCAAAAAGATTGTTGCTGACCAAATATATGTATTTACCATATTCCAGAACAACAAACTGGGGCCTTCTTCTCCTACGTGATTAGTTAGGAGAAAAGAAAAGTTCTTTAAAAAGACTGTTGAGATTCAGACTTAAGTAAATATAATAAATATTTTCTTGTCAGATATTATAATTATAGTTCATAAGAATTAACAAATAATATGCCCCATTTCATGATTATGTTCTTCACTTTAAATTGTCTATGTATTTTATGCGTATATCTACTATAATACAGTAATATACTTAAACTAATGAGTTGGTACTCAATTCAAATACCGTTAATAGCTGGCTTAATTGTCTTAAATGTCTCAGGTCATTGTTGAGTAAATATCAATTCGACCTCTAGAATACTACCTTTAAACAAACAACCAAAACTTCTAACGAAGACAAGCAATAACCATCACTCACGACTCTTGATTTGAAAGCATTCTTCAAAACTCAATTATCTCCTCTCATCCATGTCATTTACTTGGGATGATGCACTCTCCTAAAATCCAATAATCAATAGCACATGCTCAAAACTGTTTTATCAATCTGAAAAAGATGTTTAGGAGTGAGAACCTTTCTTTTTTTTTTTTTGCTATCCCTATCATCTTTATAGCCTGACTTTGAGAAGTAATGCTGCATTCTTTCGTGTTTGATAAGCAGATCAATATTTAATTTCACGAAATCTCATGTAAACGATAGATGCAGCACTTGATTACTTATCATATAAAAACAATAGATTAAAAACTGTCAGTTAAACGTAATTTGAGGAAAAAAACACTTAATCATATTCTTATCCTATTAAAACGTTGAAGACATAACATATATATTCATAGAGGGGTATATTAGTTTTCACTTAGTTTGATTTATTTTGCAGGTCCATATTATATGTTTATATGCTACACTGAGAATTAGGGATTACACTTAATCGAGCTTGGTTGGTTTGAGATCCCAAATATATGTATATCATAATTGAGATATGCAAAACCAATATGACATAATTGTGACTACCGAAGTCAGATGTTCAATTGGAAGTAAAGCTTGACACCCCCAAACTCCCATTATTGCAATATGTAAGAACTGAGGGCCCAATGACGCTTGGTTTGAAACCCAAGGTTTGTGAAATATATGAAACCTGAAGATACATTAGATCTAGGGTTGATCCCTTAAGACAATATAATTGTGTTCCTCATGATTACGAGTAATCCCACGTAACGATTTCTTACTTTATAATATACAATTCCAATTCATGATTGGGGGCAAAGCCAGGAAGAAAGACACTTCAGCCTTCACCATCAGGGTTGGAGGCGTCGAGTTGCACCCATCCGATGAGATTGAGTTCCTTGGGGTCAAGTTCGACTCAGACTTCACCACCGCACCCCACAATGCCTACGTGGTAAAGGCAGCAAAACAACGGGCAGCACTCATCTCAAGGTTGGCCGTTCATATTCCGAGAGGAAAATACCTTCGGCAACTGGCCAGGGGCTTATGGTTGGTAAGCTCTCGTATGCAGCCGCGGTCGTGACGACACCTAGGTTTGATAAGAATAAGGAGCCAAATGCCGCACACAGGGCCGTCCAGGTCGCCATCAATGACGTGGCAAGGAGCATCACCGGTTGCAGGAGACGGGACCACATTCGGATCGAGGATCTCCTTAGGACTGCAAAAATTCCCTCCCTCAACGAGATAACCGTCATGGCTGTGACAGTAGAGACCTGGAAGTGCTTCCACTCCAACGATGGGGGATGTGGTGCCAGAAACCCCATTGGCGATCTCGTCTTCCCAACCCCAAAGAGACCGACGAGGTCTACGACTTCGGTGGCGTGTCCATTAAGGGGCGGCACAGACACATTTGCGTCCCACGCAGTGTCTGTGTGGAACAATTTGAGTCCCTGAGGTCGGCCAGGACACTAGCTGCGGCAAGGGACGTAGCCAGGACCATTGGCCGCAGTACCCCAATTTAGGGGATTTATTTATTTATTTTAGTAATTTTAATTTTATACGTGTTTTTAGTGTTTATATATGTGTATGTGTTTATACACAAATATGACTTGTTTTTGTATTTTTTATTTTATTTTATATTATTATAACTAAAACTGACCAGCAAATAGCTGATTATTTAAATCAAATAAAGGATTACACACACATGATAGAGAAATATCAACACTATATGAGCTCTATCAAAGATAAATAAAAATATTAATCAAAGAAAAAAGATGTTTAATGACCGATATTTTAGCAATAAAAGTTGATGCCAGGATATATATATATTATATATATATATATATAAATATATATATATATATATATATCTATATATATATATTATATATATATATATATATATATATTATATATATATCTATATACAGGGTGGTAAGATCAAATCTGGTTTTTTCTCTTCTCTCTCCTAAAAATACACATAAAATCGTTAATTTCTGTTCAATTTTATTTATTAGACTTTAAATGCTCGTATAGATGTGTACATAGATTCTGCTTATTTAATCCATCCGCCTTCTGCGTCGATGACGTGCTGGTCTGGCGCGGAATGATGAGCAGCCTTGGCCACCAGGGCCTGTCCAACTTCCTGGGCTGCTTCATTATGGAGTTAATCAGGGCGGCCTTGGTGTTGTGAGCCAGTCAGTTAGTGTGCCGTTCAAGGTAGCCCCAGAAAAAATAGTCCATAGGATTCAAATCGGGGAAGCTAGGGGCCAGTGGCTATTGGGGACGAAGTCGATGTGTGTTTGCTACCACCAGTCCAGAAACTTCTTGGACACATGGCAGGGGGGTGAAGTCCTGTTGCCAGACTAACGGCCTGTCCCCGGCCATCTTCTTAACCCAGGGACTGTCTTCTTCATAA
>CP045890.1:29228331-29244402 GCA_013387185.1 Caligus rogercresseyi
ATCGGCCTAGCATGTTTGGATTTGGAGATCTGTCAGAAAATGTAAATACCAGGAGTCAATGGAATATAACGCATTAGCAGTTCTACGTAAAGGAAATAGATCTCCCCTGTTTTGAAGACAGATTCCTCTCGTATGTCCGCAGAAGCGTAGGGTATTTCTTGTAGTGTAATACTTTTCCAGCTGGTTGGGTCCATAAAACCCATGCCTTAAAAAACGGTATTCGATTGTATTTTTGACGACAATGTCAATTGTGGTGCTAGAGTCAAACATCGATGGTCTGATCCATACACTCTCTGTAGCGCTGCCCAATTCTTGAGTATCTAGCAATTGAGTCATTTGATAGATCAGTCCCCGACATAAGTTCCTTGAAGATGCTGGAGTTTTGATATTTCATCCTCCACTCAATCTGTGGCTTAGAATTAATATCAATAAAAACTCGTTTAAAAACTTTTGGTAAAATATTTTGTAGTAAAACAAACCCTCCTCCCAATACCCTCTTCAGAATGGGACATTTTGTGGTAAAAAGTTTTGTTAGCTATTTTTTCCTCTTCTAGTATGAGACGTTCTCCTATAGTAGGTTAAAGCAGTGGCCGTATATAAAATTTTGGAATTTAGTTTTAAATTATATAAGATAATACGCTTTTGCAAGTTTAAAACTTGCCATGCTTGAGCCCATTTGAGAGCTTGTGCGTTAAGTCTTTCGAAGTTTGACAGGGATGGTTGATTGCTATCCAATCGATCCAAGGATCTTAATAGACTTTACCACTCTACATCCACCGATAAACAATCAGAAGACGGGTGCCAATGTCCAATGGGTAGAATAGCCGACTTCTTGATGTTGGTGTTTAGACCTGATTTGATGGAAAACTTTTTGAAAAGGCAAGCACGGCTTCTATACGTTTAGTAAGTTGTTTCTCTGAGCTAGCTTCTACCATCAACGTTATGTCATCTGCATAAAGGTCTATGAGATTTTTTTGTTGCCTAATAAAACACTGAATCCACCATACTTCTTCTTCATCATTATATTCAGTTGTTCCATTGCAGAAACAAACAATAAGGGAGGAACAGGGCATCCTTGTCTACAACTCTTGCTTAATGTATATGATCACTCTGAAGAGTGTCAATAATGATCCTTGAAGTTCCATTATATAGAAGTGCCCTTATTGGATTGAAAAAATGTCTCGGAAGATATTTTCTAATGGCTGAAGGATAAACTGTGCTTTATTGTGTCGAATGCCTTTGTAAAGTCAACTGCTATAATTGCTCAAAATTTTCCTCGCGTGGTTGTTGATCTTATGGCGGCACTGATGTTACGTGAAATATCTGCTATATTCCAATTCTTCAAAAGCCCTTGTGTGTAGTCCCAACCTTTTGTTTAGTATCAGCTCCATTTGTTTGGCAAAAATTCCTGCTAATATGCGGTACGACTCATTGAGAATAGTTAAAGGTCTCCAGGACTCGTTGAAGTCCCGTTTCCTTTTTAAGGAATGAGCGAAATCCGGCCAATAGTTAGAGCTTTAGGAAGTACTCCCCTTTTTTAGATTTAAATTTGTTGATATTGTATCATAGATTTATTTATATCTTAAAACACTTCTCAACCACTGACGTACTGGGCCGAATGTAATGCCCATTTGGGCCGTTAACATGGCACCACTAGGATAGATAGAATGGCATCCGACGGGATTAGGGATGCAAGTTATCGATTATTATTTACTCTTTAGTAGTTTAATTTACCTAGTCGACTTTTAATCGATAACAGCGCCAGTATTAAGAGACCAGTTTATCTTGTGGATGTGGGATATGTGGTTAGTGCATCTTTATTGTTATGGGAAATCAATGCCTGAAGAAAATAACGTCATTAAGCAGTAATTATCAAAGGATGCCTTCTCTAATATATCGACTTTCAATGTTAAATCTGATCCCAATAACTATTTTTCCTCATCCAAATCGTGAGGAGTTTTTAAAACCGGCAAATATATTGATGTTTATTAACAAACAGCCAGAGTGCGTCATCTCTCGATTAATTGCAACTAGCAAACTTAAATCGATTAAAATCTGGTCGACTATTAATCGTTCGTCAGTATGTTTTTGCATCCCTTGTGTGGATAAGCAAACTAGCGTGTAAATTAGACACTAAAACCTCGGTACTCTTATCAATGAGGTTGACCAAACATGACCTCTCGAGATTCGAACTTGCGCCCCAAACATTGAGAGTGGAACACTCGTACTCCCTTTTTTTTTTTGTTCAACTTTTACCTTCATTATCTCACAGACAGGTGAATAATAAAGAGACGATGGAGTATATTTAGGATAATGTGAAGTGAATAGCATTTAATACCTGCATATATATTTCAGACGGGCTTGATTTTTCTTTTTCATCTTTAATTAGCTAAGGATTAAATTATATACTCTCCACTGACATAATGCAGTTAACACAATCATGTTTGATCGTTGATCTAAAGTGACTGAATAAATCGATGAGACAAAAAGCTTACAGAGTGATTATCAAAAAAAAAAAAAATTCTTAGTAATTTGTTAAATAATGTTTTATCATAATTTCAAGAATCACAAGTTGGATAAACTAAGCCATTTTAAAGTTATGTTTACTTATATTAGCTAGAACTCTGCAATCCACCTTGTTGGCAAATGTAACCAAAGAACTTTTAACTAGACGATTCTGAAATATATTTAATATTATAAACTATAAATAATTCATACTTGAACAACATAAATATGTATTTTAGTCCACAGATTCATTTTTTCTAAACTCATTGAAAGAAAGATTATTTATCAAGGGTTATAGCAGTGTTGTGTCGGTCCTTATCAAGGACCGAGGACTGCAGTCCGTTCCGGTTCGGTCCAGTCCTTTTTGTCGGTCCTTAGAAAAGGAAAAATGTGTTCTTTTACGTCGTAGCCTACGTCATCTTGTCATCATCTCTTAATGCTATGAAAAGAAAAAATCCTTTATATTAGAAAGTGACATATTCAATGAGCTGATGACAAATATATATCCTTTTTTATTTTTTTAAAATGAATAAGTATTAAATATTGGTTATTATTACAACAATAAATATTCCATGTTAATGACAATACTTAAATTAGCCTATAGTGGTTTTAAACGGAAGGGTTATGAATTAATTATTATTACAGAAACATTTAATGAGTATGACCGACGATGGGTACACTGAAAAGCCTATATTATGATAAAAATGTTTTCCAATTATCTCATATAAATTATTTACCCTTTTGGTTGCTATTGATTTACACCCCAGTATTATATATATATATATATATATATATATATATATATATTAACAGTTATAACGTATTAAATAAGTACTCTTCAACCTTTTATGAAAAATTAAGGACTGACAAAAGGACAATATCAAGGACCGACGGTCCTAATGACCGATCCCAAGGATCGATAGGACCGGTCCTAAGACTGGACTGGACCGACCGAACAATTGGGACCGACACAGCACAGTTCAATTAGTCTCCTTATCAGGAATTTTTGTCAGGTATGATCAAAAATGACTATTAATGCTTTCAATCTATTGAGGTTTTAAAATAGATGGACTAAACATTAATCTACAATCGGAGGATGTGTTAAATTAAAGGAACTTTATTTCAATTATATATATATATTGTTTGATATCCTTTTCAATTCTTCTTTTTATAAAACATTTTATTTCTGGAAACGCATTGACCTCCTTGAAGAGGCGGTAATGGATTGCTATAATTTATGATTCTCAGCTAGTGATGAATGTATACATAGAGGCCCAGGCTGTTGGGGGGGGGGCTATAGTTGTTATGGGGGGGGGCACAGTGGTACATTCATAAAAAATCGGGCCCACGTCACTCGGTGGGAGGGGGGGGGAGCAGCAGCCCGCCCATCCCGCCGAGCCTGTATACATAGGCGTAAGAAGTGAGTTATATTGCAAATTACCATATGTTTGAGCAAAAATGTTGTTATATTCGATAGTTTTGAAAATAAATGGTTTGATTTTCGAACAATTTCAAAAAATATTTTGTGACTGTCCTAAAATCAATAGAACTTATGGTTATGCAGATTTATTTCACGATTCAAAAGGAATTATCCACACATAATTTCTTCCACACGGCTCGTGAGTCACTTAAGAGTTTTACATGGGCGTCATGAAACGCTTGCTGGTAAGAATTTGTCGTATTCGGCCAGAAATTGGACGCTTTTGCAAAATAATGCACCATCTCATCGTTCGCGATTTGGACTTTAATTCATATTAATATATTGTTTTCCTCTGAATCCTTGACCTATTCACCAGATCTGGCTCCGTTCAAACTTTTCTGTTCTCTAAATTGCATTTGACCAAGAAAGAAAGTGACAGACTCGATAAGGCCATTGAGAAGTAAACGACCGGTGATCCTAAAGACCATCCCAATATTGAATATAGAAAAGTCATTTTACAAGGTTTACAGTAATTTCATCGTGCGTAAATTCGTCACGGACCTTTTTATAGTCTTTTTTTGTCGTGGGTATTTACCTTGCTTCCTCTTTTATAGTCTGTCAATTTCCTCGTTTTTTCTTTTTCTCGTGGATATTTTTGTCACGAAGCTTTTTTGTAGTGAAGCATTTACATCGTTCTTCTTTTTCGTCAGTATTTTGTCGCGAAGCTTTTTTGTAGTGAAGCATTTTCTGCACTATTTTTTTTTACTTTGTAGACCTAATCTTGCGGGCTCAGTCGGGGGTCTGATGGGGTTTAAATCTACCGCTGACACTTTTTAGGGAAAAAGACACTAATTGACTGACTATAAAAGAGCAAGCGAGGAAAATACCCGCGACAAAAAAACGGCTAAAAAAGGTCTACGACGAATTTACGCGCGATGAAATTACTGGACACAATTTTACAACTCGCTAAGGCGTGCAAATTCGTATATTGATGGAGATTTAATTGCTTAATAATAATGATTACCTTCAAAATATTTTTTTTAACTATTTAAGTTCAATTTCTTTTGGAATAGAGGGTGCAATTAGATAAGTATTCCAGAGTAATGTTTTTTTTGTGCAACCCAGTAAGTCTTCCTAAGTAACATTTAACAATAATATCTGATAAAAAAGCGAGCAGACGTTTAATCAACATTAAATACATTTGTTTTCCATGAAAAGTGATGCATTAAGTATACTTAAGGATTAAGTATTGACCTTTTAACTTGTCAAAACATGACATTGTAAACAATATAAATAGTGTATGGCCTCAAGACCGATTAATTACACAAATGTTTGAGAACATGGAATAACAACTTTAAACACTTTTACAAACCGACACCCTTTGAAACAATTGATGTTACTTTATATCAATATTTACAGTGTTTGTTAACATACCTTTTTTACTATTTTGTCGAGTTCAAATATGGACTTTGGAGCCAATATTTATAAATATAATTTATATAATTTTGAATACTTGACTAATAAACAGGTAATATTTCCATGACAATTGTTCTCATTCGGAAAGATCTCAGAGTTTATATACTTTTTAAAAACATTAAGTTTTTACATATGAATTGATACTAACAGCTAGAAGGATACATAGAGATTGTTTATATAGATTGTTGAACGACATGACCAAATAATCAACAAAATACTTTTTCATTAATGTAATGAACAATTTAATTTAAAAAAATGTTAGTTAAAACGGTGTATTTATGTAGTTTTTATTGCCCATTCACATCGATTTTTATATACATTTATATATATATATATATATATATCAGTCTTGGTGCCGTGGAATAATGGCCAGAGGCAAGACATTCATTTGGGGAAACCAAATTGATTTATTTGGGTGTCCAGTAATTTCATTGCGCGTAAATTTGTCACGGATCTTTTTATAGCCGTTTTTATGTTGTGGATATTTACCTCGTATGTTCTTTTATGGTCAGTCATTTCCTCGTTCTCTTCGTTAAAAAACCCGGCTATAAACAGGTCCGTGACGAATATACGCACGATGAAATTACAGCAAACCATTTATTTGTTGCATATAGACATCATGAAAATTTACTTTGATTTTCTTAAATAGTAAACATTTCCTGGAAAGGATAAAAATATTAAAATTCATAAATAATTTATTCATTGTATTTAAGAGCATCCTCTAATTGTCATTTGTTTTGTTGATATATATCTAGTTTATTGTAACTCTTTATTATTATTTTATTTATAAGTGCTTTGTTCTTTCTTTGTCATTATTTTTATTCACTTAGAAACGGCTTTGAATTTAGAAGGGGACTGATGTCCCAAAAACTTCAACTTTTATTGAGGCCCGTCGTGAATTTCCTTTAATTATATTCATGCTTAAGAAGGGTCTCAATATATTGTGCAAAGAAAGAGTAAGGAAATAACGTAAATAATCGTTGTTTAAAATGCTTTTGATCTATCTAGAGGGTCAATGCAATGACGCCTTACCTGATGTAATGAGAATAAATACTCAAAATATAGAAATGAAACATGTCAAAAACCTTAAGAATGGTGTTTGTATTTAGTTATAAATTTATTACTGTTTACAATAGACAAACATATACAGATATACATAAACTAAAGTAAAGAACACAACCACACATTGGGGTATCTGTGTTACGACAGTAAAAGTAAAGTAATCATATTCATATATTAATTTTTTTCATTAAACATTCTTCATCTTTGTACATTTTAAAACTTGATTATTTTTGTTTCCTCATCCTCCTCTTGTGAAACTAGGTGCCTTTCGTAGGACAAAGCGGGGCATTTGTAGATTAAATGATGAGCAGTCTGTGGTTCTTCCAAACAGAGATCACATATTTCACTCGTTTTTTTCCATTTACTCAAATGAGAGAGAAATGGTCCATGCCCGGTATAGGCTTGGGACAAGAAGTTGGGTATCTTGATGTCGGTGTTTGATGGGTTTTGGCTTCGGGGTTTTAAGCATGGAGCGTGTATGCTTCATCTTTTGGTCATTTCTATATCGGTGACACCATTTGTTGTAAAGAAATCGTTAAGTGTTTTCTTTATATAACTTGGAGGAACACCGACATTATTTCGGATTTTGCTCAAACTTCCATTTTTTGCTAGATGATCTGCAAATTCATTTCCCGTTATGTCATTATGACCTTTGCACCATTCAATATGAATATTTTTGTTCTTTTTTCCTTCAATCAGGACCTTCTTACAGTTCTTCACTACCTCGCTAGTTGTAAGTGGGTTGAGAAGAGCTGTAATCGCTGATTGGGAGTCTGATCTAATTATAATATTTTTGGAGAATTTTTCTTGATTAAGGAGATCTTCTACATATCTTGTAATTGCCACAACTTCTGCTTGAAATACTGATGCTTCTGTGTTCAACGATACCATTGAGTGGTGTATTGATATGTCACCCCTAGTAATTGCCCATCCAGACCCAGTATTACTTTTATCATCTTTTGAACCATCCGTGTAGATAATTGTATCGGGATTGAGGATTTCAAGGTTGTCCACACAAATGAATTGTCCCTTAATGAAGTCACTTTCATGGTATGTGATGGCTTCCTCCATAATTTTGTCGCTAGAGAACCTATGTCCACGACGTGTTGGAAGGATGCCAATACCATCCAGGTGTTCCGTAGGAAATGTCTTGTTCTCCATCTTGATTGTGTTGCTTGCGCTTGGATATATATATCTAGAAGAGTTATACCCAGTACTGCTTCCATCCCTGCAGTCGGTGTTGAGCGAAGTGTATAGGTCATTGACAGAAGTGCTTTTCTTTGAACTGAATTTAGGATCTTAATCCCATTTTTCTTTGCAGTAATAGAATGTCCCCAAGTAAGGCACCCATATGTGATGACTGGTCTGACCATTGCTTCATAAAGCCATAGGACTTTATCCGGAGTTAAGCCCCATTTTTGGCCTATGATTGCCTTAGACATATTCCATATACGAGCACACTTTGCTACCTTTTCTTTGAGATGTCCTGTCCAGGTTAGTCCTTGATCAAAGGTTAAGCCTAGATATTTCATTCGTGGTGAATATTCAATTACTTTACCATCTATTTTTAAGCATGGGAAGTATTTAGACCGGAGTTTGTATGCTTTAGAGAATACTATGACGTTTGATTTGATTGGATTAAAGGTAAGGCTATTTCTTCTTCCCCACTCAACAACCGTGTTGATTGCCTCTTGCATTGCATTAGCAAGTGTGGGGAGATTTTTCCCCTTTCTAGTAATAAAATGTCGTCAGCATAACCAACAACTTTGACTGCACCTTTTTTAAACTTCGCCAGTACGGTGTCCATTATATTGTTCCAGACTAATGGGGAAATTGTATTTGTATTAAAGTAAATATATATATATAATAATTATTATTTCCATAAATATATATTGTTATGAAACCATTAAACTTTTATATACTGTAATGATTAAAGTATATTTAAAAAATCCTATTTGCCTACTTGCATAATATAGAATCAACTTTAGAATAAATATAAGTAATAAGTTCATTCAAATCTCTGATATATTTTCGAAATATATATAATTGATTCCGAATATTCTATTTATCCATGATATCTCTACTCTCCATGAAGCGCTGACCCCTTTTTGTCATTTCTCTTTTGCTTTAATTAAAAACATTATTTAGATAAAGGTTCTTCAGACCTTTAATCGTATCGCAATGTTTCATATGTAATTGAGGAAAAAAAGTATCCTAGATTTTCGATATTATGTTTTTAAAATAATAAACTATGTATGATCAAAGTTTCATATTTGTCGTAATCAAAAACTAAGAAGTGGGACCTGTTCAACGCAGGGCCCCATTTGTAACAATGTCAAGGACAGCATTAGCTGTGTCTTAATAAATGCGTGGGACTGACTGAAGGCATTAAATGATATGGAGTAGAAAGGAAAAAGAAAAAAAACCAACATTTAAGGTCCTAGATATTATGTTTTCGACATAATAACTAGATATAACCAAAGTTCCATTTCGTTCTCACCAAACAACTAAGTAATGAGGTTTAATCAATGTTTTTTGGTTCAATATTATCTGTTTAATAATAATTGTTGTGTTGGGAACCCTTAGAACGAATATTAAAGAACGACACGTGTGAGAGGGTCATGACTTGAAGACTACGTTATCGTCACAGAAGGAAAAGGAAGGAAATATATACACGGAAGAGGAAGGAGAGAGGTAGTGTAGACGACATGACGTCAGGGTGTCTTGCAACGTGACGTCAGAGACATAACAATATCTACTATACAATTTATATTCATTTACTTACTAGGATTTTTAACATATGTGCAGTTAATTCATTGATTTATTAAAAATGGCGCTTCCCGCCATTTCTTTTGTAAAAATCTATAAATACTCCCAGCTTACCCCCCAAACAAAAAAAACTTCCTACAGCTCATATTAAAGAAATTCTTGAATCTGTTATTGAGACCTTCAGCAAGTCCCCTTATCTATATACTATGGCCATACAAGTTTCAAGATAATAAATTAAGTGTAATGTCGGCTAAGAGTACACATGAATGAGGGGGGCGAAGGCCATCATCAACTTCTTAAGTGTAAGTGGACACCACGAAGAACATGAAGTTAGCAAGAGGGTAATAATCAAGGACACGCGTTTTTTTCTTCTGTGTGTGTGTTATAAGAAGTAACACACAATCAAACAAGCAAGTTGAGGCTTTGGACACTTTTGAAATCAATGAATTATTTTCAAAGACTGGTCAACGCATTATGGGTTAACTGATTGAGCAAAGGCATCACATTCGTATGACATTTAACCCAAAAAATGCACATCAGACTGCAGTTTTTTTCCTTGAGGATCTAGATTTTTTAAAACCACATTTATTATGAATGTGGCAGCTTAATACGTATATTGCCTTTTAAATTTATATTAAGTTGACTAAAAATACTAGAAAGAAACTCAAAAAAAAATATTGAAAAACTTTAAATTGATCTCTAAAATGTTTGTTTTTACTCCTGGATGTCCAGAAATGACGTCATATATGGTCAGACATGGGCAAACTAAGGCCTGCAGGCCGTATACGGCCCGTTAGACAAGTTAATCCGGCCCGCCGAGCTTGCCCAGTAAATAATATAATAATGCTTCACAAATAATTCATTACGTCTTGTCCATACAATACTGCGTTTCACCAATAGATGGCGTGCTGACATTGTGGCCTGCGAGTCAAAAAGTTTGCCCATCCCTGCTCTAAATCAAGTGTTTCAATATAATGCCAATAACTCAAGGAGTATTGCGTTTTTAAGCAGACACACATATATTAATACTCAGTTGAGTCAATGTTCTTTAGGTTCCAAGAGAGTTTTGTCGATTGAATGGCATAGCGACTTATTTAAGGACTTTATACTAAATAAAACGAAATATTAATGATTAAAAGTGATTGTTTTGTTGAGCAGAGAGAATGTTGCGATATATTAATGAGATAACGATTAGTAATTATTGATTATAGAAGTTTATTATTGTATTGTATGGGAGAAAAGTGAGGCAAAATACTATCTCCCTTCTTTTTTCTTTATCTTTCTATCCAGCTAACAGTAACAGTAGTTACCAAGTGGTAATTGTATATTCTCATATCAAAAGATCAATTTTTTGGGGAGAGTACGTGCAAAAATGTATTTGCTTATATCTCTTAAAGTATAGCGATTTTTAGAACACCAAACATATCAAATGAAAGCTTGGTAAACCAGCTTTAATATTTTGGTATACTAAATCATGTCAATTTAATAAGTAGAGAGTTATATGTACATTAAAAAAAGCATATCTCGCGTACAAAATGACGCATATAATGGATTATAAATGCGTCAGAGACAAAGTAAAATTTTGAGAGGATACCTTGACGCAAATCTAAGAAACACATTATTATTTTTTTTTTCATAATCGATTTCTTATAGGTCAATACAGGCTCTGAATCATATGATGTAAACTCAGATTGTACTGAATTCTGAATTGATAGAATGCAACCAAGGTCATTTTTGGATTTATCATCTAAAGTTTTACTAAACTTAAAAGTACTATTTTACTCTGAAGCGAACAAGTCATCTTCTACAGGCGAGTGAAGTTAATTGATACAAAAAAGCTATGAAATATGCTAACAATACACACTCCATTTTTTTCTTTGTTTTTACTGAAAACTTTGTTTTATTAAAAACATCAAACATACGTCTGGTAGTAAATTAGATTTCCTTTAAATTAATAATTATTATTGAAGTCTGTAACGTCCACCATTTTGAAGAAATTTGCGGAAAACTATATTTTTACTAAATTTTTAAAACTTTGACCTCGACCGATTTTGTTCAAACTTTGTATGTCGTCTTCTTTTTCACCAAGAAACAGAAAATCCACAATGTTGCTAACATTTCAAACATTTGAAAAATAAGAACAGACCTAATATATATATATATATATATATATATATATATATATATAAATGTATATCAGACTTGTTGACGTTCGCAAAAAATTGTCGTTCGTTGTTGGCCAAAAGTTATCCTTAATTTTAAATTGAATCGTTCTTCGTTCATCGTTAGTTTGTCGTTAGCCATTCTCAAAAAATTGACGACGCTTTTTAGAAAGGAGTTTTTTTCTCGCCATTCCGAGTGATGACGTTTTTTTTAAAGGTAATTTTTCCCAAAAAAATCTTTGTCTTTTTTCGGCACCAAAATTGATGAAGGTTTTTTTAGAAAGATATTTCTGAAAATATCCTGAGGTCATTGGCAAAAATTGCTGATGGAAAGAAGTTTACAGCCCAACTTCAGGTCTCAGCGGATCTGATTAAATTTTACAGGCCCTGCAAGGATTGCGGAACCCTATATAATAGCATTTTACAAGCTTTGTGGAGCTGAACCTCAGAGATTAGAAGGAAAATCAACCGACAAGTACTGTAAAGCTGTTGTACTCTTTGGCTTAAATAGTGGTGGGCGTTCTTCGACTACAAAGGCGATAAACTTTGGAATCCTCAACGCAAAGGCCCTCATCGCGAAGAGAATTACAACTAATGAACCTCTTCATCCCTGGGAATTGAAGGCAATTCTTTTATCGGCTGCAGCAAGATACGCTGCCTTGGACCTCAAGATACCTACCCTTTTCGACAATTCGTGGACCAGGGCGTTGGAAGAAATTAAATACTTCCCATCGGTAGCACTAAGTCATCAAAAATTTATTAGAATAATTTTAAAAAGATTTTTTTTAATTAGTTGCCATCTTTGTTACATGATTTTACTGTGATTGCGTTATATTTTTATCAGTGATTTTAATTTGATGTCATTTGTATCAAAATCAGTAATTTTAATTAGAACGTTCTCTGTTGAGGTAAATTTTTTAACTATAATGTTTATTTGTGTATTTTTTTACGTATTTATCTCAATTTTCCAATAAACATTATTTATTTTTTTGTATATGTTTTTAAAGAATTGTGGGAAAAAATCTTTGTCTTTTTCGGCACCAAAATTGACGAAGTTTTTTTTAGAAAAAAAATTCTGAAAAAAGTGATAATATTTTTTTTAGAAAGAAATTTCTGCAAAAAGTGATGACGTTTTTTAGAAAGGAAATTTGTCTCATGAAAATTAAAAATGTTTGTCTTTTTTTGGCACCAAAAAAGAACGACGAACGCAAAGGAATTTTCCTTATCGTTGGTCAAAAACTTTGTAGTTCGTCGTTCATCGTTGGCGACCGACAAACGACAACAATTAACGATAAATCAACATGTCTGATATTTATATATATATATATATGCTCAGGTTGACCAACTGTAGATCCCAATACAATCATCTACATCTTGCAACAAATTCCTTTCAGAAAAAATGGGCTGTGGATGATTTTAATACCGACTTGACATAGAAAGAGAAAAAACTGAAAACATAGAGACATCTCTCTGGCCTCTCTTTTATTATAGTATTAAACCTCACAAACCTCTCCCTTTTTTCATAACAAAGCTGTTATTTTTATTATTGCGTTACATTAAACAGCTTGAGTTATTTAACACTAGAGGAGGAACCTTGATACGGAGTTCCCCCCTGTGTCCGAAGTCACTTATTCGACAGTATCCTGGGCGAGATAAACTCCATCGTCTCTTGTCGGGACTGACTTGTTCTTATGGTAAGTAGTTCAATGCCTCCCTCGTCACGGAAGGCTCTCTAGGCTTCCTCTCAAAGCTTATTATTCTCTAGCATTTTTCTGGACGATTTGTCTCTATGTTTTCAGTTTTTTATCTGTCTATGTCAAGTCGGTATTAAAATCATCCAGAGCCCATTTTTTTCTGAAAGGAATTTGTTGCAAGATGTAGATGATTGTATGGGATCTACAGTTGGTCAACCTGAGCATATATATATATATATAATATAGATATATAATATATATATATATATATATATACTATATATATATATATATATATATATATATATTGTTGTTCTTATTTTCAAATGTTTGAAATGTTAGCGACTTTGTGGATTTTCTGTTTTTGGTGATAAAAGAAGACGACATACAAAGTTTGAACAAAATCGGTCAACATTACGAGGTCGCGCAACGAGGTCAAAATTTTAAAAATTTAGTAAAAATATAGTTTTCCGCAAATTTCTTCAAAATGGTGGACGTTACAGACTTCAATAATAATTATTAATTTAAAGGAAATCTAAATTACTACCAGACGTATGTTTGATGTTTTTTAATAAAACAAAGTTTTCAGTAAAAACAAAGCAAGAAAGGGAGTGTGTATTGTTAGCTTATTTCATGGCTTTTTTGTATCAATTAACTTCACTCGCCTGTAGAAGATGACTTGTTCGCTTCAGAGTAAAATAGTACTTTTAAGTTTAGTAAAACTTTAGATGATAAATCCAAAAATGACCTTGGTTGCATTCTATCAATTCAGATTCAGTACAATCTGAGTTTACATCATATGATTCAGAGCCTGTATTGACCTATAAGAAATCGATTATGAAAAAATAAATCATAATGTGTTTCTTAGATGGGCGTCAAGGTATCCTCTCAAAATTTTACTTTGTCTCTGACGCATTCATAATCCATTATATGCGTCATTTTGTACGTGAGTAGGCTTTTTTTAATGTACATATAACTCTCTACTTATTAAATTGATATGATTTAGTATACCAAAATATTAAAGCTGGTTAACCAAGCTTTCATTTGATATATTTTGTGTTATAAAAATCGCTATACTTTAAGACAGGGCTAGCAATTGGCGGCCGCGGGCCAGATGCGGCCCGAACACGGCCCATAGCGGCCGACGTGATGCGTCACTTTTAAAACTAAAATATGTCACTAGTCTTCAAAACTTAATATGCGTCCTATAATTTGCCCAATATGAATAAATGATAATGTTTAGTAATTATTAGCACTTTTGTTATTTTGTAGTTATAATCAACTGCAAAGTTATTGTAAATATAGGCCTACAATACAAATATGCATTTCAATCAAGTGTCGCCGAGAGCTTGAAGAGTGGTGTGCAGCAACAATAAGAGTCATTATCAACCAGAGACAAAGAGAGTGGTAAAAGGGACTGTTTTTATTTAAGAGATGTCCTCAGATTAAACAATAAGATTGATAGACATGAAACGCGTGTGCATGCTTGGACTGATGGGGCTCCATCCATGGCTGGCAAGAAAGTGGATTGGCAGCGCGTTGGTCCGCTATATGCACCGACTTGAAATTGTACATTGCATGTGCACCAGACAGTGTTGTGTTCAAAGCTAAGCGAGGACCTTAAACAAGCAATGGATGACGTGATGGCAATTATCAACTTCATTCGATCCACGTCAAGCCTCCAACATCGCTTGTTTGCCAGCTGTTGGTAGAAATGAACGCAGAGCACTACGACCTCCTTTTACACACAAACGATGTCCGGGGCGTGCCAAAGGCAATGCGCTGCAGCGCTTCTGTGACCTCCGAGAGGAGATAACCGTTTTTCTGCGCAACAGCAAGCACCGAAAGCGCATATCCACCTGAATAGCATGAGTGATGATGTCTTCGTGTCTGATGTCTGCTTTCTAAACGACATATTCAAACATCTGAATGACCTGAATTTACATTACAAGGCCGAGATAAAACGATCATTGATCTTGCAGAACAGATGAGGGCATTCCCGTCAAGTTGGATCTTTTCGCGACTGACCTAACAGGCAGAATGCTACACTTCCCGACAACTCCGTGAACACATCGCCTCCCCGGCACAAATCACAGATGTGATGAGGGATTTCATTGCGAAGCTAAAAGAAAACTTCGCTGGTCGGCTGGATGGACTTACTCTGCCCACAGAGATTCTGGCCTTTGCCAGAGACCCATTCACCGCAGAAAAAGAAGGAGACTTATCTGCCAGAGCAAAGCAAGCAGTCCCTTCCATCGACGAGGGAAAATTCATTCTGGAACTTGTTGACATGCAGTCATCTGCTACCATGGCCGTGGCGCTTCGCAACGATGGGCCAGCAAAGTTCTGGAGTGATGTGAACACACACCAGTTCCCAATGTTAAGAAGTGGCAGTCTTTGTGCTCAGTATGTTTGGGTCAACATACACTTGCGAATCGAGCTTTTCTCACGTGAATGCAATTAAGAACAGTTATCGGTGTTCCCTAACAGAACAACAAAATTCACCAGTGCCTTAAAATTGCATTGACATCTTATGAGCCAAACATCAGAGATCTGTGCAAAACAAGAAATGCCACTCTCTCACTAAAGTCACCGGCAGCAGTGGGCTAAATAGCCCGTTCTGTTTAGCAGCCAGCCTCATGAACAATGAGAAATGTTGAGTTAAATGTTCTATTTTTTGGTTTGTTTTAAATAAAGGAGATGGAGCAGAGAGTTGTTTGTGTGCATTTTTATAGGCCTATTCAATGTTGAAAGCTAAAAAGGTCATATAAATAGGCCTAATAATAATAATAGGCATAGTAACATCGGCCTAATAATACTAATAGTAATACTACTAATGTTAAATAAAAAACATAATAATAGACTTATTTGAAAAAAAGTGGCCGCAAATTTTGCGGCCCAGCTCAAGTTCTTGGATTTCCAAATGTGGCCCACTTGGAAAACTAATTGAATAGCCCTGCTTTAAGGAGATATAAGCAAATAC
>CP045890.1:29244502-29338316 GCA_013387185.1 Caligus rogercresseyi
TAATGTGACAAAAAATGGATGCGGTAAACAAGTTAAATCAGTTTAAATATAAGAACCAATAGATATAAAAGCATAGAGAGCTTATTGGATTCTTCAGAGGAATACATTTTTTGTGCCCAATATAAACAAATATTTCATGTTTATGATCAGCTTACGATGACGTGTACAAATTACTTGTTTATATTGGACTCAAAAATACAGCTGAATGAGTGTTCTTGCTATTTAGGGAATAAGCTTCTCTTATCTTTATATCTCTATGGGCACAGGACACAGCTGAACGATGTTTCTTGCTATTGAAAACCTTTATCCCATAAGCATCTATATCTTATATCTCTATGATAAGAACGTCCTTTGTCATTTGAACATATCTATATTTAATAATCAAAATACATATGGGGACCTGGCTAATTGTATGGATCGGTTTGATAATAAAAAGCTGAATAATTCCACAAAAATATATGTAAGACTACCTAAGTATCGTATTTTATGTCGATGCTGCAGAAAGTCATTCCGTGAGGAACACAAGAGAGTCAAGTCTCATGTCTAATTAATATGCTGAGTCAGTCAAAAATAAATGTAAACATGGAAATTATATGCAATTAACGTGTTCTGAGGAATGAACTCGGTTTCTTTTAATGAAGGATAAAGTGTAAAATAGCATCGTGTTTTTTTAGACAAATAAGCCAAAAACAGCATCTGCCACAGATTTTCTTTGGCAGTCATGTTATAAGTAATTAAGAAAAAGAAAGAGTTATTCATTTTACATTACTTCAATTTTCAATATTTTTTTCTGTAGCAGCTGCAGAGTGTGCCAATTTGCTTTCTCCATAAAATGATTATTAAGGGGTTGTAACACTTATTACAAGTCCGTGTGCTAAATCTACGCTTTGATTGACTGAAATTATGCAATCGTTGTAGTATCGATAGAAAAAAAATCCGCCGGATATACGGTCTACGAATAACAATCGTTAGTCTCAGCTCTGTATATTATTCATTACATTAATTTTGAGTCGGAAAATATATTACATTTTGCGACAAATATAATATTAATTAAATTTGTACACTTTTATCTTGTTCATTTATTCTACAAAGGCATCTATAACTTTTAAAACATCAATCCGAAAACTAATAAATCATTTCTAAGCATGAAAATGAAAGATTGGATCTACAATAAAATTACAGTAAAAAATATGAAACCAATCATTATAAAAGTGTATTTATCAATTCCAATATTAATATCATCATAATTTTAGCATTTCTTAAAATGGTTCCATTTTCCATATTCCACGGAATACATTTATAATTGTTTAAGAAAAAGATCTGCTCGAAATAAAATATTTATCGATGTTTATCATTTTATAAATAACTATTAAGACATTGTATCCCTTTCACAAACTTTGTGGTTCACAATGTGAGAGGCCTGCAGAAATTCAGAGATAATATTGTAAGAGAAGTAATCATAGAGATATAAAGATTTATATCTCTATAGAGTAATATGATTTGGATTGGAGACACCAAAATCTAAGTCGATTGGATACGCAACTCTTAACTCGAAGGCGTGTATTGCCACTGTACATATTACCAACTACAGAGTCCTAAGGAACGATGATTTGAAGATAATTATAATATCAGCTGCAGTGTATTTATTATCCTCTAATTCAAAAATCCCTTTCGTGTTTGATGACTACTGGACCTGCGCTGTCAGTATTGTGAAGTTATACCCATCAGTAAGAATGGAAATCTGGAGCTTAGCCTTGGTGCTAACAGATTCTATGACTTTTTTTGCCGTGAAAAAGAGAGAGGGATAGAAGGAAAGAGAGAGAGAAAGCTTTGTCTTTCTCTCTCTCCCTCTCTTTTTCCTTCTATCCTCTTTACCCATCTCTATTTTCACGGCCAAATAAAGTCATAGAATCTGTAAGCACCAAGGCTAAGCTCCCAATTTCCATTACTATCCATCAGCATCAAGCAACTATTTTACGATCATCCCCAAAAAAATATATTTACAACTAAACATCCGCATATGTTTTTAACCTTATCGAATTATATTCGTCGATATTATTTTCGCTTTTATCATAAACAATGTTTATTATTATTTCACGTTTTTCGGATTTCAGACTTGGATTTACCTTTGTGCATAGAGATCATCTTGTGATAGTTTGAACGAAATCGAATAATGGGAAGTGTCGCCTCAACGGACCCAAAAGTTATGTAGTATTATTTTATTTTTTGCCATTCGACCGCCTCTCGTCCTCAATATAATTATTATTTTAAAATAATTTGATACAGAAGATAAGTATGATATCAAGGATGCCAAATTAGTTTTTAGTTTTTATATACGTACAAAAATAAAAGAGAAATTAATGTTTTGAAATTTTATTTTAAGGTATTTTCCATAGAAATAACTATTTCAAAACTTTAATATCTCTTTTAATCATGCCTACATTTTGCACCAAATTATTTTAAAACATCCTTTATTTTAAGAACATGTCTTCACTCAAAGAAAGAAAAATCATCGGAATGCGAATAAAACTCGTTTTTTCATGACAGTTTGCTGCATAAATTATTCTATTCATAAAAGGGCTTTTCTCGGATCGAACGAAAAGAAACTCACATCTGAGGAGTTATCTATGGAAAGCTTATATTATATACCTTGATATATTTATTTAGATATGGTAATAAATTTGTTTCATTTGAATGAAATATGGGGATATTATTTTATATTGCTCAGATATATGAGCCCCAATAATAAAGAACAATTTTAATTTATTTTGAGAGGGGTAAAAAAAAAGAATATACAATAAATTTGGCTAATTTTATGAAATATTTAGACGTAAATTGATAATGCAATAAATATTTTATTCAAGTAAGGTTGATAAAAAGCAATTGGAAGAATTACCTGTATATTTAATTTTATAATAAGCTATAAAAAGGATGTATATCGGCTTAAGAATAACCTTATAGTCATATCATGAAGGATTGAGTATTGATGTTTTTATTGATACAAATATTTATTTAAGAAATGGATCTGCCGAAAAGAAAATAACACATGTAGTTGAGTCATCTTAAGAGAGATATACTTTTATAAATAAGATGAAACATTCATATTATTATAATATATCATATTGTTAAGGCTTTTCCTCAGTACGTCGTAGAAGATCTCTCAGGTCCAAAAGTGCTCCCTCCACACGATCCCAGCGGTTCTCGGATGTTTTAACCCATGTATTAATATTTGATGAAGGCTCAGTATCCGACGAAGGTTCTTTTCATCGAAATTCAGTACGTCCCTAGAGCCAAAGACAAGCAACACGTAGCAAAGCGAATCCATTTGTCCAGCTCTGAGACTCTCAAACACAGAGAGCATCCGTTCCGCAGTGAGCCTTTGCCGAGAACGAAGTGTTTTTCTCTTCATTTTATCCAGAGTGGAGACCCTATTTTCATTCATGGCGAGTGCAGAGGCCTCTATGGCTTCTGTTATCTTTATTAGGACTCGAACCAAGTCCACATGTCTCTTGGGAGCGTAGAGAGGTGAATAAGAGTTGATGTTTGAGGGTAAGCCTTTCTCCATAATGATAGGTCCGCTTTTCATCACTTCCTCCGTAGCACTGGACACTCTTTGAAATAATAGGCTGAAGGGATGGAAAATTGAGGCGTAGCTACTCATGTTTGAGGGATGCAGTAAAGATTCCAGGAGAAGGTTGAGAGGTCGCTTAAATTTCTCTGCTGAGAGAATAAAGGATATTCCCCGTGTGAGAGCCGATCTCTGAGTCGAGGTCCATCCGGAAGGATGAAGATATCGTGATAGAACTCAAGTAGGGGATCCCGAAGTGCTCTCGGAGTCTATTTACATCCAGGCTCTCATCGTTTCCTATCATTTCAGCAGCAAGGATTTCATCAAAGGTTGTATAAAACCTATCAGACTCTGCAGTGAGTATTCTAGCCGGACAGTTGTTGACCTCAGTGTAGAGACGGCGAAGACGTGACTCTAAGTAGGGCAGAAACAGCATTAAAGACAAATCATAAGATCCTTGTTTATGCAAGTCGAGTATTCGCCTCAGAGACAGATCATCATCATCAACCTGAAATGGTAGCTCCGTATCATGCTTGAATAACTCAACACGACTCAGGCATGGGCTGAATCCTCGCTTACGCAGAGGGAAACTCTTCAGGGACAACCCTATAGAGTGCGCCAAGAGTATGACCCCAGAGAGATAGGCCGGATGTAGATCTCCGTGAGAGAGGAAGCCATGCCAGAGCAAATACGTATGTTAAGGGATTCTGGTGATCCCATGAGGGACACGAGGATATCTCCATGCACATCTCCGATGACTTCCCTCAAGGATTCACTCCGAACAATGTCTTTAAGTAGATGAGGCACGGGTTGGCGAAGGGAAAATAGGATATTACCAAGAGAGCGCTCAAGGTCCATCGTCATCCAGAGCAACGGCTCTCGTACGTCAGCTGGTTCACTTTGAGAGAATTCCTTCCATTGGGTAGGGTAAAGAAGCCATGCAAAGCCCTCAGGATGGATTCGATGTCCTTGTATAAATCCATGAGCGTCAAGGAGGAATTGATGCGTTGCTAGAAGCGAGTCTTCTCCCTTTTTGACAATGGAGCCACAGGGTTGGATGATGTAAAGCGAAGGGGAAGGCGAGGAATCGTTTAGTTGTAGGAGGGAAGACACTCTATTAGAGAGGAAAGCCATGTTTATTGTTGCTGCCGCCTAAAGTCCTGATGTAGGACTTTATGTAGTCTTTGTGCTTTTTGTGGTCCGAGTCCCGGACAAAGGGATATTTCTTCCTGGGTCGCCTTGTATATATTTTGTAGCGTCTCAAAGTGTGCCAGAAGGACGGAGGCGTCTGTTTTATTAATAGATTTGATGGATGTGAGAGCGTCTAAGAGTCGGGAGGGTCTATTTGGGTTGTTGGAGGAGTCGGTTTGAATAAGATCCGGGGGTTTATTTTCGAGTGCCTTGTAGTTCTCAATGATTTTCCCGGCTTCTTCGTTGCTCCAAGCGAGTATAAGAGAGAGACTGGAGAGTATGGAGATTCGCATGAGCTCCTTGAGAGTGTGATGGGGCTCCTTTAAATCCACGAGGACAAGTAAGATCCGGTGCGAGTATGCTGTGCCGGAGGCCTCAATGCTCTTGAGTCTCTCGTGGATGTAGTCGGGTGTAGCGTGTGATATCGGATGCTAAGGAAGGTGAGACAGGCCGAGGCTCCAACGACGTAGTCCGGAATCACGGAGTCACTGAATTGCCAGTTTTTAATGCTTTTTAAAAGAGGATTTCCCCGTTGACGGTGGTTGACAAGAATCATCCTTAAAAGTCCATTCCAGGATTACCCCGTGGTGTATGGATGATGTGATTGCTATTATTGGAGGTGCTGGAGAGTCCTCGGAGTCGTGAAGGGGTCTGGATGGAGGTGGTCAAAGGGATCTCGGAGGCTGTGGGATGGAGGAGACTGATCATGTCACCCAGTTTGTTGAAGGCGTCTCCGGCTTTTGAGAAGATTTCTCCGACTTTACTCGCGGAGTTCGTACTCATGGCGACATTATCCAATCAGTTCAAAGAGGAAGATCAAAACCGGGAAGAAAAGGATTTTTGTAAATTCATCAACAATATTAATAAACAAAAAGCTGGACCATAGAGATATAAAGATATAGAGAGCTGATTCCCTTCAATAGCAGAGAAACATCGTCGTTCAGCTGTATTCTGTGTGTCCACTATAAACAAAGTAATTGATACTACGTCATCGTAAGCTGATCATGGACATAGAATCTATCTCTATGATCAGCTTACGATGACGTAGATCAAATTACTTTGTTTATTTTGAACACAAAGAAACAACAAAACGCTGTTTCTCTGCAATTGGGGAATCAGCTCTCTATATCTTTATATCTCTATGAGCTGGATGAGAAGACTCAGGGCTACCATATGAATACTACTACATGAACTCGGGAAGTCGACTTCGATAACCAAATAGTTGTGATTTGCCTTGTTGTTATAAGATATAACTTATATTTCATGCAGATGAATAATATAAAGGTTTTTTTATAAATCTCATATACTCCTTCAAAGTTGGTGATAACATCCATGGATTCATCTATATAAGAGATTTCATATTGAAAAAAGCATCCGCAATATATTACTAACATCAATATTGTAAATCTTTGTCTGTATAAAAAAGGATATTTTTTATAATAATGATTCATTCTAAGTAAAAAATCCTCCCTTTTGACAAAAAAATATATAATAAAAATATATTTGAAGTCAAGCCTCTCCTTTGATTTTCTTAGTATGACAGTATAATCCCATTATTGGGTCAATTTATTGCATTCTTCATTACAATGGAAACACAAAGTTTAACGTTGATACATTTCTTTCCTGAAAGGAATTTGTTGCAAGATGTAGATGATTGTATTGGGATTCACAGTTGGCCAGCCTGATCATATATATATATATATAAAGGCTTCTTTCTATTATAAATAAAAATATGAGGTCATTTAAGCTTTTTAACGACTTAAAATGATATATTGAAGATGATTTGATTTTTTGTTTAATCTCATAAGTATCATAATTTTATGATGATACTTCATAAATCCTTCCTTCCATAGTATTTAAAATCACCAAAGTTATGACGTCATCGCTCTATTCCTAATGTTTTGATGATGACACATGAATGTTGTTGTATAATATAAATATCTTCGGATTCCTTTGGTGTCTTCATTTCCATAATGTGGGTCCTTTTCAATTTCCAGTCTCTCCTGACCGTGGTTCTCCTTCTCATTTGCACCTGCTCCTACATACGTGGCTTCTGGCCCTCTCTCCTGGACCGAAGGAAAACCGGATTCCTTGGGAGCTTTTGGAAGTGTGCTCGCATTGGTGAGCGCCTGAGTCCCTATGTGGCCCTCTCCTGTCTGGCCATGGCAATCAATGGGCTCTTCATACAACCCTCATAGGCCAGAAGGCTAGGAACGAACAGAATGTTATTTTTTATGCTTAAATGCTAATATAATAAAGTATAATCATATGAATTGTTATCTTGGAGATGTGTGAATCAATCATCTTGCCATTTTTTAAAGCCTTTTCAAAGCTATAAATACTTGATACTAATAAAATATATATTTTTAACATGAGTCGAATCATATTATTGAAGTTCTTATGTGAACATTTTTTTACCCATGAGTAATACGCGTTTTTGACTAAATATGATGTCCGAAAGGATATACATTGCCAGACTTGTTTGTTTGTTTGTTTAACTCCTAGATCAGCCCCACCACACCGGAACTTAATCCGGTATCAGCCGGTCATGAACTGTCTAGGAACTACTTATTTTATTTTTAAACAAATTAGATTGGAGAAATAATTATTACTATTAAAATAAATTCCGTCTTCTTCCTCTCTCTGGTTTCCAATGCGAGTTCGTCCATTCCAATCCCCGTGTTCGTCGACAATCGTTGCCAAAGACTTGTACACCAAGCGCAAAATTGAACGAAATATCTATAAATTATCAAACGCGGTATTTAAGTTGTCTGTTGAATTAATCTTATGCTAATTATTTGGTCTCGGTCATTTATATCTTCCTATATAAGTGCATATTATTTAAGATTGTAATATTTCCAGGTCGTTCAATGACGTAAAAAAGAACCAAAATACTAAGATTATAATATTTCAACAGTAGAACCATATAGGACCTGGCTTTTATTTTAGATCCAATGATAATGCCGTATTGAAACTTGGTTTCATGAACAATATAGCTGTTGTATGATGTATTACAGAGCTAATATAACTCAAGCCTTCATGGCTACTAATTATTTAAAAAAACATATATCTTTGTATACAAACAAATAATTATACAACAATAATAACAATATTATTTTTTATAACAAAAAATAAAAACATATTATTTTAATCTTTATAATTACATTAAACTTAAGGATCTAGACAACCCTGCAGTTGTCTTTGCTACCCTCCGAGCACTTTATAAAGTGCATGCCTCTCTTAATGGCTGTGACAAGCTCCAGGCCTTTGAAAGGTTAATAGCAGCGACTTGGTTTAATGTACAACATAGTGTCATGAGAGCTGATAAAAAATCCCATAGGTTTTTTATATGGGACCCCTAAAGCATGATGCAAGTCCAAGATATGGTATCATTGCATTAGCGAAGATCAAAGCAGCAGCGCAAATGGGTCCGAAATCAAATTTGCATCATTTAAAAAGCTACTAATTTCAGGTTTGTGTTCAGTTCCCTTGTCCTTTATCTGGTGTGTAGATCTGTGAGATAGTCTGAAAATGCGCTAGATACGAAATCAAACGAGTACAAAAGACAGAAAACTAGTAGCTAGGACTAAAAATTATCCAAGTGCATTCATGCATTCTGTTAAAGATGTTTTATGATGCCTTTTGATGATGGAAAGCTTGTTAATGTATCAATAATATTATTATTTTTTTGAGAAAAACGGCTATTTAAAATAAATAAAATCGATGTGATATTTGCGCTAAAACTTGGTGTGAATTGGCTAATATGGTTCAGGAAGCAAACGAATTTGAAAATGTTATTGAGTGTTATCCGCTGATTGTTTTTTTTGTACCTATATGGTTAGATTGAGTCGCTTTCGAGTAAAGATGAATAAAATACATAACTTATAATTAATAGTACTTACTATATTACGAGTTGATGAAGATATACAATTGTAGCATTAAAATAGCTTTTTTATATTACTTTACTCGAACTAAGCAATTTCCACGAGGGTTGTTAATCCTTGATCTTGCAACTCATTACTTATTATACGATCTATCTCGATAAAAATATATCCCTAACACGGTATTGATACCTTTTTTAATGCCTGCTCTCGACAAATATCGTCCCCTTGTTCTTGGAAAATAATTCAATTTCCTTATTATTTAATCATATTTTTGGCATAGTGATGCTCTCCACAGACATGAATCATTCTGATTTGGGCTTATAGGCATCAAGGTTATGTTAGTCGTGACATATCTACTTTCGATTATTTTTAGTCAGGGATCTCAAGTCTTGCTCATTTCCCATCTATTAAAATCTCTCTTTCCAGCACGAGAGCTCCGTTTTCTGTCTTTAAATTGAACCATCAAAAATCATGGATCCATCAAAATGACTTAATTAGGAGAGAGCCCTTTTTATTTTATAAAACAGGAATGATTGCAACAAAAAACAAATTGCAAACTATCTATATCGATTCCTAAGGGGTCCCTAACTGGCATGTCCAAACACAAAACTCCTAATAAAAGTACCATACTGCTAGGAATATTTGGATCTGCATATATCCTAGGTAAGATTTTAAAAATAAAGACTAGGGATACTTTTCATATCAGAGCGTGGTTCCGTATTAGCCATATCACCGGAATCGACCGGGAAATGTATTTTTTAAATATCAATCCGGGTACAAACCGTTCAAGGTAATAAATAAAAAGATGAAAATAATACCCGCAACGCTATGATCGAGCTGCCCTACAACAGCCGAGCACCAAGTCCGTTCCCTGGGCGCATGGTTTGGTAAAGATCAGGAAACGACTGGGACACTTTTTTTGGCCGGGACTTTAATATATTCGTTCCTTCGTCATTCTGAAAGTGACGACGTTTTTTTTTAAAGAAAAGAACATTAATATTATTCTTTTTTAATTTAAAAAATATTTTCTTAGAGAAAGTGATGACTTTTTTTAGAAAATAATTTTAAAAATATTAAAATATTTTCTTAAAAAAAGGTCGTCACTTTCACAATGACGAACGAACGAAAATATTACAGTCCCGACCCGGTGATTTTTAGACACCGGGCCGGGACGTTCAAAAAACAGCCAGGAACGTGGCCGGATACCCGGTCGTTTCCTGGTAAAGATGGACTCCTTCGAGTTGTCCTTTCAAACTCCGAATAAGAGAATGAGTTAATCATTAATGAAGCAATTTTTCTTCTGATAATATCTTACAATCGACTGTTTGGACATCCTTTAAGCATTTGTGCAATCAATATCAATAGGATTCGATGATCATTTTTTCGACACATTGTCAAGGACAAGAGTATTTTAAGCAATCTCAGAATAAAAAAAGCCATACTGCTGCATTCTTACATAAAATATTTGTTGTTATATTATTTTTACATTGGAAATAATAATAATAATATATATTATTCGGCATAAAAGATTACATCATGAGGAATTTATAGATTTTACACAACGAATGTATGACGATAAACGAAGAATAGATGTGGACCCATGAGTGTCTTATATCAGGTTGACGCAATCAGATAAATTTACTATATTTAAATAAAGCAGATTTGGAACTAACTAAAAAAGAAGGGACGCATCATTCCAGGATGCTGGCAATAAGTATAATATAAATTTCCTTTTTAAATGCATACATCATTAGATTGATGGGGCCCTCTTTGAAATAGTTCCATAGTTGCGAATGAACATATTTTATTAATAGCGAAGCTATATATTAGTAATTTATGTCTATTAATCAATAGAATATTATTTATAACAACTAAAATACAATGATTACAAGCCTCGCTTTTAATATGACATGAATATATTAGCTTAGTTCATGTCCATGTAGTGCCCAGAAGAAGCGGGGGAAATAATCGAGATAAAAAAGGAAAATCATACCACGTAAAAAACGGTAGAAATACTTTGATTTGCAAATATTTCAGTGGAATAATGCACTTAAGTATGGATCAAACAATATTTTAAATGCAAATATTTTATGTATTACTTCTTATTGTTTGGACAAAATTTAAGTGTATTATTGTACTCAAATATCTATATATTTTGACCATTTTTCGTATCTTATATTTTTTCCCGTCTTGATCATTTTTTTCATGGACTTTTTATCCAATTATCGTCAATAATGTATAAGTACTCATAGGCCGTGACACACACAAAAAAAGAATTGAGGCAATCTTAGGTAAACCCTGGCACTGCCCGGCCTCGTTTCACAGCCTTCTTGATTTTCCTGTCCTTCTTTTCCTTCTTCCTCTTTTGAATATTCTCTGTGCGCTTCTTTTGAGATGCGTCCTTTCGTCGATCCTCATCGTCGACGCGCTTGTCCCATTTCCTCTTGGTAGACTTCTTACGGGATTCCATCTTTTTCACGGTCTTTTTGAGGAGGCCCTCATCGTCTTTGAGCTTCTGGCCTTCCGCCTTGCTCAGTGCGGATTCCCAAAGGACATTCTCTTGGATCTCCTTCACTCGATCCTCCTTCCCCTTCTCCTTCAAGGCCTCAAGCCTACCCTTTTGCGCTTGAAGCTTTCGAAGTGCAGACTTGGGATCCATTTTCCCGGCCTTCTTTGACTCCGCGATGGGATTCCCGTTCATCTCCGTAAAGTCAAACTTGGAGAAGACGACTTTACCCTCGGAGTTGTAGACGGGCTTTGGTTTTTTAGCTGGAGGTCTGAGGCTGCTGGCTCAGAAGAGGAAGTTGTTTTTTCCTTGATGGCATTGAGTTCCTTGAGACGGGCTTGCTTGGCTTGTGCCTTTCGCTCTTCTCGGGCTTTCTCCTTCTTTTCTTTCTTGTTCATCTTGGTCTTGTGACCATCATTGGATCCTGAAAATTTAAAACAACATATTATGAACAGTCTTCATAAAGCTTTAGAATAAGAACCAGAGGATTTGAAATCTAAGGCTCATTCATCCTTCTTTACATGAGAAACATGTTGTAATTTTACACCTATGGATCTTACAGGGTTTACGCAACAGTAGAATTCTTAGTTTAAGAACTTAATATGTCCAAATAGTAAAGTTTTTTTAAACATTATATGCAGTGATTCCCTACTTATCATGATCCTTGGCAAGTTGATAAATGATTCCTTTTTTTGTGTATACTCCAACGTGACAATTGAAAGACCCTTCGGATTACTCCTTGTTTTATTGGTGGAAATACCAAAAATATAAACCCAACAATTAAGTTCAACATATGCATTTGATCTATTTATAAAGAAGACAGACGAATATAAGTAGCTATAACCTCGCTTCATCTTAGGAAGAAGCAATCTTAGTGGACGCCCGCACATTGAATAATCTCATTGGGGGGTGCACGAGATTACATTTTCAGCCTTGATTATATGTATGTGCTTGTGGCTCTAATTAATTAACAATCATTAATATTATTTTTTACACTTGATTCATCTATCTACTAGCAATGTAGTCATTATATAAATGATTTAATTTCTTAATGAACGTTCGTGATGATAAAAGATTATGCAAACTAAGTCATTCTATTGTTTTTTAGGTATATCTATTTTGGAGATGCACGCATTGATTTGTTCGCCCAGGCCGTAAAAGTAGAACAATTGACCTTTGCATAACGATTTTGAATTCAAATATCTAGGAATACTGCAGGATTTTCATTCCACAATGTTTGGATTGTGCCACACTTACCGCCTTTCAGGCTCTCCATTTTATCTTTAAGTCTCTGTCGAAGCTCATTGATGTCCGTGGCTCGATTGGCTCCATTCATGTTCATACTCTTCTTGACATCCAGGGGAGCGTCACCCACTGAAATGAACAAAAAACCATATCATTAGAACCATCTCTTATTAGGTCGAATTGCCCCTGGACATACCTTCATCGTCCTCATCCTCGCTGTCCCCACTCCGATGCTTTGGAATATGCATCAAGGAAAGGACCTTGCCGATGAAGAGGCTGTCCTCCAGTAGTCGGCCCCGCTGAGGCTTGGAACCCCCATCACCAGACACCATTTTTCACTTCGGAGAATATTCTATGAAATGACAATCGCCAATATTTTTCAACGTGGGATATTATTTTTGTTTACATTTATGACGTCATGGGTCGGAACGTATTTATTAGCATCTAATATTATGTTAAATGGACTTCTGAAAAACAATCAACAAAACCTTTACAGATCAAATATTAATAAATACTCAGAAAACATTTTAAAATAATGTACGTAAGAAGGTGATGTATTTCAAGCCAAGAAGATTAAAGAAGTAAATATGAGCTGGGGTTCTAATGCCATATAAATATTCATATGATTAATATACGTATTCCTTAATAGTAAGGAGATACCTTCATCCATTTCAACTTTATGAATGATCCTTAATGCTTAAATTTGGTAATTTTCTTGAGTAACATGATTACTTTTTTGTATTGAAAGATTTATTAATTCTCATTAAAAGATGTGGATAGCATTTTAGGGATGAAACACAAGCCGTATTTTTTATATTCCTCGAGAGGTTCTGTTAAGTTCAAAAGATGCATGGATGGCTATTTACAAGTTACGTCATTGGACTGCCTATAAAATATTTTATAACAGTGAATGTTTTGGTGAATAATTTAAATAACTATGTACTTTTCCAAAGCAGTAAAGTATTATAATGTGTTTCCTTAAATGCCTGAATGATTAATATCATTAACATTCTTTAAGCTAAAGTGGACTTCATCGTCCATTGTATATTCATACGTATGTAAGCGTTGCCTTCATAAAATATATTTATAATGGCAAGGACCCGATGTATTTATTAATATTTAGTAAAAAAAATATATAAGCTCATTGCAAGATTTTTTTTTTAATTCAAGAAAAATATTCTTGCTTTGATAATTATTATTGTTCTAGAAAAACCGGAGAAGGTGAAGAAATATATTTATTACATGGTCTTGCCCTATCCTCTTCACCAAACCTCTTAAAAATATATTCAACAAAATGTTTTGTCAATGAGATTTAAATATATATCTTCGAACAAAGGAAACGAAACATCAAAGCCATGATCTATATTTAATGAAAAAATAAAGTTTTGTAAGCATATTGGTCAATCATCGTATTTTTAAAATATAATTTAAAAGAATAATCTAATATTTATATTTATCCGTTTATAAGTTATATAGTAAAACTCCGAACTCCATCATTGCCTGTCCATTGATTCGCACACTTGGTCATGCGTACTGACAGTGATATGTGTGGAAGTGTTTGAATTACTTCGTTAGTTTCTCATCATTTTTAAGTTTTCAAATAAATTAATATATTTTAACTTTTAGCTCTGTCCCTTTAACATTTTAGACGAAATATATCATAATAAACCACCTCTGTTTAACAGGATGTATAGTTACATTGTATTAATTGCTAAAAATGTGGACAATTAACTTTTTTTAGTTGCAATATCAAACTTTAGCATTTCATTGGCGTAACTAATCAAATCTTTTTACCCTCACTTTTTTTAGTTTAAAATATACAAACGTTTATATCAGGCTTGTGAGCGTTCAGCTTTTTTTGCGTTCAGCGTTCCGTTCAGCGTTAAAAAAAACTAGCGTTCCGTTCAGCGTTCCGTTCAATGTTTTTGCGTTCAGCGTTCCGTTCAGCGTTTAAAAAAAACTAGCGTTCCGTTCAGCGTTCCGTTCAATGTTATTGCGTTCAGCGTTCCGTTAGCGTTCAGCGTTCAAATATTTAAAAAGAATTTCCAAAAAAGTACTGCGTAGTGATGACGTTTTTTTTTTTAGAAAAGAATTTCCCAAAAAAGTACTGCGTAGTGATGACGTTTTTTTTTTTAGAAAAGAATTTCCCAAAAAAGTACTGCGTAGTGATGACTTTTTTTTTTTTTAGAAAAAATTTCCCAATAAAGTACTGCGTAGTGATGACGTTTTTTTTTTTTAGAAAAGAATTTCCAAAAAAAGTACTGCGTAGTGATGACTTTTTTTTTTTAGAAAATAATTTCCAAAAAAAGTACTGCGTAGTGATGATTTTTTTTTTTTTTAAGAATTTCCAAAAAAAGTCAAAGAAAAGTTGGGAAAAATTGAACGCTGAACGCAAAACTCTTTTTTTTTGCGTTCAACGTTCAGCGTTCAAAAAAAAGTTGCGTTCCGTTCAGCGTTCCGTTCATTGAACGTGCGTTCAGCTGAACGCCGTTCAATTTTGCGTTCCGTTCACAAGCCTGGTTTATATATATATAACTGGAGCCGATATGTTAGGCATATATTATAATTCACAGTTTAAACCTTTTTTGCCTATTTGGTTCGATGGAATGCATCCGACTGGATATAAATAAGCATACTTGCGTGTAAATTAGTCTATAAAATCTAGGATCTTACCAATGAGGTTGATGAAAATTGGCCTTCCCCTCTCGAGATTTGAACCTGCGCCCTCAACATTGAGAGTTGAACATTTTTTTTTTCATAAAAATATATTTGTATGATAGAATATAATTTATTCTTCTATTAAAATTATTTTTTAAACTAATAAAAGTTATTTACAATATCAATAGAGTTTCTTAAAATCTGGTATCACATAATTTGTTAACAGTAATTTTAAATTCCTAAAATGACAACCAATTCTTTAAATCTAAGGATAAATGATTTAAAAAAATAAAAACGTTCGATAAGCAATAAAACATCAACGATAAAAATATTGACTTGTGATAGCATGAACCATAAATCAATTTCAATCATTTTCAGTGAGTGTGTGAGTTGAAATCCATTTTCGACATTTCTCTCCAGGGAGAAGGTACAATTCATTTATAATCCATCGCGTGTTACTGATTCTATCCACTTTTTATTCATTTGGTGTTTGTGATTCAATCCATAAAATGTAGTTAATCGTTTATCGATTAGTGTTCATTTTTGAATGCTTTAAGAAACTTAACAATAAACGATTTAATCTTTTGTTAGGAGGTCTAATTTAAACTAAAATGTATAGTTTAATGTATCTAATTTATTTAAACAAATGATGTTACTTATATTAGTAAACACGATATAAAATTAGGCAATAATTATCGTTTATTGCTTACTTTATTGCATAAACCATTGTCCATTCATTCCTTTGTAGGAACATTGGATGGAGACCTTTTTTATCTTTTAGTAGCACATCTGAGGGTCCATTCTTGTAGCTGTCTTTGTTGTTCGTCCTGTAAATTGTTTCTTATTGTTTTGATTCGTCCATCCTTGCCGTTCATAGTCGTCCTGTGGGATTCCTGATCTATTTTTGGGGTTCTCTTTTTCCGGACCCCCCCTTTGATTTTCACCCCCATGTCGACCGGTGGGGGCTGTTGGGTCGCCGAGGCGGTTCCCTCGACGTCTTTTACCCCGCAAGAGCACTCCGTCGAGCTCCTCCGCGTCATTTTCTCCCAAAACACGACTCCCGTCCTCGTGAACCCCAGTGAGAAGCCCTTCCTGGTGCTCTCCCTGCTTCGGGACTATGCAGGACCCTCCCTCCGTCACTCCGGGGCACGGGCGGTCCTTGCACTCCCCAACGAAAGTCAGGTCACACCCTGGAGAGAGTTCCTGGAGCGAAGCACCAATCTAGAGCCTCGGGGATTGCCGTACTCACCCACAATCAAATACTCCAGGAGGACGCGGATCTTGAGAACATCAGCCTCCTCATACTGGATGCGGCACATGTTCTAGTCACGGAGAATAAGTTCTTTAAAGGCAAGGAAAGAGGAAGTGGATGTTGACACTCTCAGATAGATCATGACAGCCCAATAGTGGAGTCAAGTTACTTTCAAACTTCATAGACTTTGAACAGATAAAACACAAATGTGTATTTAATCATTATATCTATACTTATAATTATTTTTTTTTGGTAAAAATAATTTTATTCCGTTACTGCAAAAAAGAATACAATGTAAAAAATACACTACATACAGATAACATAAGAAATCAAATCAGGACAGTTATGTAATAAAAACATCAATTAACATTATAGTTCAAAATTACTGTCCAGATAAAGAACCATATATATATATATATATATATATATATATATATATATATAACAACAATTGATAAAACTAATTTGCATTCAATACAAAACGGCGATGCATTCTTAAAATCCTTTTGATGTCGTCCCAATAGAATTTTGAACTGTTTGGATAAAGTTTAATGAACCATTTCCAAGTTGATGCTAACAAATTTTGACCTCAAAAGCAGAGTAAATATTATTTAGATGCAGGACATCTTAAATACCCAACTATGATGATGTATGTCTAAAAGAACCCTTGTAAATATTTAAAACATTTGAATGTAAGGAATCATCTAACTTGGATTTATGAATACCCCTAAACAACACCTTTTTTAAAGTATTGTACAACATTAAAAACACCTCGCATGAGAAAAGAAATATCTGACTGAAAAAAATATTTATAGCATCCGGAACACTCCGTATGAGAGAAAATAACTAAGTGATATGGATTAATTTGTGTAACAAATGGCAATGTTGCTAACTTAATATATTAATCTTTAATTTTTATTATATCAATGTAAAGTTAAAATTGTCTGTTAGTCAGTAAATATATTGAATCCAACGTATTAAGAACACTTATATATCTTACGTTTAATGATTTCGATAACATGCTAAAAATAGTCTTTTGTGGGGGACTCTTTCCATTCCATTTTTATAGAACACCATGAAATATTGCAATTCACTTTTTAGAATACGTGATATGAGCCTTTATTCGAAAGAAATCCTGCTCTGTTTGTACATAATTAATTAAAAATAATTATTTAAAACTGTACACACATTTCAATGATTTTTGAAATCATAAACTAGCTTGGACAACCGATGAATATTTTGTCGATCCCTACTACCGACGGTAGATTTATTCTAAATACCATTTTTAATTTTACCCCTATAAATTGTATTTATGTTAATCCCCAGCAGTAGATTTAATAGTAAATATCTTGATTACTCGAAAATTGACTGCACATTCTCTTCATAGATTTCTTGGGAATCGACTCATACTACCTATAATCCGTAGATTTGTATAAAAATATAAATATCGATTGGATACAACTGCCGATATCAGCGATATATATTACCGAATCCCAGCTCGTTATGTTGCATTCAACAGGATATATTTGTTTTGATCATATTTTATTTCAAGCATTTGTCCGTCTCTCATTTATTCATTCTTTTTACTTTTCTTCAGAGACCTATCCTGCAATAAAAGCCTCGGTTAGCGCTCGCGTTGTGACTCTAACGGCCTTTCTCTTCAATGGAGACAAGACCCTTCGCTCATTGGGCACACGGCTCTCCAAGTTGGAGTCCATGTATGGGAATCGTGTGGAGACGTCTTGCGACGTTCTCACAACGCTTCGCTATGTGTCCAAGCCTCGCTTCGGGATACTCTCCTACATCACGCCAAAGGACCCGGATGAAATGGAGCTCAAGATCGAAAAAAGCCTTGAGGGCTTCATTTCATTCCTTGGAACGCATCGATTCTCTCTTGAAGAAACCTATGGAGATGATTTTGATGATTTGATTCAAGTAGGTCACCACTTTTGTTAATGTAATAATCGAATGAGCTCACCCTTTATTTTTCTTAGGAAATTCCTAACCCAACACAGCTTCCACTCAAGCTCATTGATGAGTTCCTGAGCATCCTTCGGACCTGCGGTGTCTGGTGCGCGGAAAGAGCTGCTCTTCTCCTCACCATCAAGATATGCAAGCTCAAGACACGAGAGAAATACGAGCGACACTATCTCCTCCTCAGCGTGCTCTACTCTGAAATGCTCAAGATCTGCAAGCTCTGTGATGACGCCTTTGGTGAGTTGAGCGACAGGGAGAAAATGACCAAGTACGCCAAGCCCAAAATGCTTCGATTCCTCAGTGTTCTCCTACAATACAAGCCCGAACACATCCAGGACTTCCCAGTGCTTGAGCAAGCACTAGAGGAACAGCAGCCCAAGAAAAACTCTTCTCCTCCATCTGAGGAAGAGGATGGAGAAGAGGCGAGGTCCAAGGAGGAGGCTCAGCCTCCATTGCAACCCCCCAAGGAAGACAGACCGCCTCCTCCTCCCCCCTCAAGGTTTAGGTCCAAGAGCAAAAAGTACAACAGCTACGATGATCCCAATGCGCTCTGCGGCGTCATATTCGTTCAGAACAAATTCCTCGCTCAGATCCTTTTTCATTATCTGAAGGAAATGAGCAAGAGTGACCATAGATTCTCATTTCTGACTCCTCAGTACGCCGTTATACTTAAGGTAAAAAGGGTGAAGGAGTATGAATAACTACACTTTAACTTGAACTATTTTATGAAATAATAATAACTTAAAGACAACTGCATGGATACTATGGAGTCCCTAGTTGTTATTTTATCATGGAATCCCTTAAAGTTAGGATTAACTTCTTCCTACCACTTTATAAAGACTTTAGACTATAATAGTTACTACTTATTGTTTTTTGAAGTGTGTTTTAGATGATTATGGTTCTTTTAACTCCAGTATATATTCATAAAGAGAAGCTATATAAGCTTTTATCTTTTTTTAGTCTGAGGAAGAATCTGAAGAGACGGATGAGGGTCTGCTCAACCACCGGAAGCAGGAAGAAGCCTTGCGTCGCTTTCGCATGCGTGAATGCAACGTCCTTATCAGTAACTCCCTTCTGGAAGTAGGGATTGACTGCGTACGCTGCAACCTTGTCCTGGCCTTCGACGTCCCAGACTCCTTTCACACCTACGCCCACTACAAGGTCAAGGCCAAGTCCGCCCTCTCATGGTTCCTCTCCCTCTGCAAAGAAGGGGAAATCCAGGGCTACTTGGGATCCCTCCGCGAGTACGCCAGCATTGAAAAGTCCCTCGTGGACCGTTGCATGTACAAGGATCCTTCCTTGGAGGAACGCCTTACCTCAGACGCCAACAACGAGGGACTCCTTCTTCCCCCCTTCACCCCAAAGACCCTCGCACACCCCACGCTCTCACTCAAAAATGCTATACTCCTTCTCAACCGCTACTGTGCCAAGCTACCCTCAGACACATTTACACGGCTCACGCCTCTGGCAAGCGTCCGAAAGATGAGTGAGAACACCTTCCTCTGTGGCATACAACTCCCCATCAATTGCCCCCTCAAGCGAATCATCCTTGGACGCCCCATGCCCAATGAAACCCTCGCCAAGCGAGCCGCTGCCTACGCTGCCGTTCTGGAGCTTCATAAAATGGGAGAGGTGGACCACTTCATGAACCCCCTGGGAAAGGACGGACATGCCTCATATTTGGCGGCGAGGTACTTTAAGCAAGCCAACAAACAAGGACGGAATCATCATCATAAAAAGACGCCTCCTGAGAAGAAAACTGAGGATGTCCTATCGGATAAGCTACAAGAGATTACCCTTGAGGATGAAGAGACTCCATCATCCTCTAAAGTCTCGGAGATTAAAGAAATTAAAGCACCAAAGAATGGTGAGGAAGCCAAAAAGGATCCCTTGGACCCCTTACCTCGTCCAGGCACCACGAAGCGGCGGCAGTATTACTATAAAAAGATAGCAAGCTGCCTCAAGTCCCCTAAAGCAGCTGCTGTAGAGAACTCTCAAGGACTCTATCGTCTTTATACCCTAGACATGCATCTCTCTTGCCCAATCCCTGATGATCAAAACACCCGTGGACGGAAGATTTACCCTCCAGAAGACTCACCACAGGGCTTTGGATTCCTCGTTCAGACTCCTCTTCCACCCATTTGTCCCTTTCCCATCTACACGCGCTCGGGGAGGTCCTGGTGGAAATCAAGGAGAGAGATGGCTCACTTTCCTTGAGTCAGGAGCAGTTGGATCTTATCCTATGCTTTCATCGCTATACATTTTCAAAGGTGCTCCGTCTAGAGAAATACCCAATGCAATTCACGCCGGAGCGGAGTCACAACTCTATCTTGATGCTTCCCTTGTGTAAGTCCGGGGATACGACGGACATAGATTGGGAGTTCCTTGAGCGCATAAAGGAAGAGAATGAAAAGAAGGTGAGCGTTGTCTCTGATGAGGATCGGGCAGGCTATACTTTCCGCAAGGAGGACTACATGGATGCCGTCATCATGCCCTGGTATCGCAATCAGGATCAGCCTCAGTACTTTTACGTGGCTGAGATCTGCGATCACCTCGATCCCACTTCGGACTTCCCTGGGCAGGGCTTTGAGACCTTTTCCAAATACTATCAGACCAAATATGGCATCGGGATTCAGAACTTGGAGCAGCCCCTATTAGATGTGGACCACACTTCCCATCGACTCAACTTTCTCACGCCCCGCTACGTCAACCGGAAGGGAGTTGCCTTACCCACGTCCTCAGAGGAGACCAAGCGGAACAAGAGGGAAAACCTGGAGCAAAAGCAAATCCTCGTGCCGGAGCTCTGTCAAATCCACCCTTTCCCGGGTGTCTCTGGCGACAGACCGTGTCTTTGCCATGCATACTCTATAGGTTGAATGGTCTCCTCATTGCGGATGACCTGCGGAGTCTCATTGCACGGGAAATGACTCTAGGAAAGCCGGTCCTACCTCAAGACTTTGTTTGGCCGCCCCTTGACTTTGGATGGACCTTGGCGGATGTGCTCAAGAATAGGGAGGCAAGCAATGCCCTAGCGCTCAACGGACAGGAGAATCCGAAAAAGAGTCGAAGGGTAAGGAAAAATGAGCTTATTCATTATTAAATATGGTACTAATGATGGTAACACACTGGGACTCCTTTACAGAACTTGATAGGTTGAAAGTGTGTAAAGACGTGTTCAACATTCAGGTTAGACTCCCGAAAGGAGGAGGGTCAATTTTGGTCTACCCATTGATAAGATCCTAGGTTTGGTTGACTAAATTATTGCTAAAATCCTTATTTATATCCACACGGAAGCTGCAATTCTATCAATCAAATTGGTAACAAAAGAAAAAGTGTTCCTAGAAATAAGTCATCACTCGAAATTATGAATATTACCCTTAAGAACTCTTTCATATATATTCTAGATATTTGATCCACTGAATAAATCCCATATTAGTCTTATATTAAAGTGTATTGGATATTCTTCATTGCTTTGGTCCTCTCATTGTGGTGGAAGCTTCCTTATGATAATCACTAGATTTTATATCTTTAATTCAATCTTTGATGTTGAGGTGTAAAGATCAACACAGGTATATGAATATATCTAAACATATTTTCTCATGGGCCATTTGCTAATCCTTAGACTATTTCAATATTTCATATAATTACCTCCGCCAAAGGAGGTATTGTTTTCACTGGCGTTGGTTTGTTGGTTTTTTTTTGTCAGCAGGATAACTCAAAAAGTACGGAACTGATTCGGATGAAACTTTGTGGAGTTGTTGGAAATGCCAAAAGAAACAAGTGATTAAATTTTGGCATCTCTGAGTGCAGAATTAAGATGCAAAATGAGCTAAATACTAATAAATATTTCAAGTTAGCCAACTCTGGCAAAAGATGTCGCTGTGCTGTGAAATCGGGTGCCGGGAGCGTCTTCCTCTCGGAATTTCCGTCGAGGGGAACCCTCCCCGTCCCTCTACGCCGCCCCAGTCGTGAAAAATCCGCCTCGGAAGGCTCATAAGGACCCCGTGACGGCGGAGGTTTGCACTCTCTGAGTGTATATATGCCTCTAGTTATTATTATTATTAATAATAATTCAGTAAGGCAGTTCCTCAGCCTCAGTGAGAAAGTAGTAATTATTTTGTTTTGTCCTACATTCAGATAACTAGAGCTTTATTCTGACGATAAAAAAATGAAATGGAGAAATGAGTTACCGATTAAATTTAGTATAGGCTAGTTGGCGAGAACTACCATTAAATTATTTTCTTAGTGAGAACATTCCTCACTGTAAATTATACTTGGCGATTAAAGAAGAACCACAAATAAGATGTTGTTGAGTGTTTTGATCAAGTTGATGACTGTTGTAACAAAATTAAGGTCTTTTTTTGCCCCTGGGCTGAAATTCCTAATTTGAGTCCCATTTTTACGCAGATTCTAAAAAGGCCACTCAAAATATCGTCCGAAATAAGGTTTGGACTTATGGCCTTTTTTGAAAATCAGGATTTTCATCATTTTAATGGTTCACGCCAGTTATCTTCGTGCATAGTAAGATAGCCACAAATGTCATAAGTATTTATTTTTTATGTCAGTGCATTTCAAATCAGTTTTTATGATTTCAATATCTTTCGTACTATTCGAAAAATAGGCTTATATTCAAAAAGTTGATCATTTTTTAGTGTTCTATTTAAGCGGCTATATATTTTTTGTTTCAAGTTTATTGACTATAACTAATATATAATATATTTTTCGTATATGCCAATGCATTTCAAAACAGTTTTTATAATTTCGATATCTGGGATGAAAGTAAAGAAAATATCAATTTAGTATGAACAAGTATTGATCAAATTATAATAATAAATCATGAGGTTGCGTTACCTATAATTGTGATTTGTTGAAAAAAAAACATGTTCGCCTTTTTTGCAAGTTCTTAATGGAATTCTCTAAGAGTTTCTTAAATAATCTAAATCCCATTTTCCAAATCACAGTAACTCTCCAAATATTCAAATTATTAAGGAACTTGCTATGTTTTTTTTTCTAATAATCACTTTCAGCAACCGATAATTATTTTATAATTTGATCAATACTTCTTCATACTAAATTCCTACTTTCATCCCATATTGAAATTATAAAAACTGTTCTTAAATGCATTGACATATACAAAAATATATATATTTGATTATAGTCAATAAACTTGAATATAAAAAATATAGCGCTTAAATAGAACACTAAAAATGATCAACTTTTTGCAATATGAAGCCTATTTTTTCGATTATGATTAAAGATAGTGAAATTATAAAAACTGATTTGAAATGCACTGACATATAAAAAAAATACTTATGACATTTGTGGCTATTCTTACTATGCACGAAGATAACTGGGCGTGAACCATTAAAAATGATGAAAATCCTGATTTTCAAAAAGGCCATAAAGTCCAAACCTTATTTCGGACGATATTTGAGTGGCATTTTTAGAATCTGCGTAAAAATGGGACTCAAATTAGGAATTTCAGCCCAGGGGCAAAATCCTGTTACATAGTGTTATTTATACAATTTTCTTATGTTTCCCAGTGCATTTGTCTGTTAGCATCGGGTTGTTCTATTGGAGGTACACTTCCTAACATATTGCAGTTTTCTGTATGAATATTTTTTGCAATTTTTTCAAATCGAAGGTGGAGAATTTCCTCATGATTATTTAAGATAATTAAAAAAGCAAGAATACATACTTTGTTCGATTATGTCAATGATTTTATAAGGAACTGATAAAAAACCCTAAGTTATGTCATAAAAGTTTATTTCATGTACTTATAGACGAGTGGCAGGATATCCTGCCACTTAAGTTTGTTGCACCACAAGTAAAAGAAAATAATTGACCAAAAAATTAATGTCATGTTATTTTTATACAATTCATGAATCCGATTAGCTAAATTATTGGAAAATTTTGCTCTGAACTATACTAATACATGGCCATATTTATGAGACATAGCAATTCAAACAATTCTTAATATACTAGCTTGTGTTCAAAACTGTATTGACGAAACAATATATATATATATATGGCACTGAACATTATTACTTAGTTAACCTAAAATGTATAAAGAACAAGTTAAAACTTAAACAAAGGAAAAATATTAGATGGAACTTATTTTAAATCATTTTAAAGTGAATGGCAGGAAAACTTGCCACTCGGCTTTAATGGGGTAAGATGACTCTTTCAAACACCAATTTCGTCACCATAGCAAGACAAAGATCCTAACTCAACTTCCAAATTATATAATTCAAAGGGAATTATGTTAATATTTTTTATTTGTTTTAATCATTGAGTCATTCATTAAAAGAATAAATTTATTCGATTCAAAATAACATGAGGCTTTCCCCAAAGAAGAAAACATCGAATGGAGGAAGCCTATGGTTGCATGAGAGATGTGTCTACTTGTCAGTTCAATAAACAAAAAAGAATGACAATAATTAAGTGATATAAATTAATCAGAAAAAAAGTTGATCAATATTTGTATTGTTTGCCTTCGCTCGATGGTTGATTACGACTAACAAATCTTGATATTTTAAATTTATTCCAAACTCATAACGATTCCCAAGGAAATTGTGATTGTATATCAGATGATATTTTTGTACATGGCTACATCACTCTCCAAACTGAATAAATATTGATCAAATACCATTAAAAAGATATTAAAATAATTTGTAGAAGTACAGTCGGCCCTCGCTACTTCGCTCCTCGACATCTCGCAGTTCTTTTACTACTACGCGACGACGGCTTGGCTCCCGTTTTTTCACGGCAAAACGTCCACATATGTTGAACTCAATGGCATAATTTTCACACAAAAAAATTAAGTCTAATATTCACCTATTGATAAAAAGTAAGATGACGGCCCAAAAAAAGGTCCGGCCGCGTACATGCATTCAGACGCACGTACGACAACAAGGCAAAATGGTGGTAGGTTTAAATCACGCCGGGTGATGTCAAATCTCTCTAAATTTAATATATATCAACATCGCAACCCTCATGTATATCGTAGTGGTCGTGTAGTGGATCCGGGCCGTCGCGACTTTGCGAGGGACGACTGTAGCACCATTAAAAAAATATTAAAATATTTTAAAGTGTTGCAATTGTAGAAGTATTGAATGTTGAATGACATTATTTTCATATATTTTTTCATTCTTTCACTTCCAGATCGTCAACTCCACGACCCACGTCATCATAACAGAGACTCTAAGCAAGCGACATAACAACACCAATAGCCCCGCCATTGAAGAAATCCACGACGACGACGAAGAGACGGCGGAAGGAGAGAGCAACAAGAAGGAAGAGGACCTTACGAGCCTCAGCGATCGCCTCATGAACAAAATGAATGAGGAAGACAACAAGCTAAAGCAGAAGCAGCTCGAAATCGGTACTTGGAGCAACGAATTGATGGAGGGTGTCGTCAATGGGGGCAGGAGTAGGCGGAGGCCCTTCATCAAATTCCAAGACGAGTTCGACGAAGAAGACCTAGAGCTCCTTCTGGACCCCAACATGGCCCTTCCTGACAACTTAACGCTTCTGAACAACGAACTTCTCCCCAGGGTTGATCACGAGGCATCCAAAGGTGGATCCAAGGACTGGGGCACGGGGATTGAGCAAAAGATATTCCGTGTGGGCTCTCCAACTTTCTTCTCCAATCCAAACATTCACATACCCGGGATGATGGATGAAGATGATGACCTGGATGGACTCTCCTGTTCGGACTCTGAGGATGACGATTACTACTATGAAAAATTTGATACCTACCGCAACAGAAAGAGTACGGCGTCGGGGACAGCCCTGGACAGCGTGACACAGGATGGGAGTGGGCGTATCGAGTTCCGTGGTGAGAACATGGCTGAGGCCATTGAGGATGAAACAGAGGAAAACCTTCGAGTGGAGTCCCTTGCGCGTAATTTGGAGGAAGAGGCTAAAATGCTCAGTGAGGTCCCTTGGGATGAAATTGAAGGAGGGGGCGAAGAAGAAGATCCGGGGAGGGAGAAGAGTCTAGTGGAGCCACTTGAGCTGAATGTCCTTGTTCTGAAGGAGAATGAGTCCTTTAATCGATATGAGTCTTTTCCTGAGAAGAGTCCTGGGAGTGAGTATCCTCGGTTGGAAGTTGGAGAAAGTGAGTCAGTGGACGAAGAGTCCCTGGTTGAGTCTTTTAAGAATGAGTTCGGCATCAATGCCATGGATCGACTTGAGCCCATCGAATTCCCTCAGAAAACAGAGGAAGAAGAAGATGTTGTCTACGGTGTGTTACCCAGGGACTCTGACAAGAAGATGGAGTTCCACTTCGACGAGCAGCCGGAGTTGAGCTCTCATCCAGGTCCCAGTCCGAGTATCATACTTCAGGGTCTCACCATGTCCAACAGCAATGACGCCATCAACCTGGAGCGCCTGGAAACTATTGGTGACTCCTTCCTCAAGTACGCCATTACCTCTTACCTCTTCAAGGCCTACGATAGTGTCCACGAGGGACGGCTCAGCCACTTACGCTCAAAGCAAGTTTCTAACCTCCACCTCTTCAAGCTGGGCCGCAAGAAGCGCCTTGGGGAGTGCATGATCGCTACCAAGTTTGAGCCACACGACAACTGGCTACCGCCCTCCTACCACGTTCCCCCGGAGCTAGAGCAGGCCCTCATTGAATCCGGAGTGCCGGCAAACCTTTGGAACATGGCGGAGTTCCCCAGTGCGGACTTTGGACGAATGACAACCAAGGAAATTGTAGAGCTCATACAGGAAAAGAGCCTCCGCCTCGCACGTCCAAAGGACTCCTCCGTCCAAGATCTTCCCTCCTTTGTCCCTTACAATCTCCTTACGCAGCACAGCATCCCCGACAAGAGCATTGCGGACTGTGTGGAGGCTCTGATTGGGGCATACCTAATTTCATGCGGCCAACGGGGAGCCTTACTGTTTATGACCTGGCTTGGACTCAAGGTGCTGCCCCTGACGAAGGGAATGAGAAGGACGAAGGAGGGTCATCCAAGGCCTCTTGTTCTTCTGTGAGCATTGGCCGGGAACTGAGCTTCTTTTTGAGTGGTTATGAGGAGTTTGAGGACCTTATCGGCTACAAGTTCCGGGACAGAGCTCTCCTCCTCCAGTCTTTTTCCCACGCCTCCTACTATCCTAACCGCATCACGGACTGCTATCAGCGCCTGGAGTTCCTTGGGGACGCCATTTTGGACTATCTTATCACGCGGCATCTCTACGAGGATCCCAGGATGCATAGCCCCGGGGCTCTTACGGACCTCCGCTCTGCCCTAGTCAACAACACCATTTTTGCCTTCCTCGCCGTCAAGTTCCAGTTCCACAAGTACTTCAAACACTTTTCTCCCGGACTCGCCACCGTCATTGACCGCTTCGTCAAGCTACAAGTTCAAAATGAGTACAAAGTCTTTGACGAGTTCTATCTCATTGAAGACGAAGATGAGGCACTACCAATAGTGGGAGTGGCGGACCGAATACTCATTCAGAAGAGGCTGAGGACATCGAGGTTCCAAAGGCACTAGGCGATATATTTGAGTCTGTGGCCGGAGCAATTTTCCTGGACAGTGGCCAGAGTCTGGACGCCGTTTGGGCCATTTATTATCGCATGATGAGGTCAGAGATCGAACAGTTCAGCTCCAACGTTCCAAAGAGCCCTATTCGGGAGCTCCTTGAGTTGGAGCCGGAAACAGCAAAGTTTGGGAAGCCTGAGAAGCTTGCGGACGGCAAGCGGGTCCGTGTGAGCGTGGAGGTCTTTGGAAAGGGAACCTATAAGGGCATTGGACGCAATTATCGCATAGCTAAATGCACAGCGGCCAAATGTGCACTTCGAGCTCTCAAAAAGTCGCAACACAAGTGAATCATGGACGTTGAGGCAGGGCCCAGACAAATCCCTGTGTAAGCGTTTGAGGATCAAGGTGTCTCGTCTGTGACCCCCTCTCAATTTGTGATCTGTTTTTGTATGTATGTATAGAAATTATGTAACTCATGCAGATATGAAGGATAACAACCCGCCTCCTCCTCCTCCATAGCCTCATTATCATCATCATCATCTTATGTCAAGACTAAAAAACTATATTTCATTTTTTTGTTCTTCATTTGGTATTTTTTAAATATATATATAAAAGAACACGAACGTAGTAGGACTGAGTTAACAACAGACAAGAATTTAACAATGATGAGACATTCTTCACTTCACTCGATTTGGCGTCAGGTAGAACCAGTGAAGGGATAGTAGCTTTGAGAACTCCTTTTCATCCACTCCGTAGTGGCTGTCTGAGATGATGAGGTTAAGATTCCAGTCCTCTTCCTTGATGCGCCCACATATCCGACTGATGTCTGAGGCCTTGATGTCGAAAGACTTGAGGTTTCCTAGGGTGGAGAGGCGGGGTAGGCCCTCTAGGAGAAAGTCCAGGGACTCCCGGTTCATCTCCGGGGCGCGGAATATGATGAAGGTCTCCAGAGATCCAAGGGACTCTGACCAAGACTCCAGATCTGACTTGGTCAAGTCGTTGACTTCGAGGACCTTGAGGGTACGTAGGACTCGGCTGTTGCGAAGAAGGAAGCCAAGGCAGTTCTTTGTGAGCCCTAGGCAGGATATTTCCAAGTCCCTCAGGTGGGGCAGGAGACCACTTGACTCGGATTCTCGGAGCTTGGAGGCGTTTAGAACGGGGGTTTCGTTTTGAATGATGAGATGAACCAGGTTCCGGCAGTGGAGTGCAATGTCCGTCAAGTCGATGCCTCTGCACTGTATTTTAAGACCCTTGAGCTGTTCTCCAATGACGTTAAAGCAGGAGACAACGTCCTCCACGACAATGTTTTCCAGGGTCAAGTACTCTAGTCGCTTCCAGTTGGCAAAGACCCCGGCCTGAAGGCGTCGTAGGCTATTACTCCCCAGGAACATGGTATTGAGGAGGGGGCAGACGTTCCCAATGGTTTGTAGCTTTTGATCCGAGGGGCCCCGGTAGAATATTTCCGTGAATTTAGTGCTGAATCGCTCATCATAGCCAAAGACTTGTTTTAGTCCTGCAGAGGCAAAGACGAGGTATCCCAGGGAGTGAACGTTTGGGCAGACGTCGATGATGATGGAGGCCCCATCTCCCTTGACGCGAGTGTTTTCCAGGCGGAGCTTCTGCAAGGAGTACCGGAGGGGAAGACGAGACAGTTCCAAGGCGGGGTTCTTGATCACTTCGTAGAATGTCTTTTTTAGGTAGAGGTACTGCATGGGAGGAGATCGCTGGGAGTGAAGGGAGTGTCCCATGAGGGGTCCCCCGGGTGCAGTCGCAACGCTCTCCGAGGGGTCTGGAATGGGTTTGTCGAAGTGAGGATGGGGAAAGGCCCGCTGGCATTTTCGGTTGGAGCCCACGGTCTTCTCACGGTCCCAGCACTCTGTGAATATCTGCTCCGGGTCCTCGAAGAGAAGACATATCACACCAAAGTCCGTGATGATGTCCGCACCCGCTATGTCCAGCTCCACTAAGTTTGGACAGGACCGACCTGGAATGAAAATTAAGTTTAAATAAATTAATCATCCTTCATAAATCCACTACGCTTGGACAGAATCCATCTGTAATGAGAAGGGAATATAAACTGACAAAGCCATTTACTGAAATTATGTGCTTATGTTTTTATGGTATTGAAGCCGCGTCCATTGAACATATTCTTAGACTATAGTTGATGTTAACTTCGACTTTACTATGAGCGTTGTGCAGTTTGAAATCATAGAGATCTATAGGGACCAGCGCCATCAATATTGAGAGCAGAACAACTGAACACTTTCTCCCAAAAATTGAGCATTGGATTTTCCTTAGGCTCGGAATAGAACAACATGATAATAGAATGAACTCATATAGGCCTGCCTTTATAGGTTTATCCTCAAATAGTTATCTATAGACATACAGACTTTCAAAAGCATAGTGCCACTATTAATAAAATATGATATTAACAATTTTAATTAATCTCTATTATTTATTGTTAGAAAACATTGTGCATTTCACCCTTCAAAATTACATGATAAATAAGGATAATAATACTGAATGCTTAAGCTTACGAGCTCCAAACAAGCATAATTTTAATAAACAACATTAATAGTAAAGTATACGGGAAAGACTTGGATTATTATTTTAATGTCATATTTGTTTATTAGCTAAATATATCCTTTAGAATTAACTGAACATACTGTAACGACTATGATTAAACATATAACAAATGTTTCCAAGGTTATGTAAATATATACATAACACAAAAATAAAGATAAGCGTATGTACTTGTATGATTAAGTTACATAACTCTAGAGTTCATAAATTTGCGGCTTTAAACTCAAGCATTAAAGACGGTGTTGAAATGGACAAAGCTCAATATGCATTTATGTCATAATTGCTTAATTAAAATCAATATTCATTGAAATGATATTTTAATTATTAGCTAACATACTATATATATATATTTATATATCGCAGTAGAGATGGAGATCCAGTAGAGTCGTTAACTCTTCCGGTAGAGATCGTATCCTCCCCTAGGAGAAACTACGATCGTGATCTCTATCAGAAGAATCAACGACTCTGCTAGAAGAGATCAGGAGTGTTATATTTTATAGGACGGATGTCGACTTAAATATGGAGATGGTAAAGAATATGATATTCAAACTATTTTTCTCGTGTCCGATTTCTTCTCAAAATAATATCTAATTATTTATTATATGGGTCGGCAATATAGATACAATTTTAGTAAAACATTGCGTCGCATTTGCTTCCTTGGACACAGAAATGAAATAATTGCTACCAAAATATAAAAGTCAAATGAAACATCGTAAAATACTATCTCCACATTTAAGTCGCCATCTCCCGTAAAAGAGATAAGTATCGTAATATCTACCAGGAGACTCAACGATTCTATGGGATCTCCATCTCTGCTGCGAAATATAATATATATATATATATATAGCAGATTATATATCATACGAAAAATTCCTTATCGTTCGTTTTTCTTGATCTAAAAAAGGTTCTTATTTTTTTCAGAATGATTCGGGCGAACCAAATTCCATCGTAATCGTCGTTCTATTTTTGGCGCCAAAAAAAGACAGATTTTTTTTTTTCGATATGGCGAGACAGAAATTTCATATGACAAATTTCTAAAAAACGTCATCACTTTTTCGGAAATCTCTTTAAAAAAACGTCGTTTATTTTTTCAGAATGGCGAACGACAAACGACGAACGATTCAATTTAAAATTAACAGTAAACGACAACTTTTGGCGAACGACAATTTTTCGCGAAGGTCAACAAGTCTGATATATATATATATAATTCCAAGAATAACCTTTTGATGTTAAGCATTGGAATAAGTATTCAACAACTAATACTCAAATATTTATGAGGATGTTATTATAAGAAACCATATAGGTAAAAAAAATATCCCGCATTCACTACCACTGCCTGATGATTAAGTGAAAAAAGTATGGGACTCAATACAAATTGAATCTGCTTTCAACACAGACTCATAAATTCAATACGTCAACATATATAAAATAGATATATCAAATCAACAATTGTATTCAGAACATATTTAAAAAAGTCTAAAAAACTAACAATTTCTCGTTTTTTATTATGAAGAACTACGAATAATTTGATTCCATCAAAAACTATCACAAATTGCTTTATATTTATAACAAATTCAGATTTATTTCTTATATATACTCTATACAAGTCTATTGTTGTCTTAAATCAGGAGCGCAATTTCTACTCATTCTGGCTCATAGACAAAGACCTGTCACAAAAAAAGCTTTCCCTCGTCTCTTTTAGACCTTTAAAATACTATGAATAATTTAACTCTCATACAAGTTAGAAAGCTTTAAAAATATACTTATATAGACAACTTTAAGTGATTCAAAAATGAAGTGCCAAATAAATAAAATTACTTTTAAAGCCTCAATGCGTGACAAAGCAAGTCACAATACAAAAATGTGCCTCAATAATGTCTCAAAGTAAAATATTCGTTAGAGACGAAAGAATATTTGTTCATATTTCCTTCGTCATAATAAATGTGAGTTAATAATGTATTAGGTTTAATAACTATCATCATAAAGAAGTTAAACACTCGTTCTAGGGTTTAATTATAACATATTGAGAGGTTGACATAACAAATTTCTTATAGTGGGGTTTGATAAGCTACTCAACTCATGGTCTTAGTCACAATGAAATCAAAATGACAGACGACTAGACCCATGGACTCTTTGCGTTAGAAGATCAAATGACTCGGATCTTATCAACATCATGGAAGAAATAAAATGGGCCAATAATCAGTCGACGTACAATGGTGTAGACACTCTACCCAAGCTACTGTATTAATGTGATATTCCTTGAGCAGTGTAGTTGTCTTAGTCACAATGAAAACAAAATGACAGACGAATAGACCCATGGACTCTTTGCGTTAGAAGATGACTCAGATCTTATCAGCATCATGGAAGAAATAAGATGGGCCGACATACAATGGTGTAGACACTCTACCCAAGCTACTGTATTAATGTGATATTTTTTGAGCAGTGTAGTTGTACATTTATGTCTAAATGAATGTAATTGCTACAGGGTAGTACAAACAAAGTCCAAGAGAGAAGAGCGCGTTCACTCTTTACGGTTATGTGCTCAAAATGCTAAGCTATTGGGTAGTTATATTTATTGTCTGTGTTAAGAGTGTTTTTGTTGTTCATTTCATACTAAAAATATTCATTGTTCGCCAATTATGGGAGATAAAAAAATCGAACAAAATAGATAATAAGAAAAAAAAACGTTTAGAAAAAATGTATCCAAAATGAATGAAAGCCATTTTTGAATAATATATAGACAAATGTCATTTTATGATTAGTTTTAAGAATGACGCTACTACGTATTTTTTTAATAAGAAGCAAAAACTCATATTAAAAGTCCTATTGACTATAGCTAAGTCACATCAGTAGGAACGTGTTATAAGAATATTGTACTAGAGTATTTAAATCATATTGAAAAATTACGTTTCCCCCTCTTTTTTTCATGACATTGCTTTTAAATGTTCTTTGCATAAGGTTAAATATAGGGATGATAGTGGTGTCCCTCGGATAAGGTTTAAGCTCAATTCAAAAGGAAAATATAAGATTCTTGTCGATAGAATAAGGGGATAGTTGAGGCCAATTAAAGGTATGGTCACAATAAAGAATATTAAGATGAGACTGGCGTCCTGGCCATTAGGGGAGAGTAGTTAAAACAAAGTAAAAGTATTGTCACACAAATAAAAGATCAACATTAAGATGTCCTACCGATAAGGTTTAAACATAGATTGGTAGGAACATTCCTCTTGAGCGTCAAGTACTTGAGGCATGATCCTTGAGCGATGACGCTATTAAGGGAGTTGCTATAGCAGAGTTCCTTGGGGATGACGAGCTTCTCCAGGTGGGGACACTTTTCTCCAATCAGCTTCCAGAGACACCGTGCAACTTCCTCAATGCGATCATTATCTGGCCAATCTTTGTTGGTGCTGAAGTCAAGGCTGGTCGTCTCTGGGCTTAGGAGTAGCTCAAGGAGGCGAAAGGAAGGAAGGCCCAGGAGTTGCTTCTCTTTTTGAGATAAATGATTGGGAGGGATGGAGGAAGAGGAGGCTGAGGATGATGTGAAAGCGTTTTCCGGGGTGCAAACCTGGTGGAGGCCCAGTATGACTAATTCCACCATCTTCCGAAGGACCATATCCCTCAGCACACCCCGGAGGCGACTCAATTCGCTCTCCAGGGACGCAAAGAGAGACTCAATGGGCCGTGAGTAGGTCTTTAGGAGGCGGGACTTGTCCTGAAAGAAGCTTAGGTAAAAGAGGAGATTCATCTCATCTGAGAGGTAGTCAAAGTACACCCGGAGACACTGATCCTCCAGGCTTTTGGGACTCCTCTGGAGAACTTGAGGCATTTCTGCAAATAAAAACAAAAATAGGGAACATTATTATATGATGATTAGTCTTAGGGACAGCAGTTGAGGAGGGTATGAGACATTAAGTAAATATATGTAGTAATGTCATATTTTTATTAAGAGCGTAGATCTATATTTAACATGGGTTTGAATATATATATATATGTAAAATATATAAGATTCTAAAAGGAAAGACGAATAAAAGTAGTTATTAGTACAGCAGTGGCATATGGTTAGTGTATACATGTTATAGTAAGAAAACGTAATTAGGGAACACGCGACATGGGGCCTACCACTGGCGCATTGATTTAAGACCCCAATATTTCATAGTTATGGCCATTGGAATCTGAGGATCAGTAGGGGACTGGTTTGAAGTATCAATGGCATAATGTTGCTCCCTGATGACCCCTTCGAGGTAGACAAATCTAATTCTCATGATTGTGGCATGTAAAATCAATGACGATGCTTGATTTGAACCCCCAGTAATGTCATGACGAGCAAAATGATGGAGTTACTTAAACATGGGCTTATTGAGGACTTCTGATGATACATATGACGTCGCGCTGGATTCTTACTGCTACATATATCTATAGTTGGTATAGGGATGGAACTTTTGGTATTTGGTAGGGATCACATAGATTGTCATGAGTTAATAGAACATACATACATATTTATGGTGGGGCATTTCTTTAAAATAGGACTGAGATGGGGGAGGGGGATTGGCTACTTTATCTTTCGTCTGTTTTCTGCTTCATTTTAACGAAATAATAGTAAGTTTTTTTTAAATTCATGGAAGCAGCCTTGATACGATGTATCCAACTTAATATTGCTTTTTTATGAGTCTTTTTTGTCCGGCTCTTCATCTGTCTTTTTTTGATGTATGAAGAGTAGAGGGAACATGCCCAGGAGGCATCCAATGATGATTCCGATGGTTCTCCCGGCAACGGATGCGAGTCGAAAGGGTTTTGAGTGTAGCTGCTTATGTGATACCTTGGGTGGTCCCCCAGCGAATAGCTTGGAGGCCATTCGCTCCACGTACCAGGCGGATCCCATGCCAAAGACATCCGAGAGTGTGTTTCCGAGTGCGGCAGCAGCCATGGTACTGATACAGAAGCTCGCTCCGATGCTCCACTCGATGTACTCCCCTGCAAGGATCATCACGGCGTTGTCCAGGAAACCAAAGCCCACAAAGGGGAGTCCCGAGTAAAATAAATGTGCACGGAGAAGCTCACGGCTACCAGGGTCACTCAAGGAGGGATTGGAGGCTTCAGAGGCCTCCAGGGCACGAATGAGTTCCTTTCGATCCTCGGAAGAGAGGTTTTGAACATAGGCGGTGGCTGTGCTCGGGGTCATAAGGCTCCGAGACAGGACTCGAGAGCGAGTAAGAAATGCCATACTCACCCCAGGGAATCTCTGACACACTCCGATGAGAAGTCGATCCACTTCTAATGTTGGGGGTAATATAAAATAAAAGGCGTGACGTCAGAAATACACAAATAGGGAACAGTGCCCTTCTTAGGTACCCAAGGAATTGTTGAATTTCTTACGAGTATATTTCTTAAAATTCAATGCAAATTCAAAAAAATGTAAATTTAAATACATAATGTAATAGAATAATGGGTGCCATTGCTACTTGGGATCCCACAAAAACACTTCTCTTAAGCTTCCTTTTTATGACTGAATATGCCTATGGTTATGAGTACTTAAACCCACCACCAACAATAAAAAACGAGTCTTTAAGTAAACCTATGTCTCCTAAATGTCACTAAGTCTAAGACAATATATGTACGGAGGGCTCTTATATTTTTTAGACAGCCTTTATAAAATATAAGAAAAGATTAATAAAAATATATATTTTTTTCATAGGACGCCATATAAAAAAGAAGGTATACTTCCAAGAATCAATTAAGGCTTCTTCCAAGATTTGTGCAAGGCGTGCTCAATTGAGCTTTTATTAGAATAAACGTTTGTCAATGAGAACAATTGATTTGTCATTATGATTATTACAACATAAAATATATGCTTTTTTTGCTTCGTTTAATTACAAATACGCATCAACCATCTTTTTTTCAGAAATAGTCTTGAGATTTTTTCAAGATTATTCTCCAAATCAGGAGAAGAATGAAGAAAAAGGATCTCAACATTTAGTGTTTATAGCAGCAGGAGCTTGGATAAAAGGTGATCTCCAGGGGTGTGTAATGACATAATGTAGTTATTAACATTAACGATACTAAAATGTGACGCTGTCATAACCAAAGTCCAAAATATATTATAAAAAATGCGAACAGTTAAAAACGAAGATCTTTCTTCAAATTGCTTCAGATATGAATTTTTATTGAAATGCCTTTATTAATATGATTGTTTCAAAATTATTTGAATGGTTTTTTTTAAATATTTGTTTCGTTTAAATAATTGTTATTTATGGATCATTTATTCATTACGTGTCTGTACAAACCTTTTTGCCTATCTTTGGTTTAATTTGTTGAAATATATGCCCACTGGGCCAATAAAAAAACGATACTAAATGATGAAGTTTAATCGTTTATCCCTAAGTTTAAGAACAATGTCGTTCATAAATGAGGAATCAAAACAATTTGCAGCCATACCTGTCAATAGCGGTCACACAAATAAAGCATTCTTTATATAGATGCCACCTGTCTCTAACGTTCATTTATACGGATTCCCTTGATTGGCTGCTAATGGCAGGCTTAAGCGTATTATAAATGTATTTTTTATTTGTCGCAATAAACAAGAAGGACATTAACCGCAAAAAGTATGGGGATTGCTTTGCTCACCTGAGATAGAAAGCGAAAAAGCAGCTGTGGATTAAATAGAAGAATCGCCATAGATAAATCTCACCGGAACAAACAATCCACGAGTCACAACCCTCTCCCTTTCACTGCCTTTGATATAATTTTATAGGCGCAATGGAAAAATAAATGACTTCATCATCAAAATTGTCCTAATAATTGGAGAAAGAATATGAAAGCTATTGGCTATTGTTGATATTATATAACCTCTTAGGCTACCTTGATTCACTTCATATAAACTAGTTTATTTATAAATAGATTTTCAAAACAGCCTTAATATATATTTTTTTAAATCCATAAAAATACACAGACATCATTGGATAACACGTAAAAGAGAGTACTTCTAAGATCTAATTAATGGTTTTCAGGGAATTTTATATCATTCCTCCATTGACGTCCACGATGGCTCCTGTCATGTACTTCGCCTTGGAAGAGGCAAGGAATCCCACCACTTCCGCTATATCCTCTGGTTCACCTTGTCGGCGCATGGGAATGGCAAGTAGAGCCATTTGCTTCAGCTATGGAGAGAGGGACAAGAGAGGATTATTGTTAAGTAAGGATATCACTACTCCGAGAACTTTTTCTTGAACGAGATAGGTGGACGAAAAAGACGCAGCAATGAAAATAATAGGTGTTATGCAATAAGACATCACTCTGGTCGTGGCTGTTGAGGTTCGAACATCAGATAATCAAAGATCATTCTTAATTTTGTTCTCATGGATCTTTCCCCATATCATCTACGAATCCTTTGAATTGGTTCCAATTATGATAAATATATGGAGAAGGAAAAAAGGTTAAGTATTTTACACATTTTTAGACTCCAAAGTTATCTATCAATATTTATGAAATATAACAACTCGTCTCGCTTAAAAGGACCATTCATATTTTTGGCTTCGACATATATGTCGATAAATGGATGATAGATAAATTCATGGAAAAAGAAAGGGAATTGAGTTGCCAATTTAAAAAATAATGTTTATTAATGAATTTGCGAGAGACATCATAGTAACATTCTTAATTAACAATATAAATTTGATAGAAGAAGCGCATCAGCTCATTATAAAGGTATCAAGTGAATAAACGTGCTCAAACACATATATATATATATATATGACCGATATTAGGAACATAGATTATAAACACTAATGCATTTTTGTCACAACAAAACATAGTTAATTACATAAGTGGACTTTAAGAGATAAGAAATATTAGTAACGGGGGTAAATGTCCGGGGGCGGTTGTCCTAAACTCCTTAGTTATATATTTTTCAACTTTTCTATGGAGTAGTTGTAGGTGCCAAGGATAACTTAGGTAAAAGCACTCATTCCCGGAAATTACCGGGCAACGTCAGCTTGCATCCGCTAGAAATAGATAATATTGAAATATTGTATTCAAAAAAAGTGTATATAATGTTCTGTATCCCTGAGTTAATTATCTCGCCTCAATTGCCACGAGTCAATTGATGTATTACTATTGTACTTTATCATTTACTTTTTTAATTATTAACATTCCTTTTCTCTAAACCAATCACGTCCCATAAAACTGAGTAATTATGGTACTCTTAGTAATGCGCTCAAAAAGCTGTCTGCTAGTTATAAACCTAATATATAGTTAATATATAGCGGGTAGTTCAAAGCAGTATATATATAAATGAACAAACTATAACATTATTAGTCCTTCTAACTTACATTTTCGGGAACGTTCTCCGTCATGGGTGTATTTATAAATCCCGGACAAACGCAGTTCACTCGAATATCAAATCTAGCAAATTCCTTCGCTGCACTTTTAGTAAAGCGATAACACCTCCCTTTGAGGCCGCGTAATTCGTCTGACCAATGTTCCTATTCTCCCTATAACGCTGGATATGTTGACGATAGATCCACCGATGTTTGCCCGCTTGAGTGCCTGACTCCCGTGCTTTGTAATGAGATATGTCCCTAATAATAAAATAATACAAGGTTTAATTTCTGCTTGTCCTCTACTAAGTAGAATCATCCAATGTTTGATGTTACTTAATTTTAGAACTTTAAAATTAGATATGCCCTACAATAATATCTACATTTAAATATGTTAGATTCGCCTTATCATAAGTAAATAATAGACGCCATGTTTGGCAATTTAATTTTTAGAAGGCAATGGCCGTGTTAATTTTCTCATTGTTTTCTAGCAAGGTAGGAGATCGAAGAAACCGTACCGAACAATAAACTATAACATTATTAGTCCTTCTAACTTACATTTTCGGGCAAACGTTCTCCGTCATGGGTGTATTTATTAAATCCCGGACAAACGCAGTTCACTCGAATATCAAATCTAGCAAATTCCTTCGCTGCACTTTTAGTAAAAGCGATAACACCTCCCTTTGAGGCCGCGTAATTCGTCTGACCAATGTTTCCTATTTCTCCCTATAACGCTGGATATGTTGACGATAGATCCACCGATTTGCCCGCTTGAGTGCCTGACTCCCGTGCTTTGTAATGAGATATTCCCTAATAATAAATAATACAAGGTTTAATTTTCTGCTGGTCCTCTACTAGTAGCAGCGATCATATAATTATATTTCCATGTTACTTATTTTTAGAGCTGACTTTAAAATTAGATATGACCTAATAATAAATACTACATTTAAATATGTTAGATTATCCTGCACCCATAATTAACAATAATGATCGCCATTTTCAACAGCCCTAAGTAAAAGACGCCATGTTTGGCAATTTACATTTTTTAGAAGGCATTTTACTTATTTGCATTCTTACATTATTTATAAAAGTAACATAACAAAGTCGATTTATTAAATTAATTTTTGTACGTAAAAATAGAATCCGAACATTAATAATTATGAAATATGAATAAATGAAATATATAACTTAAAAAACTTTTTGAAATTATATAAGACAAGCAAATCTTTTTTTATTTAATGTTAAATGACTAATCATTTATAAAATGCTTCATATTTTAAGCCATTAATTTATCTCATACAAGAAATGAACCCAGGAATGAGGATTTTTTAAACATTTAAATAATATCTTATAGTATATATACTTTTTCAAAGCAAAGCAAATTGTTGTTTCTATAGAAATGAGGTATAAAATTAACATCCTTCGAGATATATTGAATCCATTGGTTTGTTGATTTAAAACAAGGAAGGACTAATCATTTTGTGATTGAAATGTTTGTGAGTATTTTTTGAATGGATGTCTAAGAATTTTTCCATCACAACTATGGTAAATGGGGGTTACAAATCCATCGTCAATGGTTCCATGATCATTAAATATCATAACTTTATCTGGGTGAACACGCGGGTTGATTGGCAGTGGATTTCTAGCCACCATTGTCAGAGTTGGGATCAAAAATTGAATGTGTCTAAAAAGTGTCCGTATAAAAATTGTCCCTATAAGACAGTTATGGAACTTTTATTTAAATATAGTGATTATTGTTGAAATGCATGATTCACCTTTAAGATTAACGTCGATGACTCTATCCCAATCCTCGTCTTTCATTTTGAGCAAGTACCCATCGGTCACGATACCAGCATTGTTCACAATGAGTCTGGAGGCCGTCCAACTCCTCAAGTACCTTAAATGTCAAAGAAATCCCAAATATGAAGCATTATACATACACATATCGGTTAACTCACTTGAGCGTATAAGGACTTGACGTCCTCGGCTTTAGCAACATTCACTGAAAGGATCCATGTCTTTGATCCTTGAAGTCTTTCAAGTTTGAGCAGGCCTGATAAAAAACAACAACATAGAGGTCATTATATAGATCTATGTATGATATAAAACTCCACTTACGGAGAGAATATCTTCCTTTTTCTCGTCATGGAATCGAGTGCCTATGACAGAGCAGCCTTCGTTGGAAAGGACCCGGCAAATGGCTTTGCCGATCCCTCCTCCAGCGCCGGTTACAAGAGCAAGTCTGCTAGCCAATGACATTACTCCTCTGTATGTGTCAATGGAGATCGATCCAGATGAGATCTCTATTTAAATCTCTATTAGAGAGTTAAAATAAATAAAATGAAGATGCTGTATTAAAAATAGGAAGGAATTTTCAGAGAATTGTACTGAGGAGGTTGGGAGCAAGGCATAAGGTTGAGAGTCTTCACTATGCACAATTGATCACGTGGGTTGGCTCAAAATATTATTTAAACTATTTCATAATAATTATTTTTTAAATACACCTTTTAATTTAATAAAAGGTCTATTTAAAAATCTCAGGCTCTCAAGTCTCACGCATTTCCACCCGCTTACACGCCACACATTGTATTTCTCACGCAATTAAATTATCACGGTTCGTTCTTTGAAATTCTTTTCTAAAAAAACGTCATCACTTTTTTCGGAAAACTCTTAAAAAACGTCATCACTACTTTTTTAAATATTTTAACGCTGGTTAAATCTCACTCTGAACTCACTTCAAAACTTGAGAGCCCTGTAATTATGATAATTAAAAGGTCTATTTAAAAAATTATGGATCTAAAAGGACAATCCTAACAAGAAAAATTCCATGCTAATGAAGAGTAAAGAGTCTAGGTCTTTTACTCAGATTATTGAAGAGAGACGAGGATCCCAATCGAAGGTCATTGAAACCATAAGAGATGGGGAGATGTTGGGTTTGGTTTGGGGGGCAGCATTCAATTTGCCCGAATTTTAACAAGAACAGTTAAATCGGTTGAAAAAAATTATCGAATGAAGAAAGCTTGTAATTAATATTTTCTTTATAGTAATAACATACTATTCATTACATTATTTATTTGGTTATAATTCAAAATCCGGTTGCTTTCATAATTTCATTTTTTTTCAACTTAAATGCCGAATACCCAACCAATTTGCCCGAATTTGAGAACTCACCCGAATTTTGGGGGAGGCAGATCACCCTGTTGCCCCCTTTCTCCTACAATCAGTCGTTTATATAATTTTCTCCGAAAATGAAAACAAATGGGTAATCTATATATTTTTTTAATTTCTTATAAAAGTCGTAATTGAATTAATCGTTTATCTTTTCCCATTTTTTGGGGATTAGCGATAAGGTGTGCATGTTAACTTTTTGACAACTTGTAGATAAACAATAGCGATTAAAGTTAGACCTATGCGATAAATATAGTTTATCGCATGTGGAAATTACTCACATTTATATAAGATGAATAAAAAAATTAATTGAATATAATATCTTAGAAACGGGAATATAATTTTAAAAATCTTTATCTTACATTTATTACATGGAATAAAGTATTGTATTTTCTTGTCCATCATTTGAATGTATCGTTGTCCGTTCCTCATTTTTGAGGTCTAGCAATACGTGATGAACGCCAGCTTTTTGATAACTTAGCAATACACTATATGGATAAAAAGTTAAATCTCAGCGATAAGTATCGTTTATCATTCATTTTATCATATGCAAAAACCACTGCTGTCGAGTCAAACTCGAGTCAAACATTTTAGTATAATTAATGTTAGCATCATTAATCAGTACAAGCCCATACTTGTTGCATTTAATATATCATTTCTATTACTTAGAGTAGGTTGCCTTAGGCATGATTGAGTTCATATAGTCCACTTGTCTCGACAACTGCTAGTCAACCCTCTAAAATCTTGATAAATTATCTGTCTATTGAAGAAAAACAAATTTATTATATGTTCTGATATACTCTATGTTTTAAAATATTTCTTTAAGAGACTATACATATATAATGTGATCCCAACATCATTGACATGGACACAATTCTGAGTCCGAGATAGTATGTATACTGTTTTATTTCATACATACATAAATATAAATAATATAAAATGAAGTCTTCAACTATTCATTTCCTAAATTGTCTTCACCATGGAAATGTAATTTTCTAGTTCTTCCATTTCAGTATGCATGACGAGTGCCCGCTGTCCCAGGACGGACTTCTTGGGTTCCACAAAGAGACACTTCCAGGCCTGCATGAGGTTTTCCAGAGCGTCATAGAGAGTGATAAGGAGCCTCATCCTGTCCTCTTGACTGGGCTCATCCCCTTCCTCTGCAGCTCTCTCAAAGTCATAGTTCCCCAAATATACTTGAGCAGAATGAAGCTCGTGAAGAATGAGTCCTGAAAAAAGAAATTGAATCAAATGATGAGGGTTGCTTTTTATGTTCTCGGAGGAAGCACGCCCGGAATGGTTTAACCTTAAATACATTTGAGATAGAAAGAGAAAAGACAGCTGTCGATTCATCAATGGCAATTGTCGTAGATAAATTTATATAGCCATATAACACTAAATGAATCTATGTTATTTCTAGGAATGTAAATCTGGAGATTAGCCTTGGTGCTTACAGATTCTATGACTCTCTTTTTCACGGCCAAAAGCAGTCATAGAATCTGTAAGCACCAAGGCTAAGCTCCAGATTTACATTCCAAGTTATTTGGCACGATAACTAACGAAAACCTTTACTAGAACGTGATTTGTTGAAGGAAAAAGATAGTATTTTATTAAATGAAGGATTTCACATTACTTTACTCACGGATTTTGAAGTGTGGACATGAACTCAGAGATAAAAAATTCATGCTTACTAATATTTTATCTTAATAAACATATTTTCTCTAGAGCCTCCACCAATGGTGAAGGCAAAGCGTTTGAATAGATTCTATTAGTATTACTAATCATTAATAATTAAATGACTCAATTTCTTACTCTCAAGATCATCCATAACGATTAACGGATCATCGCCCTCTTGATAAGGCGTTGAAAAAGAAAGATATATACATTGCCAACTGAAAAAAAACGGTTGATAAGTTTGCGCGAATTAACCATACAAACATCCCTGCTTGTAGACTGAAATAAATTGTTTGAAGAAATGACAACTGCTATTTGGCCTTGCTATACTTGATATGGATGTCGGTAGATGACTGAGTTTTTTAATTCTCAAATCCAGCACAATATGATATATTTCTTTCTTGTTTAAACTTGAGATATGTTGTAGAATTAGGGCAAAGGATTACTTTCTCAAGAGAAAAAACTGCTGTCGATAAAAAACATAGAGACATCTTTCATGCATTTTTCTGGCGTCTCTTTGATTATGGTAGCAAATGAATAACAAACCTCTCCCTTTTTAGAATTATTACAAGGTTATTAATAATAGACAACATGGAGTGGTAAGTTATTCATTTGATATTATGCCGATATATATTCTGGGATATATAAAGTAAGTTATTCATTTGATATTATGCCGATATATATTCTGGAATATATAAAGTAAGTTATTCATTTGATATTATGCCGATATATATTCTGGAATATATAAAGAGTGTCGGAATATTTTAATTTTTTATTATTTAACTAATAATGTTGGACGTCTTTTAACGATTTTGGAGGTCATAAATTGCTTGGGTTCAAGATTGTCAGATCCAAGAGCAAAACTATACTAATATTTTTATACTTTGATACCAAATGATGGATATCTCGACTTTTATGAGCAGTGGCCAGAATTTCATCAATCTATATTTTTTTTTCTTAACAAGATCGATAAGGATCGTAGCACATATAAAGGTGGAAATAAACAATTTATTACAAAAAACATAGTTTAGAAGATATAGGGCAGACTTATACTTTGACATTGCGTATTAAATCTTGAGGTCGATATTTGGGCAATATTATAAGGAGTTATTCCTGGCCGATCAGTCCAGCTCGGGCAGCTATATTTTTAATTTAATTATATACACCTCCATGGGGTAGTTAATGAAATATGAAAAAGCCCTTATTATCAAATCATTAAACTTACCTCTTCCAAGAGAATTCCCAGGCTCGACGACGTTTTGAACCTCAAGAAGGTCTTGACAAAAGCTTCGCCTCTTAGATTGAAATTCGTGTGCACTTTCGTTCATATTTGAAGCAGAGGGATTCCCGCGGATTATGTGAATAAGCGCCATTTTAATTTCTAGGATAAAAACATGCGACTTCCAAAGGATTTGCTCGTACTCATTCAAAAACCTTATACAGCTCGTCCAAGCCTTGCCAATTCGATGCAGTCGCTGTTTGCCTTGATTAAGCGTGCTAGGAAATAAAGGTTATTTTTATGCTTGAATTATAATATCGTATATTTTTACTATTTGAAAACATTATAGAAGCATGGATTTGGTCAGGATTAGATGTTTATTGTACATATATAAAATATAGCCTTCTATGTTTTAATTAGCAAACTGAGGAACCATTATTTGATCCTAAAAACTGCCTCATAATTAGTTTGCCTTCATTTTTAACTATGTAGAACCACCAGCTCAAGGAACGTTGTCGCTTCATTCAATGAATCCATATTTTTCTAAAAAGTATTTAGCAAAGAACCACTAAGAACATTCATTATTTCTTTTTCTTTGAAAATCATAGCTAAATGTGATAAACATTGAAATCCTCTTTACTCCAACTACCTGAACATCTTTAAATATGATATTCAAAATGAACAAAATAGTATATATTTATTTATGATGTTTTTATCAGGAACAGAACCCTAAAGTTGGTGTGACTTAATCTTTTAACTGTAACCTTGGGAGTAAGGTTCACTGTTTACCAACCTGTGATAGAAAGAAAAATTTGTCTGTCTATTGATCCTTGTTTAATCGACGTCAGGAAGTATACACGACCATAAAATGCATAAGAAATAAATGTTATTTGAGATGGAGTCTTGAGAACTAGGGATGACGAGGGAGTTATTGAGCTTATAACTAAATGAACAGGTCAGTCTTGACGGGGAGTCCTTTCTGTCCACGCGTTCTGTCGAATAGGTAACTTTGGAACCAATGGGCAAACCAAAATAGAAGAACTCCATCATTTAATTATGGAGAAGTAATAATATAAACAATGCCTGATATTATTTCATAATAAAGATTGTGTGCTCCCAGATTGGTTCACTACCCACTGATACTAGATCAAGTTCCGGTGAGATGGGTCCAATTTGGACTTACCAAAACAAACAATAGCTAATACTCGACTTCAATTCGTACTCTTGGTTTTCTTTTTGATGATTAATACAATTTTTTGTAATTATTAAGCAATAATAATGGTGGAAGAGGAGTGATTTATGATTATGACTGACAAATTTTAGGTGCTGTAGAGATTTATCCATCGACAGCTGCTTTTTCTCTTTCTATCTCTGGTCGGTAAAACGGGCCACCATCACCGATTTTCTTCTCTCCTCCTAATATCCCTGATGAAATTTATCATACAATCAAACATAAAGCCTTACTTCATTATCCGAACGAGGTCCTTCTTTGGCATGACGGCTGAGCAATCCCTGCACTCATAGGTTTTGTTTTCCCTTACTCGTAAGGCAGGTGCCTCCTTGCAGGCTTGGCAGAGAAGGGAACTGGAAAAGGTTCCTAGCTCGGACGAGTCCTCGCATCTCTCACACTTGCACACGAAAAACTTGTTCTCCCGAAGGGATCTCTGACGCTGACTGAAGTCGTCCAGGGGGCTACAATAATTGAAGGTAATCCTAGAGGATCTTTTGATGGGAACGGAGGCGTAGATGTCGATATGAAAGCCATTGTTAATGACAAGCCGCGTGTTCCCAATGCAGTCATGGTTCATAAGTGACGGGACGTCGTAGATGCCCTGAATGGATTCTCCGGGACCTTTGGAGAAATTGTATTATGATTCTCAAATGATGAATAATAGGGTTACATGCATATTTTTATACACGTTGGCCTCTCTTTGATTTTGATCTGCATGTTTTCATATTGGCCTCTTTTTGCTTTTTATTAGCATTTTGCCAAAATAGAATCGTCAAATTTAGAGTCTAAAGATGGTCATAACGATAATAACATATGGAATACTAGGTAAATTTATTTCATATTTTTCATTAATAGTAAAAGTCATAAATCTATTATTATTTGTGAAGTATCTAAAATATATTGTATGAATAGATTTTTTATGACGTAAGCGAGAAGAATAACATAATATGTTATTCTTTCTGCTTGTAGATGTGACTTTATCAAAAATAGCCGGCAAGCGAAAAGTCAGCTTTCCTGTCAATATGAACGTACTTTGATTGTCAAGGACAACAGCTAATTTTTTCGATCCAAAACCATACCACATGCCTAATATTTGTTTTTTCTTCTGTGAGTCAACAGGGTGTCCAGTAATTTCATCGCGCGTAAATTTGTCGTGGGCCTTTTTATAGCCGTTTTTTGTCGCGGGTATTTTTGTCACCAAGCTTTTTATAGTGAAGTATTTTCGTCATTCGTCTTTTTTCGTCGGTATTTTGTCACGTAGCTTTTTTGTAGTGAAGCGTTTTCCGTGCGATTTATTTCTTTACTTTGTAGACCTAATCTTGTTCGCATAGTCGGTGGTACCATGGGGTTTAAATCTACTGCTGACACTCTTTAGAGAGAAAAGACAAGCAGCCTAAGAGTTTGCACACCTAAGCCTTGGTTGTTCTGCGGGAGTACTATGGGATTGCAATCGACCACCGACTCTTATTAAGATGAAAAACAATCGGCCTAATACTTTCGTAGACCTTAATCTAAGGGTATGCGCATACTTTAACCGGGTGTCACATGGGTTTAAAATACACCGCCGACTCTTCTTAAGGGGGAAAACCCGGCCTAAAAAATATATACCCTAATTTAAAGGATTGCACCGGCCTCAGCTGGGTGCTAAATGGGTTCTAAATCTACTGCAGACCCTTCTGGGTCGTAAAAAACCCAGCTCAAGAGTTTTTTCAGACACTAAGCCGGGTATTTTCACCTTAATAAGAGTCAGTGGTCGATTACAATCCCATAGTACACCCGGCGGAACAACCAAGGCTTAGGTGTGCAAAACTCTTAGACTGCGTGTCTTTTCTCCATAAAAAGTGTAAGCAGTAGATTTAAACCATAAAGATATAGAGAGTTTATTCTCTTCGATAGCAGAGAAACATCGTTCAGCTGTAATTTTTTGTCCAATATAAGAAAAATAATTTGTACTACGTCATCGTAAGCTGATCATAGAGATAGATTCTGTCTCTATGATCAGCTTACGATGACGTAGTAAAAATTACTTTGTTTATATTGGACACAAAAATACAGATAAAGGAATAAGCTCGCTAAATCTTGCATCTCTATGATTTAAACCCCATGGTACCCCGACTAAGCGAACGAGATTAGGTCTACAAAGTAAAAAAATAAATTGCGCGGAAAACGCTTCACTACAAAAAAAGCTACGTGACAAAAATACCGACGAAAAAAAGACGAACGACGAAAATACTTCACTACAAAAAAGCTTGGCGACAAAAATACCCACGACAAAAGAAGAACGACAAAATTGACTGACTATAAAAGAGCAAGCGATGTATTTACCGCGACAAAAAAACGGCTATAAAAAGGTCCACGACAAATTTACGCGCGATGAAATTACAGTAAACCCAGTGTAAATATATAGCTACGCTATTAATAAAATATAACAATTAATGTCAATTATTTTAATATTACTTTGTTGTATGTTTGACCATTTTTCATGCATATTTTTGCCGATTTTATCTATGTTTTTAAAATCACTGATGATAAGATATGAAAAGGAAATTCAGGATTATAAAATTATAAATATTATATGGAATTCCAAATACCCAGGTCATTGCAAACAATTCTTACATTTCTCTCCAGAGACAAGCATTCCCCTTCGATCCAGTTCAAAGCTATTTGTAATCCAAATCCCTAGTAGTTTCTCCAACTCGGCCTCCTCCTGTATCTCTAACTCATCCTTGATTGCCCTTAGTGGACCCAGGATATTATTTCAAATCCCTTCCAGCGCTCTCCACCAGCTTTCTTTAACTCCTCAACGTGATCCTCCAGGAGTTTTAGCTTCTCATAGAGCATTGGATTTGAGGTTTTGAGTAGAGCAAAGCGAAGGATACTGATGATCTCCAGTTTTTCTTCGGGGGGATCTCCATGGCATTGAGGAGAGAGCATTCTTCCTTGGAGTGAAGATTTCCCTCGCAGTCGGACTTGCAGAGATGGTAACCACATGATCCCTCGCAGAGAACGGGATCCTCCTCAAGTACCAAATGGCAGCGGATGCAAGTCGGTTTGGGGCAGTCCAGGCGTGGCCCTATGATGCAAGGAGGAGATGACACGATGAGATCCCCTTGCTTGACGTCCCGTGCAGAGATCAATTGCCTAAAAATGGATAAAGGCTTTAAAGATAAAAGAGCGAGCCTTTGAAATATAAATCCAAAGCAACCTTCCGAGTATGGACTGAGTATCTTCTATCTTGAAGGCAATGCAAATGATCTTGTGCTCCTTCCATTTCTTTTTCTGATGATCTCGGGAGCAGTACCAAACGCGCTGGCAGGCTCCACATTTGAGGGTGGCAGGGGCATCACAGAGATCACATTTATTTTTTTCGGCCTCACACATCCTAATCTACAAGTGTGAAGAATGATTTAAACAGTTAAAAGTAGACGGGTTGGAAATATGTTTCATGCTATGAAGTAAATAGAATCTATTTATGTGATTTTGGCAATCTTTCAAGTGGCTTTTATGATTGTTATACACTGAAGGGATGAAATGGTGTAATGTGCAGAGACTTTGGACAGAAAGTAGTTTTCCAGCCCTTGTGTTGTTTTAAACCACGTTTAAAGATTTGTTCGAAAAGTCGATTCAAATCGCCCTTTCCTTTCATTTACAATAACGTAAACACTAAATGAATGCACAGAATTCGGACTTTAGATTCATAATCTACCTTTACCTATATCAATCATTACCTCCGCCGAAGGTATTGTCGATTGATAGTGCTAAATTTAAAAAAAGCTGCTGAAATCTACCTAAAAATTGAAATATATCCCTTCTCCCTATGAACTTATTCAACAATGAAACTAGAGGCATATATACACTCAGAGAGTGCAAACCTCCGCCTTCACAGGTCCTTATGAGCCTTCCGAGGCGGATTTTTCACGACTGGGGCGTTGTCGAGGGACGGGGAGGGTCCGCCTCGGAAGGCTCATAAGGACCCCGTGAAGGCGGAGGTTTGCACTCTCTGAGTGTATATATACCTCTAGTTTCATTTGTTGAATAAGTTCATAAGGGAGAAGGATATATTTCAATTTTTAGGTAGATTTCAGCAGATTTTTTTAAAATTTAGCACTATCATCGACAACAAGTCATAGAATTATCGGCAGTTTAATCAAAATACAACTAGAGGCATATATCACTCAGAGAGTGCAAACCTCCGCCGTCACAGGGTCCTTATGAGCCTTCCGAGACGGATTTTTCACGACTGGAGCGTTTGTAGAGGGACGGAGGAGGGTTCCCCTCGACGGAAATTTAGAGAGGAAGACGCTCCCGGCACCTGATTTCACAGTACAGCGGCATGTATTGGCAGAGTAGGCTAACTTGAATATTTATTAGTATTTAGCTCATTTTGCATCTAATTCTGCACTCAGAGATGCCAAAATTTAATCACTTGTTCTTTTTGCATTTCCCCAACTCCACAAAGTTTCATCCGAATCCGTTCAGTACTTTTTGAGTTATCCTGCTGACAAACAAACAACCAACAAACCAACGCCAGTGAAAACTAGAGGCATTATACACTCAGAGAGTGCAAACCTCCGCCGTCATGAGCCTTCCGAGGCGGAATTTTTCACGACTGGGAGGCGTAGAGAGACGGGGGAGGGTTCCCCTAGACGGAAATTCCGAGAGGAAGACGCTCCTGGCACCCCAATTTCACAGCCACAGCGCATCTATTGGCAGAGTAGGCTAACTTGAAAATTTAGTAGTATTTAGCTCATTTGGCGCCTTAATTCTGCACTCAGAGATGCCCAAAATTTAATCACTTCTTCCTTTTGGCACTTCCAACAACTCCACAAAATTTCATCCAAATCCGTTCAGTACTTTTTGAGTTATCCTGCGACAAACCAACAAACCAACGCCAGTGAAAACTAGAGGCATATATACACTCAGAGAGTGCAAAACCTCTGCCGATCCCACCTAATGAATCACTAACAGAATTACAATCCAATCATATATGTCTGAATAAGTAAGTGTGTTTGGTAAATATGAGTGAGAGAGAGCAAAGAAATATAAAGGAATATATACACTCAGAGAGTGTGTACCTCCGCCGCTCCCACAACATTCCTATTCAAACATTCTCCCTTTCACACGCCCGATTTTCTATCTCTAATCATTGTTTCCTCTCTGTTAGCTCATTTTGCATATTAAAAAAGCACTCAGAGATGGGGAAGACGGAAGAAGTTTAAAGCTACGTCACGGGGTTAACATAGTCCTGAGCTGATATCTGAAACAATAATACGTCATGAATATTTTTTTAGCGTTTGTTCTTTCCCTACTCCCTGAATAGAGACCCCATTTCATTATTATTAGTAGTAGTATTTTGCTCATTTTGCATATTAAAAAAGCACTTACGATGCCAAAATTTAATCACTTGTTCCTTTTGGCATTTCCAACAACTCCACAAAGTTTCATTCGAATCCGTTCAGTATTTTTGAGTTATCCTGCTGACAAACAAATAAACCAAACAACCGCCACTGAAAACAATACCTCCTTCGGCGGAGGTAAGAATAGACATTAAGTAAGTTTATATATTAATGTCATATTATATTAAATTGTTTAGCTATAAAATAAAATTATTATTTAGCGAGTGGAATACAAAATTCTAATATTTTCTTTAGTCGTTTCATGATGGGAGTAAAATCTTCTCCATTCTTGTGCTAATCTAAATAAGATAAATAACTTCGAAAATGTGTCAGGTTAGGGCTGGGCAAAAAATATGCGAATAAAATCTGGAACCAGAACACGTTTTTTTAAATGACTCTCATATTTAGCAATTTTCTAGTTTATTCACATATTTAGCAATTTTATAGTTTATTCGTATATTTTGCTATTTTTTCATTATTCACACGACATTTAGATCATTTTAGCCTCGTTGATTGACAAATGTAGGGAAAATGTGGACAGTCGACCTTTGTCGGAATCTGGCTCCCTAACATATACAAACATGCTGTCATTCATAAATTAGATTGAAGCATTATTAGTTTTCTTGCGTGAGAGCCTGGAATCATAGAAAGTGAGAGGGGAACAGAAGATGGAGCCCTTTGCCTCCAAGCTGAACCAGGCTTTAAAGAAGAATCCTGGCTTTGGTATCGGAGAACATTGTTGGATTTCTCAATGGGTCCTCTACTGAACTCTATGGTCTAGCGCCAATGACCCCTACCTCTTCAAGTGGCCCCTATACACACTGTAGACTGCGAGAGGGCATTTTCTAAACTTAAGAGAATATTGGCAGATCAGCGTACCAATCTGACAGATGACCATGTACGCGACATCTTGATTCGCCAATGGAATAATTCCCTGTAAGCCTGCAATCTTGTATTAAAATTTCTTTCTTATGTATTTATGGTTTATTAGCAACACAATATCTTTATATTACTTTTTATATTATTTACATTTACTTTTTTAATTATTTGTATGATCAAAAAGGGTATATAAACCTTAATGTATATATGAAGGAAAAAAAATATAAATTGTCAAATAATTTATTTTCGCATATTTCATCAGTTTTTTCGCATATTTCATCATTTTTTCCACATATTCTTAGTTTTTTGTTCTAGATTTTTGGCCTTTAAAAGGTATTTTTTTACTCCAGATTGCCCAGCCCTTTTCATGGTTATCAAATGAGAAAAATTATGTTTTATTATTGAGTTTGGGATAACTAAAAAGTTTTTAAGCTTTAGTGAGAACGACTTTTTAGTTATTCCTAGACTAACTCCTCTGTGGAGAACATTGCATAAATGAAATTGTTTAATATGTGAAATACATAATGCGAAAATCTTTGAAGATTGCATTTGTTTTGGTTAATGCATCAACCTTGAAAGAACTTTTCAATAAGATTGACTTCAAAGTACTTGAAAGGTTAACAGGCTCTACACAAATGGAAAGAGAATGCATATATTATGCTTTTTGTCGTTAATATTTTTGCAATGAATAAAGATGCATGTATTCACGTGGTGTTTTTCATTTGTCGTTATGTCCAATATATAAAGGTCGACTGAGTAGAGGTGTGAATCAACCTTAACCCAGTGATGTCATAAAAACATACTATTTTTAATAATATTTACCTATCTCTTCTCTATCTATGACATCACTGTATATATATTCATAATTCCCTTCATATCTCTACTCCCTGATATGTGACTTATTTATAGCTGTTCTCAATGTTTACAAATGGCTTCATCCCCCGTCAGTGACATAGGAGTCTTTCACCGAGCCGGCCGTAATCACTCATCAACATGCATCCAGGAATTGGCCGAACGCTCCGACTAAGTGCTCTTACTCGAAGGACTCTAATAGGAGGAGGAAAACCGAGTCCCCTTGTTACTCGGTCCCTGGCAAGCCATAGCTCTGAGCAGAACAATAAGGATAATCCCGGCTCGAAGGTATAATGATTTCTAACTATAGGTGTAGGTATGATTTTTTTAATAAAATGATAAACTTTATTTCTGTTTCTTATCATACCTACAGCCGTAGAGTGATGATCCTTCCTTTTGAGGGATCTTCGATGATTTCAGGGATTGATATCCTCATGTTTGTTTTTCTTCTTCTTCCAGAAATGGATAATTGGAGGTGCTGGAGGCCTTGGCTTAGGTTCGACCATTGCCGCCTATGTCTACCTTTCGAGTGAGGATGAAAGCTCCAAGGCCCCTCAGGTTCCCATCCCCGACCTTCCTTCAGGCGTCGACTATCTTTTGATCGGCGCCGGAACGGCCTCATTCTCTGCTTTTCGCTCCATTAAGGCGAACGATGTTCGATCCAAGATCCTTTTGGTGGGCTCCGAGGATCAAATCCCTTACATGCGTCCCCGCTCTCAAAGGAAATGTTTTATAACTCGGATCCAAATCTGAAGGATGCCATGAAGTTTGAGCAGTGGAACGGGCGACAAAGGTCCTTGTACATGAGCCTGAGGCCTTCTATATGCCCCTGGAGAAGCTAGAGGGCTCAGCCAAAGGAGGGATCTCTGTCCTAAAGAACACATGGGTCTCTGCTATTGATTCGGAGAAGAGGATTGCTCATTTGAAGGACAAAGAGGGAAGGATTGGTTCCATTGAGTACGGGAATTGCTTGCTGGCTACGGGTAAGATGGCTTGTATTTTCTAGTAGACATTAAATGAATCGTAACAACATATATTTAAAAAAATGAACATCAATTTAGCAAGGATACACAAATATTAATTACATTCAATGTTGAAATGTTTTTTTTTTTTTGCCTATTTGGTTCGATAGAATTGCAGTATCCGAGTGGATATAAATAAGCATACTGGCATTAAAATTAGTCTATCGAGCCTAGGATCTTATCAATGAGGTTGATCAAAAATGACCATCCCCTCTCGGGAGTATTCGAACCTGCGCCCCCAACATTGAGAGTTGAACACGCCTTAACTGAATTTTTTTTATAACTTGTTAATTGATATGCTACTTTTTAATGTAGCCATAGAAGTAATGGTGAAAGTTATTTTTAATGAATGGGGACTCTGAGTCAAGTAAGAAATACATCATTCTAACGACGATACATCCATATCACTACACTTATGATAACCAGAATAAACTAAGTTCAACTCATTTCTACATAATAATAAAATTATTTATATAATAATTTTATTTATTTGTATGCCAAGTTAATTTAACTTTGTATTGTGTTCTTTTTAATTGAAGTATTGTTCAAATAGTTAAAACTATGGTCTATAAAGCAATGCCAATCTTCTAGATAAATATATTATTTTGTCATTTTAGATCAATACTTTAGAAGAGCTAATTATTTGAACACTAATAATGTTCATTTATGTTTTGTTCAACACAACTCCTCAGAAGAGTATTCTTATGTTCTTTTATTTCTATGTAGTGTATATTTTTTATTAAACGGTAAAGAATATATAGATATTTAATAAAAGTTTTTATTACCAAAAAACAATGAGGGGTTGTTCATAAATACGGAATTTATTTGATTCACAAAAATTTATCATACATACAGCCTTAATTTTTTAAACTATCTACAGTTCAATAGTCTTCACATCCATTATTATGATGATAGACAGAAAAATATTTTATTATATTAACTAAATATTTTGAAAACATACTTTGTTGTATTTTATTATATTTAAAAAAAGTTATTTAATTGTCTCCCTATTAAAAAATTTCACTTTTTATATGATCATGATAGACATGAGAAATGGAATACTTTATTTCATTAACTCATTGTGAAAAATTCATTTTTAAAATCCCATTCCCTATAATTGAGATAGTAATATTTTTATATGATCCAATCGACCTCTTCCCAAATAATATTTTTTATTAATATCAGTGAGCGATAAACTGAGGGAGTAACTAAATTTATCGCTGAGGTTTAACTTTTCATTGCTACGGTTTTCAAACGTTATCATTCATCACAAATTAAGTGATCCATCAAATGAAGCACAGGAAAATACAATACTCCATCCATGTAATAAATGTGAGATAAGGATTGTAAAAGTATATTCCCCATAATTGAGATATAATATTCAATTAATATATTTTTAAATATTTTATATAAATGTCAGTAATTTCCACGTACAATAAACTATATTTATCGCTTAGGCCTAACCATTCAATCGCTATTGTATATCTACAAGTTGTCAAAAAGTATGATTCACACCTTATCGTTAATCCCCAAAAAATGGGAACGATAAACGATTAATTCATTGACGACTTTTATAAGAAATTAAAAAAAATATATATTACCCATTTGTTTTCATTTTTTGGAAGAAAATTAATATATCTTTTAATACCTACCAAACTGTGGCTTCTCTTATGACGCTGTTTTATTTAAATACAAATAAATATATATACTCCTCATCATCATGCCCGTCTTTTTATTTAAGAAAAATACAATACAATATGAACTCCAAAACTTAAGATTCCAATAGCGTCTGTTTTTTTACTGCGAAAATAATTTGATTCAGTCCCCAGAGAGACTTGTCATTCATACTAGGCAAGTTGATTTGACATTTTTTTAATGTTTATTGAAAGTTGAATGTCTTGCTTTTTATAGTTAATCGCAATTGAAAAATAAATTTATTGTATATCTTTAATGTATGCTTAAAAAAATATGGCAGAAACCACTCACAAATATTATTATGATACCCTGAAATAATCGGCTTTTCATTGTAAGTACAAAATGCTCGAGGGTTAATATTTTTATTTATGTTCCTTGGGCTTCATGTAAATTAATTTTTAAAAGATAATTCAATTATTTCCCAAGTTCATTTTCTTTAAATTTAAATCCCCTCCTTTCAGGATCAAAGCCCAAGACCCTTCCAGAGCTACAAGGCCTTCCCTCATCCTTTTATTCCACCTTTAAGAGCTTCAACGACTTCAACCGTCTGGACTCCCGGATTCAAAAGGGGAAAATCTCTTCCGTTGCCATCATTGGGGGAGGCTTTCCTGGGTACTGAGCTCTCCGTTGCCTTTGGGCCCGAAGCAAAATTATCGATCCCAACTTCTCTGTGACGCAAGTCTTTCCCGAGGAAGGGAACATGGGGCGGATACTCCCCAAATATCTCTCGCAGTGGATGACTCAGAAGGTGAAGAATGAGGGCGTGAATGTGGAGGCGGGGTGCACTCTGAGCTCCGCACACCTGGAGCGGGGCAAAGTGATCCTCACCTTGAGCAATGGACGGGAGATTAAAGTGGATCACGTGATTATGTCTGTGGGATCCGAGCCGAATATTCAGCTGGCGGAGTCCGCGAAACTAGAGACGGCTCAAGGAGGATTCAAAGTGAACTCTGAGTTTAAGGCCAAGTATGTGCCTCTACCAGGCCTTCATTTCATTGACATACAATCCCTTTTTATCTATTTGTTCCAAGTTTGTTATTGCCATTAACAATCAGGGAGGATATATATATATATATATATATATAGCCAATGAAGGGCTTTTAAAATTCTTAAGTATTTTTTTCTTTTAATTGATCACTTAGCAAAATGTTAATTAGTTTTTTATTCGTAGTATGCCAACGGCTTTTTATATAAGGCCATATTGTCTAATTGTCTATGCCATAAAATATCAATAGAGTTCTTACTTACGCCAGAAAGAAAAAGGGGAGGTCGAAGGTAATATTTTTAATGATGAGAGGATCAAAACAATCGTTATTTTGCATTTGTAAGCACTTAAAATGTCCAAATGGTTAATATATGGGTCTTTTAACCCATTTAAAGTGAAATATAGTCAAATGTTTTTGAAGCTTTTATTTATATTAAGCTTTGGTAATACCCTTCAATGTTTTCTCTCATTTTCTTCATGAACATGCCAATTGTCCGAGCCTTCCATCAAGTTCTCAATAGTTTAACATTTGCTGATAATGCAAATTTGAACTCCTTTATTTTGACTATTAAACCTCTTTTTACTCACATTGTTCATCATTCCTTTTCATTCAGGCCTCATATCTGGGCAGCTGGAGATGTGGCCAGCTTCGAGGATCCCCTCCTTGGCCGACGACGCATCGAACATCACGATCATGCTGTAACCTCTGGTAGGATTGCGGGCGAAACATGTCTGGAGGATCCTTAGAGTTTTCAAAGCAGTCCATGTTTTGGTCTGATCTTGGCCCCGATATTGGCTTTGAGGCAGTTGGCCTCATTGACTCGGAACTCTCTACTCACTGCGTGTTTTTGTCCAAGGATACAGAGGGCTCCAAAGACGACTTTGACCGAGGGGTTGTGTTCTATCTAAAGGATGACATCATTGTAGGGGTTCTTCTATGGAATATATTCGATCAGATTGCGCTTGCTAGACGAGTGATTCGGGAAAAAAGGAAGTTTGAAGATATCACGGAGGTGGCAAAGCTATTTCGACTAGTGGACACCCGCTTAGAAGCCAAAGAAACTAACGAGACTTCTAAGTCCAACGAAACGGAACCTTCTAAGCCATCAGAAGAAGAAGCCCATAAACCAACGGAAGAAGAACCATCGAACCTCATCGTTGAAGAGGTATCTAAACCAACGGAAAAAGAACCATCTAAACCCATTGTGGAAGAGGTGTCTAAACCAACGGAAGAAGAACAATCTAAACCCATTGCTGAAGATGCATCTAAACCTACTCAAGAACAGCCAGCTAAACCCTTAGAAGAACTGCCAACCAAGCCAGTGGAAGCCCCATCAGATAAGTCCCTGGAAGAACAATCTTCTGCCCCTCTCAAGGAAGAGTCCCAAACTCCTTTAGTCTCAACAGAGCCCACTACAGAGGAATCCAAAGCTATGGAGTAGTCAAATCATGAATGAAAGGAATAAATGCTACTACCTCTCCATTCTCCCAATTTGCTTCTTTGGAAAGAACTTTGGAGTATATGTTTTCAATATAATCAATACGCTTAACAAAAATCAAGGCCTCGAGGATGATGACCTGTGAATCGTAATCTGTATATTAAGAGAGATATACCTATGGAATGCCATAATATTGTTTGATCACGTTATTATAAAATATGCCTTAATATATGTTCTATAAAATAATAAATCGAAGTTTATTTTTAAGCTTTTTATTTTATTTCATTCGTTCATTTGGTTTGTGAAGACAAATAATATATAAATACCGTATATACAAAACGCTCACAAGCCTGGATATAGGGATAATTGCATTGAATCTTGTCTTTAAATTAATTTGATATGAAATTATTTTTTTGTCAAATTATTCTGCTAAAGAAATATTATTGTACTTTTAAATCCATTCAGAAGTGAAATGTGTTTAATAAAACTTAAATATTAGATTACGTCATCAAAATAGTTAACGTATCGGAATTCTTGACAAATAATTGAGGATAATATAAGGATAATTGTTAATTACAGTAATCTTATGACCTCCTCTTATTTTTATAGCCTTGTCAAAGTGTAAAGCCGTGGGCTGCATTGTATCTGTAACGTTAGCTTATCATTTAAGATGCTTAAATTTTCTTCTTACTAACTGAAAAACTGGGACGATAAATGGGCATCCAATAATTATAATATAAATATTATAATTATAAACATTCTTAAAGATATTCTACAAACTCTAGTCTATTAAGTCAAACCTTATATTGTATATTTAAGTACAGAATAGTAAACCCTTTCGCTGGAAAGCATCTACTATTTGAGATCAGTTTTTTAACGCATTTTAAATGTATAACTACTTTCGAAAGATTTTGTTTACTTTTATGTTGGACACCATCAGGACACGATTAATTTTATAACGATCAAAACATAATTTTATGTTTATAAATGAAACTAAAAAACCCTTATACTTCATAATTTTCCTTGGATTAATTGTACAGCTTTATTATATTTTTTATTCCACAAAAATGCTCATATGGTTACCTCTTTTAGTGTTTGTTTTAAAGTAGTTTTTATCCATAGAGATATAAAGATATAGAGAGCTGATTCCCTTCAATAGCAGAGAAACATCGTTCAGCTGTATTCTGTGTGTCCATTATAAATAAAGTAATTTGTACCACGTCATCGTAAGCTGACCATAGAGATTATATATTTATCTCTATGGTTTTATCGGGGAAATTTGTTATGTTGCATCAAATGATTGAATAAAGTCACTCCGTTATGGTGTAATTATAGATATTCTCTAAGCATTTATTTTAATTATACTTGTAAAATTGACAGAACTTCCATTTTTACTCCCAGATAATAAGTATGTCGATATTAGGAGCATCATCTACAAATAGATTGGTTACGTCATGGGTATGCTGTCGTTGTTATTATTATTGCAGAGAAAAAAAAGAATCTTTGTATTGACGTTGTGTTGATGATTGAGTCAATCTCCATGCCAAGTCTCTCAATAGCTGTCCTGAAATGGAGTCCGAACATGTTGCAGTGACCATAACGCGTCTCGCCATTCTCTCCACCGTGAGCTTCTTTACTCTCCGATGGATCATCAATTCCCTAGACCCGACTCGGAAGCAGAGACTCGAGGCGGAAAATGCAGCAAAGGCACTTCTCAAGACGCTGGCCTTGATGTAAGTCACAAGGCCAGGGGATTTCTCATGTCTCTCAGAATAGAATATCCTCCACTACGACCTGAGAAGACTTGACCCACGAATAAAAATCAAAGGAATTCACAACTTTTATTTTCATTTCTATAAATTTTTAATCTTCATACTTCTTTGGTCCTGGGTACAGATTATTTATTCACAACTCTCAACCCAAGTGTCAACCCCTTTTTTAAATGGCATTGAATCAATACGCATCAGAGTGTATACAATGTAAATAATGAATAGATTCAAAATCCAGAGCTGCGACTACCGAATGTAAATCGGTATTCGATACTACCGACGGTAGATTTCAAATACCGAACCAATTTTACGATATTCGGTAGAACTACCAAATACCGTACCGATTGTCAATCGAATATTAAATGCATATGAAGAAGTCACAGTGCAGATATAAATAAATTTCTCTCTCTTTCTTATCTACCGTACCGAATATCGATCGATACTGTAGATAAATAATAAAATCTACCGAATACCGATATCGATCGGTAGAAGGTATATACCGAATACTGAACCGGCGGTAGATTCTTCTACGAATCCCAGTTCTGATATATATATAAATATATTAGGGTGATTCTATTTCACATTTTTCGATTTGAGGGTCGGGCTCCCCCTAGGATTTTACTTTAGTGCATATAGATCATCTTGTGAAAGTTTGAACGAAATCGAATAATGGAATAATGGTATTGCGGCATTAATGTTTATTTTACAAGGATCAACGCAACCTCTCACAATTCGTAATTAAAATTATCTATATTCATATAAAATCTATTCCATAAAAAGTAAAGTTTCAAAACATAAATATGTATTTATGAATAAGAGGGAAAAAATAGATTGGCTTCATTGCAATAACTACAAAAAATAACGAGGCATCGTATTTATTTTGATTTCTTTATGAGTTTTAAAACGATTTAGAGCGCCATTTAAATTTAATAATAATTGTTAAGCGACCCACTTTATTTGTCTTTTAATTATATTCTTTTATGACTGTTTTGTCATGTTTTAAGTAATATATTGTCTCTTTACAAGCTAATATGTTATAAAAATACATTTTAAATGACTTTTAATCCATATTAATATCATCTAATATTTCTTGAGGGAATTCTGGAGTGTCTAAACTTAAAGTAAATTAGTCTATAAAGTTCTATGATAAAATATCTACTTTTGAGTTGGTTCAGATATCACTTGGCATTGAAGTTATATTATAATTAAAGAAAATAAAAATTCTTAATTTTAAATTGCAATCCAGGAAAAAACTATGAAAAAATCATGGACTCATATTACAATATGACAGTTAAAGGACTAAGAAAAGACTATCTAGAGATTTAACTTTTCGCTTGCCGGTGTGACGTCATTAAAAATCGTCAGGAAGTCGAAAACATTACAATATATTTTTGTTCACATCAAATAATGTTATATTTGACGTTTCACGATCCAAGTAACATGTAATAAACATACCTTGTATTCTATAATCCTTGTCTTACATTGTAATTTTATTTATTGCTTGCGTATTTTAAAATGAGGCCCGTGACTCAGATACTCAATGATTTCTTTGGCCGCGTTCTTTACTTACATTTCTTCATGCATTCTTCGTGCATATATTTTTTTTTTTGTAAAACTGTAATACAAAACAAAACAATTCCCAATATAATTACGCAACAAAGGATTTAGATTATGAAATATATTCTACTTTTCTTTATACCTACACCCATAAGTAGCTATGGGTGCTCTTTTGTATGTAGTTTCAGGACTACGAATGATTGCCGAGAAGTTCTTTGTAACTCAATGCTTCACATCCATATTTGCAATCAATGCAAGTACTCAATAGTTACCATCTGCACTGGGGGGTAGCTAAAGAGCTATTTTGCTGGACTCAACTTATATATTGGTTATAACTCACACGCAACCTATTCATATGCATAAACATCAACAAAGAGGGAGAGTGAGGAGTGACGTCACAATATACAATAATCAAATAAGAGAGCCTCCAATGATCAGAGTCGAGAATACGTATTTGCCCTTCGGCCGAAATGTGAAAACTACTTTTTCAGGAAATCATTATGGCCTAGAATCCAAACAGTCGGAGAAATCCTGCAAAAATAGCTGTTTAGCTATTCCCAGTGCAGGTGGAGTCCCAATGCAATATCTGACGCATATTGTGGCCCTAATAGACTATTGTATCCTCAAACTTGCTAGTAGACTCTCGATTTTAGTAGTTCCATACATTGTCGGTTCTACCTAGTGGACAAGGCTGAGAAATAGTCCGGGGCCTGTAGGGTTTTTACGGATACCGAATAACACACAACACATTATATACATAAGAAGACTATAGGGCTCCCGTGATGTCAATGGTGAAGGAAGTTAGTGACGTCATCGTATAGGAGGTATCCTCACAGGCCCCGTCCAATTGGGGGGGTCTGTGACACATGAATTATCATTATATGAGTTAAGAGGACCCAAATATGTTTTCTTCGCCCAGGGCCTCAAATTTCCTAGAGCACTCCAGAGTCAAGTAATTGTCGATGTAGCTATATATAAAAGGGATTAAAATTTTGGTAAATCAACTTTCTGAGCATAGAACGACTTTTTATACATATTAAACCTTTTTGCTATTTTATCGCAATCTTTAATATTTTAAGTGATGTTTGCGAATTCTTTTCTAAGAAACTCCACAGATGCTTGTAAAACCCAACAAAAAACGCTGGTAATATTACCAGAATGACCTTAAACAACTTTATGACTTTTTTTTTTCTTTCCTAAAAAACGTTGTAATTTTTTGCCCTGAATGTAGTTTTTAAATATTTTTGCTAACATTTATGCAGTTTTGCTTTTATTTCTTGCTATTTTGTTATATTTTTTCTGCAGTATTTGGGCATATATGACATTATTTTTTGGTCTAAATTTCTATGGACCTGTTTATTACACAAAATTCTACCTATACATCTTAAGTTTGTTCTATTTGTAATATAAGATTCATTGTAAGATTCTTATTATTAGTATTTTTTATAAGTATTTGTAATAATTATATTTCATTCATACAACTTTTTGTTTATTTAAAGTGGTAGGGTGATAAATGTTCATTATAATTTAGATCACTACAAAATGATGTTAAAAAAAAAATGAAAAAACTTAGGATTAAATTTGTATATGAATATACTAATTCTATTATTATTAAGCGTTAAAGTAAAGTAGCGCATGCATACATAAAATTCTTCCTTTTTTCCCAAAAGGAATTGGCCAAAATTTTAGTTCTTCTTTAGTCCGTAAGGGGCGCTTTGATGCTAGAGCCCTTTGAAAATAATGACGAAAGTCCTTTAATTTTTTATATTTCAAGACGTTTTTATCTTGAAAAAAGTGTTTTTTAGTGTCTTATGGAACTTAATCCCTTTAAACTGGGTTTAAATAGGATTGTGACGTAATTCATGGACTAGCGACATCTAACGTTAAAGAAAATAACCAAAATTTTGGGCAATTTTTTTTCCTTGCATGCGCTACTTTACTTTAACGCTTTAATTATTATTATTATCATGGATCATTTTCCCTTTTTAAAATGGATTTTGATAAGTTCCATAATATACGGGTCATCACCTGCTTTAACCGTTTTATTTTTAATATCCTTAATTAGGAAACTTGAAGCTATCCGAGCATGAATACCTCGTTGCACAGAGTCTCGTGGACCCAGCCAGTATGAAGGTGGCTTGGAAGGACATTGCAGGCTTGGACTCCACAATCAAGGAGCTTCGCGAAACGGTCATTGACCCCATTCGGAAGCGCCATCTCTTTTCCTCGGCCTCCAGCATTACGCGGGCTCCCAAGGGAGTTCTTCTCCACGGTCCGCCGGGCTGCGGCAAGACCATGATCGCCAAGGCAACTGCCAAGGAGGCCACGGCTCATTTTATCAATCTGGACATCGCGGCCCTTACGGACAGTGGTACGGAGAGAGTCAGAAGATAGCTGGGGCCGTCTTCACCCTCGCAAAGAAGATCCAGCCCTGCATCGTGTTCATCGACGAAATCGACTCCCTCCTCCGTAATCGATCTTCTCTGGACCACGAGGCTACAGCAATGATCAAGGCACAGTTCATGCAGTGGTGGGACGGGCTCATCACGGACCCAGAGTGCTGTGTCATCATCATGGGGGCCACAAACCGTCCCAAGGACGTGGACCGGGCCATTCTTCGCCGAATGCCCGCCACGTTCCACGTGGGACTCCCCTCCCCACCCCAACGCGTCTCCATTCTCAGACAAATCCTCCAAACAGAGAATCTCTATGATGACGTAGACTGCTATCACATTTCTAAGCTCACGGAGGGATTCTCGGGATCGGACCTGCGAGAGCTCTGCCGCGTGGCTGCCGTGGCACGGGTATCCGAAACATCCGAGGCAGACTCCTGCTTACGGCCCATTCGACAGGCGGATCTGCTCTTCGCATTCAATAAGCTACGGGAAACCAAGTTTCATTGCGGGGAAAGCCAAAGCTTCGCCCTCGACTAAGTCTTGCCATACCAAGTATGGGCTCTCCCTTCCTCCTTGTGTCTTTTTCATTCTGATACCTCCCTTAAGTTCATTCTCTCTCGCTTGGCTGCATCTCATACACTTATTATTATTATTATTGTTCATCTGAGAGAAAGAACTATTTAGGCATCATTGGTTATCTATTCAAAGTTACGCATTATTTGTTTGTAATTACGGTTTTATCATAATCATTATATCTTATTGTTATTCCCTAGTTCCTTGTAATACACACCCCAAAACTCCCTTTTCCTCAACGAAAAATGGCTTTCATTGGGGGAGAAATGATTAGTAGAGCTAGGTATACAATTTGATTGGTTTATAAATAAAAAGGGGCAATAGTTAAAAAACAGTTAGTATAATCTATCTCTATGATCAGCTGCCGATGACGTAGGTCAAATTACTTTTTTTATTTTGAACACACAGAATACAGTTGAACGTTGTTTCTCTGCTATTGAAGGGAATCAGCTCTACATCTTATATATCTCTATACTATATGTAATACCAGGTATGTTTATTTTATGCTCTCATTTATAGTGAAACGTCATACATATCTTATTATCATTCTCACCGCCCTCTAAAAGTTTATTGTATTAATAAATTAGAACAACATTATGATATGTTATTCTTCCCGCTTGCCGGTGTGACGTCATCAAAATCTCCGGCAAGCAAAAAGTCAGCTCTCTTAGCTATACGGACGTAGCTTGTTCTTCTATATAACTAGCTTAAAGCTCCTTCTACGCCTTGATTTAAAATCCAATAAAACGCGTATTCACTATTGGTTATGAAAAAAATCGTGATTTTATTTAAGTTTAAAAAGATTCAATCTATGACGTATTGATAATATATACATGTAAATAATAACATATTATAGTAGGACTAAAGATATGAGGGGTTCTGTCAACAATTTGTTTGTTACAATTAAAGGGATTTGTAAGCCTATTTCTACTCAGACGGCGAGTAGATGGCTTAAGGATATGATGGTCCTTGCGGGTCTAGATATTGATGCTTTTAAGCCACATAGCTTAAGATCTGCATCAGTTGCACTTAGAAGAGCTATGGGGAGTTCTATTCAAGAAATTATACATTAGGGTTTTTGGAGTGAAGAGTCAAGTGCTTTTCACCGATTCTATAATGTACCTCTTCGTTAATCATATTTACTTTTGTCATTACAGGTCGCTATTAGGACCTGTAAACTCATCCTCCCGATAATATATTCAAATAGTATATTTATTTGTTACCTTATATATATAGATATATATTTTTAGAAATATAGTTTTTAATATTTAGTATTAGAAATAATGTTATTTATAGCTTATTGGGTAATTCCAATTTTAAGTAAAACAACTTTGTACGATTACAAATGGTAGCTACGCTATGCAGTAAAATAGAAGACAGTAACTAAGTTTTACTGTATTAATGTCCTATTTTATTAGTAGCGTAGCTATACATTTGTGTTCGATCTTTCCGTTAGATCTATCCATAGAGATATAAAGATATAGAGAGCTTATTCCTTTCAATAGCAGATAAACATCTTTCAGCTGTATTCTGAACAAAATGACGCATTTTTCTGAAGAATCCATAGAGATATAAAGATATTATTGAGAGCTTATTCCTTTCAATAGCAGATAAATATCTTTCAGCTGTATTCTGAACAAATTGACGCATTTTTCTGAAGAATCCATAGAGATATAGAGAGCTTATTCTCTCAAATAACAGAGAAACATCGTTCACCTGTATTCTTGACACAATGACGTATTTCTCTGAAGAATCCAATAAGCTCTCTATGTCTATATATCTATGGATCTATCACGTCAGATCAATCTAAGTCAACTTTAGAACGTTTAGAATTAAGTTAATTGACGGTCATGATATCTACTAAATGAAATAAAAGTTGTAAAAATATTTCCCATTCAAGTGACTGTGGCATATGCAAAAATAGTGTATGCATGAAAAAGTATAAAAGATATGAGAAAACGGATTTTAAAAATGTTTACAAATTGGTCCATGGGGTATAAGTTGTTTTATTTAGAACTAATATTCAAATATTGTTCATTAAAGTTTGATTTAAAACAGGCGGTAAAGTATGATTGATTGATTGGTATTTTTAGGGAGTTCATTTTTCCCTATCTCCTTTGATTCAGAGTAATAAGATTTATCAAACTAAGAAATATCTCATTTGCAAGGGATGCAAATAATATTATTGTTCATTTTGAAAAATTTATATATTCTTTCATTGTTATGGACAAGGTATAAGACTTTTAATACACTAATCATTGAAGCTACGCTCATTGGATTTACAAGTTGTGAATTCATAAATAACGATAAGTACGAAATAACGTACATTTGATCAATGTACAAAAAATGTCATTATAGTATCTGAGAATGAATATGATATTTCCACAATTTAAAAGTTTATTTTTGATTGAATATTTAGTTTTTTTCTAGGCAGATATTTTTTACTTTACGTAACCAACTATGTATATTAGCATATAAAAGTTGACAAATATTTACAATTCATGTGACTGTGGCATATGCAAAAATAGTGTACACATGAAAAGGTATATAGGATATGAGAAAGGTAAAATGTTTCCAATATACTTGTTGAAATTTATGCGAAATAATTTTTCTGTATTTCCAGCTCATTGTGGGCCCCTTCCATGCGTCATCAATTCAAGGTGTGTTTTTTTTAGTAACAAAGATTTCACTCACTTACTAAATTTTAAAATAAATGCTAAATAAAAAGTCTATTCAATCATGTTAGATAAAGACATAATGACTTCTTAATGATGATGATAGTAGTGATGGGATTTTCGGCTCTATTTTGAGATTCGGCTCTAATGCTCTTCTTACTGTGGAGAGCCGGCTCTTTCGGCTCCCAAACGGCTCCCCATACACATTTTTACGTTATTAATTAATTAATAAATTAAACCTAATATTACAACATTTTTTTTCATTATTGACATTTTTAAGCACTTATGATGAGTAAAAATGCTGGATAACAATGCTTTATAAATAGAACTTTTATTATAACCAATTATTAAATTATCACTAAATAGCAACACTTACAAAAAATAAATTAAAATTATTAAACACCTGCCGATGCATTCTATACATTTTTCCAGTGTTTTCCCGCCACCATGGAGCATGGAGCAAGGAGAGGGAGGGGGGAGACTCTGTGTGTGGCACATGCACTCAGCACAAGTGCAACGACAGGGCGGAGAGACAGCGAGATACTGAAGGAGAAAAAAAAACCCGGCTCCCAAATAAAATCCTTAAACGGCTCTTCTTGCGGAGCCGGTTCCTATCGTTCACTTCAAAGAGCCGGCTCTTAGAGCCGGATCGTTCGCGAACGACACATCACTAGATGATAGTGATAAAACCATTATTCTTAGTTTCATAAACTTTCATCTATTTCTCTAGTATCCGTTTGCTATGATAATATCTACTCTCTTGAGTTTGGGCCTAATTTATGTTATTCTGCTTTTAATTAAAAAAACATCGATTATAAAGAACCCTAATTATAAAACCTGCATTATTATTCCAAACATATTTTCTCACTGTAGTTTATCATACAAATAGTCTCTGCCTCTCCCTCGTTCATTTTATAAATGTAATATAAACTATGGCACTAAAATATGTTAATGCACAATAAATTTTCCATACAAAGCATTTATAAGTGTAATTTTAACCTAAGTTTCAATGCTAACGACCGATGATGTAATCAAAAGAATAGGATAAGCAAAAACCTACTTCAAAAGTCATACTTTTCTAATTTGATGGTGTATCAAGTTAATATCACGAGTTTGTCTTATTTTTTGTGTGTTGATAAGGCATTGCAAATATTCATATAACTATAATTTAATTACAGTCAATTTATTTTTGTTTACAAATCCTTGAGACATTTCTAGATCATCTCGAGAGGTATTGTGAGAGGACGTGTAAACATCTCTTTTTGTGTGTATTTCAGTTAATATATATCCTAGGGATAAATTCCCAAATAATTTACAAGCTCTCAGTACTGGATACTAATTATGTATATAACGACTAAAATTGTGTAGATTATTTTATTTCGTATTGCTATTATTACTTGCATGTTTATTTACTTCGTTAAAAAGGTATCTACGGATATTATTAAAATACTTGTACTAACAATAAACATTTTGGTTCATATCACGGTACATTGAAGTCAAGGAATACTAGAAACTACCTGGAAAGGAAAGGGAAAATTGTAGCTTCCAAGTGAAGGCCATGATACGTTGATTAACTTTGCAATAAATTAACAGTTTTATATGTTTTTTTTTAGCTAAATGAGTCATTTTCACTTCAATAATTCACAATTCAACGATCAAACAAGTAGCTATTATATACATATAACAAAAATGATCAAACAAGTAGCTATTATATTTAACAAAAACGAATAACGAGTGTGATATGTATTTTAATACTTTTTGTTTATCAACAGTGGTTTCCACAATAGTAAATATAATATTATTTACAAACGACACATAGTTTAACAGTTACAAACAAGTAATTCAAGATTATATGTTTTCATTGTGAAAGAGACTGTAATTCAGAAATTTTTCTTTTCAAATTACATTTCATATCTGACGATCTTTGTTTCTCTGAAACTACACTGCCTCATTTAACTTCTAGTTTTGGAGGTGCCATGAGTTTCAAATCGGAGGATCTTGAAGAGGTTACAGTGGGGCTGGCGTTGCGTTTGAGGGCGGCTCCGGTTCGGCTTGAGGTTGAGCCAGACTTTTTTCATACACGGAAAGATAACATTTCGCCACCGTCACCCCGATAGTATTTGCCTCTTCCGCCCCTATTTCAATATGAATAGTTAATAAGACATTTAGGTGAAATTAAATTTAACGTCATAGTGTAACTCTATCCTGTTTTATCACTACCCTAACGTCATTTAAATAAAAACAGATGATGGAATATGCTTTTGAAAAGAGTAGAGAAGCCATTGTAAATTTAAATCTCTTTTTTGAGATGAATTCACAAAGGTAAGGCGATAAAACTTATTTGGCGATAAAACTTATTGTTCTTTATCTTATTTATTTTTTTATTAATTTTGTTCAATTGAAAGAAGCAAATATTAGTTCTTACTTTTTGTGTATCCAAAAGTTAACACTAGGAAGATGCATATATAAAATTAGTTTCTTCTTTTTTCTTAGACATTTATCGATGAAGATATCTAGTGAAACGTTTTGGAAAAGCGCTTTAACTGTTTTACTTCATGGCTTAACTAATGACCATAAGAATTTTCCGTATCACATAATATTCGACAACCTTTTCACAACTATACCTTTACTTAGTGAACTTCAGGAAAGAGGATATTGATAGAACAGGCACTATGGGAACTAACCGTTTGGATAGGAACTAGTGATGTGTTTTGGTCTGGACCGATTTTTGTTTATAAGTCCGGTTTGAAGTAACCTTTCCCAGACTTATTTGGACAGATTTTTGTCCGGACAGTCAGTCAAAACCGAAATGTTATTCGAGACCGATTCAGACCGAAATGCTACTTTTGGATCGAAACAACCGTCAAGGATGGAAAGATGATCGATGGAAATAGCTTTGTCAGGTTTAGGAGATAGTTCGGTTCATGTAACACAATGGAAAGATATTCTATTGTTACAATTGCATCGGCAATATATCGTACCAAGCCCCACCAAAAAGTAAAAAGATGGAGTACAGTAACGAATTAAATGATTCAGCTTCCAGTCCTTCACAGCATATACCAATATAACCAGTATATGGGAGGCACAGATCTAATGAATCAGAATATTAATAATTATCGAATAGGTATTAGGGAAAAAATGGTGGTGGCCAATATTCACCGGGTAAACGACGCCTCAATAAATAACGTATGGCAGATTAACAAAGAGTGTGAAACACTATGTATTTCACAGTTACATTTCCGAATAGATATAGCCATGGCTTATATAAAGAAATATGACATAGAGCCTAAAGCATCTGGAAAAAAAAGTATAACCCAGGAGAGATTGACTACAGATTTAATGGAAATTGTCAGATAATTCAACCGGAATACTGTAAATGTAATGTTGAACTTTCTATCGATTGATTTGAAACTTATCACAAAATATAATTATTAATTATATTTTTGTAAGTTAACATAAATTAATAAGTAAATGACTTTTTGTTTTCTATGAAGAATAAATAATTATTTAGAAAAATATATATGTAGAATTTATTTTTCTTCTAAAGAATAAAAATAATATAAAAATGTATTCATTAACTCCTAGTGTTAATTTTTGGACATGGGCCTATTTTAGGCATGATCGGCTTTATGAGCAAAAATAAAATGAATGTTTGATATAATTTTTAGATGAATCAAGAGAAAAATAATAATTCCGGAGTTAATGGGTTAAACAAGAATTATAAAAATATTAGCGGTGGGTCCTGCTTGGTCGCCGTGTTGGAAAACCGTGCCTTGACGCGAACACAGGAGACAGATGAGCGTCTCCAGAGTTTTCCATGTCATTGGTAGTGTCCGTAGGGGGTACTGAACTGGCCTTGTCCGAGGTAAAGACGACGCCCAAAAGGGGTAACATGGAGACGCCAAGATCCGTGGCCTCTCCGTTCACGGCAGCTGAGAGGGCCAAACTAAGAACGAGGCGTTTAATGGTATTCGCGAGGAACTCCGCGTTTTTTCGCTGCTTCTCAACGAACATGTATGTGAGGAGGTTCAGGACTATTCCGTGGCTGAACACCCTTCCAAGAACCAAGATTATGAGGACCCGGCACTGATCGTGTTTCTGATATCGTTGATGGTGGAACAGAGGATGATTTGAGCGAAGCAGAAGTAGAAGCGCACGAAGATGTCCTTGTATGCCTTGTGAATCCCTCGAACTTTGTTGACGTCCAGCTTCTCCTTGGATGCAGATGAGGCAATTTCCCTCCTTGTTGAAGGAATACTGCGTGGGGTTCTTCCAGAGTTTAAAGTACTCTGAGGAGGGGAGTTTTTGAAGCATGTTTAGTGTCCGTTTATTTTCGAGGGACTCCGGGCCCACCGAAATTATGACGCGAAACGCTCTCATCAGTTATGTCTTGCCAGAGCTGCCCAGATATGTAGATCGCTTGTCCCAGACGACGAGGCCCTCACTGTCTTCCTCGTCAGGTCGCTCATAAAATACTAAAAGAGTCAACGTTTATATATATATATATATATATAATTATTTATATTTAAGAGGTCTTAAGTACTAGCTTTTGTGACGAGAAGTTCATTGAAATACTTACCCGGGTCGTACAGATGAATGAATCTCCCATAAACACATCCATCCCAGAACGAGTCAGTCCCATAGATCAATCTGGATCCGTGAGTCCCGTTGAACATATTCATGAGCCGAGTCAGTGCTAGGAGCGACCACATTGATGAAGGAGCTCCCAAACGTCTCGTCTCCTCCTCCGATCATTGAGGAGGAGGATGAGACGAGACGGGGCAAATATAATGACTGGAATCATGCCACCCGTCCACTCCCATTCGAGAAATTTGATCCCAAGCAATGATGAATCAATGTAAACAATAATAAGAACAAGGCAGGAGCACTCTGCATGACGAATACTTTTTTCCTTCTTCTTCTATAATAAGCATAATAATAGAGAGGTTTGTGAGGAATGTTAGCACGATGGCCGTGTTGAAGTGTGGTAGGTGTCTTCATCGACAGCCGTTCTCTTTGTTTCTAGCTCAGGTAGGAGATCAAAGTAACCGTACCCGTTTTTTATTTCTTGACCGTGATTGGTTGAAACAACAGGGAGTAATAATAAGAGCAGTTGGTATTATGCAATAAAGTATCACTTCATTCGCGGTTGTTTAGGAGGGAAATCAATTCAATGAGAATGATATGATAATTTACACATATTCTTAGGTATGCCATTTTCGAACCCTATTGATATGAAATAAAAATTAACCACTACCATGGAAAATAATAGTTGTGTATCTTGTGTTATCATTTCTGACAAATAACGGACCATCGCTCGGAATGTAAGACTTATAAAAAGAAGGAAAAATGGGCTACCAACAGAAAAAATGGGCTACAGAAGAAATGGACTAGAAAATATGACCTAGAAAGAAATGATCCAGTAAAATGGACCAGGGAGAAATGACCCAAGATAGATAAGGAAAATGATGACTCATGAAAAAAAATGGCGGGAATACATGGGTAGGTAAGGTTTTGAGGAGAATACAAAGAATTATATTACAAATACTATTTTCTCATATAATTTGAGTAAATAATGGAAAAAATAATTTTATTTTTGCAATCATAGATAAAAAATATCCTTGCTGTTGTTATTATTAGACAGGTCCTAATTTATTTGGGTCATTTTTTCCATGCGTCATCATTTTCCTTTTCCATTATGAGTCCTTTCTTCCTGGTCAACTTTTTCTTGGGCCGTATTTTCTATTTTACTCGGTCATTTCTTCCTAATATCAGAAAAAAATGTTTATTGTTGAGTGAAATATCTTTATTATCTCTGTTGTTCAAGTATTTTAGGCTATATGATATTGGCGTCATACCCATTTCAGTCTCCCCATGTTTATATTCATACTTTTATAATTATATATAATCTTCAGAAAACATATATCTGGCTTCAATTGACATCATAATTCCTCAAAGATCCGTTGGCTTCGTACGATCACAACTTGCTAAACACCTTGCAATTCCTGCTTTATTGTTCAAGGCTCCGAGCTGTTGGAACGACGCCGTTTTTTTAGAGCCCAAAAAGCACAATTTCTTTGATATATCCCTCTTTAAAATTAGTTATTCCTATTTTACTTCATAGCGTAGCTATCCATTTGTAATCCTATTGATTGAACAGGATACCCAAGCATAGCTACGCTACTAATAAAAAGGACATTAATACAGTAAAACCTAGCTACTGTTTTCTATTATTGTCCAGAGAAACGGATGTTTTTTATCAGAGAGACGGTTCAACTACCCACAATAGAGTCTTATTATATAATCCCCCGCAGTCCTTACAATGATTGGAATAATTTATGCAGTTGGAAGAAATGTAAGGGATGACGTAGGCAAGAAAGGTGGCAACATAAAAACATATAACTCTTTTTGGAAAAGGCATTCCTTTCTTGTCTAAACGACACACAGGACTAAAGAAAAATATTTGTCTTTTTTTGCGCCAAGAACGAACGACGAACGATAGGATTTTTTTGTTGTAGTTCGTCGTTCGCGAAAAACAAACGATTACAAATGAACGATAAATCAAGGAGTCTGCTATTTATCAACAAACTCATTCAAAAGAGCATTCCACGCTCAGCAGATCACTAACTGAATATATATTGAAACGTATATATATTTATATAATTACAATTCTATCAAACCATATGCAAAAACAAAGGGCCAAATACATATGACTCATACCTTTAAAGAGACTTTCAATCAGATTCAACTGAAAACTGCATGCTATGCTCAGTAGACCATTGAAGATATTTTGTACTTTCAACTTTTAAAGCCCACATATGAACACTGATCAAACAAAAGAGATTTCTACGCTGTGACGATCCCTCACTTACATATGTGTTAAAATATACAGGTGTTTTACTACATTTTAATTAAATTCTTTAATAACAAATACACAATATCTATATTTTTTCAAAATTATCTCAACTCAAAAAGAGCTTTTCACACTTATCAAACTACTGACTTTATAAACTAAAATGTATACTTATATACTTCATAACACATCAATTAAATCAAATGAAACAAAAACCCTGTATAATCGTTGTTTCATGATATCCACACAATTACTAAGCGATCCCCTTCTCATTTTCTTTCAATCCCTCCCCATGAACAAAGCAAACACTTTCATACATTACACACATGCAAGCACTGGCCTACTAAAGCGTTAAAGTAAAGTAGCGGCTGCATAACATAAAATTCTTCCTTTTTTCCCAAAAGGAATTCGCCAAAATTTTAGTTCTTCTTTAGTTCGTAAGGGGCGCTGCTTTGATGCTAGAGCTCTTTGAAAATAATAACAAAGTCCTTTTATCATTTATATTTGGAGACGTTTTTTATCTTGAAAAAAAGTGTTTTTGATTTGATATATTTCAAATCATCAAACTTAATCCCTTTAAACCGGTTTTAAATAGGATTGTGATGTAATTTCATGGACTAGCAACATCTAACGCTTAAGAAAATAACCAAAATTTTGGCCAATTTTTTTTGTTTACTTTTTCCTTGCATGCGCTACTTTACTTTAACGCTTTATGGCCCACTACGTACATAGTTCACCTGAAAGCCTGTATGTATCATTTCAAGGTTACGTCAAAAGGTTGATGTATAATGCTGATACTTATAAGACAGAAAACAGAAGTCCTTCGAGCTGAAAAGCCTTAGTTATTCTCCTCCTTCTCTGATTTAGATCTCTAAAAAAAGGACTTCTTCTTCTTCCTTGATTGAAAGCTGTCTCGTGTGGAGACTTTTCCCTCCCTTTCCCCTTCAATGGCTTTCCAAAACAATAAAGAAAAGGAGAACAACACAAGAGGAAGCAAGACCACGAAGAAGAATAAAGGTAGGAATCATCGTGTTTACGTAACACTCACTTATATATATGTACGTTAGTTGTTGCATCAATTCCGTAGAGTAAGCGGTGTGTATGTGTAAATCAATGGTCTTTTGAAAGGCCTAGCACGCTATAGGCTTTCTTTTTCTCCTGCAATGGCCTTTATTCTTTTCTCCCGTGTATGCGTGCGCTGCCAGTGGTTTTATTATTGTGTTTAATACTACTATATCTACTATTCTAGGAAGTAGCTTGTTCGATTAGATTAGCCATATTCATCTGTTTATATGTATATATATCCAAGTGTCAAAAGGCCCTTTTTCAACAATTATAAAAGGGCTTTTTTATTTCCCTCCATCCTTGGAAGCCATTACTCGCTATGGAAGTGATAATATAATACGAAAACACAGGTGTGTGTGTTGTGTGTTTGGTGCCATGGAGGTTAATCCTGAGGAACGAGAAGACTTTAAGCGGAAATCCAGGAATTTGAGTGAGAAAAAGCGTCGGGATCAATTCAACGTTCTGGTCACGGAGTTGGGTAACATGATTACCTCTTGGGGCTCATCCCCGTCCTCCAACTCTGGCCGAAAAATGGACAAAACTACTGTACTCAAGTCCACGATTTCCTTCCTCAAAAAGCACAAGCAACAACAGCTGCTGGCACAGCAGCAACAACAGCAGGGAAGCTGTGGTGGTGATGCCCCTCCGTCCCCGCCAGGCAAGCTGGAGGTCGTGGGCGAGGGGAACAACCAAGAGTCCAAGCCCTCCTTTCTCTCACACAATGATTCACTCAAATCATGTTGGAGGCCATTCAGGGCTTCATCCTCGTCTTCGGAACGGACGGGAAAATCATTTACGTCTCCGAGTCCATCTCCTCCCTCCTGGGATATGCCCCACTCCAAATCACGGAGCGATCCGTCTACGAATTCATCGGAAATGACGGGGATAAGCTCCTCCTTTACAATACCCTCGTTCACTCATTCCTGGACCGGCAGCTTGAAATATTTGTTCATTTTAAGCGTGCGGATGGGCATGATTTGGAGCTGGCACGGATATGGGGTACTTCCGGCCCTGGTCCGGGTTTTCCATGGTCTTCATGTCCGTCGTGCGTCTTCAAAGCCCCAATGCACTGCAAGAGAATACAAATCTCACTCCCTACGATCCCTTCTTTCGCAATGAGTCTGAGTTTACGTCGCGGTATTCCCTGGAGTGGAAGTTTCTCTTTCTGGACGGCCGGGCCCCGCCCATCATTGGCTATCTCCCCTTTGAGCTCCTGGGAACCTCCGGCTACGACTATTATCACACGGAGGACTTGGAAAGGGTCTCCGTTTGCCATGAGGCCCTTATGCAGACTGGGGAAGTGACGAATTGCCTTCATCGCTTTCTGACAAAGGGTCAGCAGTGGATCTGGCTTCAGACCCGCTACTATATCACATATCATCAGTGGAACTCCAAGCCAGAGTTTATTGTGGCGACGCATAAGGTTGTTAACTACTCAGACGTTGTCAAACAAGTGAAAAAAGAAGGATGTGATCCTAATAAGATTGAACCACTCCCTCCTTCATCGAGTCCTGCTCTTCATCATTCAGTGGATCCATATTCGGAAGCAATGGAGCTAGATCTACAGTTGGCGTTAGGTTAGGAAAAATTGCCTTTTCTGTTTATCAACAACCTAAATCTGAATAATAGATCTAATAATTATGAAGCATAAAAATACTTTAGTAGAACTGTCCACTAAATCAGCAACACAATATTCAGGTTTTAAAAGGTTGAGATATTTATAGATATATTTTCTCTTGTAAATTGCCTTCATATCTTGGATCCAATTCGATCTCTTTAAAATAATCTTTGTTAGTTGAAGCATTTTATCAAAATTTCCCTAATTAAAAGCTACGTAATTTTTGTGTTTAGTATTTAAACAATAACATGAGGAATTTAGGGCAATAGGCAGGCTTGTGGGCATTTGCAACCTTAGATTTTGTCCGTTCGCCCGTCAGATTTGAAAAAATCCGTTCAGGCGTTTGTCCGTTTCATTTTTTAGCGTTCCTCCGTTCGTTTTAGCGTTCGTCCGTTTGTTGAAAAATATCAATTATTCCCTATTTTAAATTTGGAATTTTTTATTATTAAAAAACGTCCTCACTTTTATCCCAGAATGACTCGCAGTAATTTCAATTGAACTTCTTTTTGTAAAAAAACGTCTTCACTTTTTTTCTGAAGTGACATAAGAAACATTGATTGAACTTCTTTAATAAAAAACGTCCACGCTTTTGAAAATATTATATACATTGAACGGACGAACGTCAACAAAAAAATCTGTTCGTCCGCTCATTTATATTCCGTTCAGGCGTTCGTGAACGGCGTTCGTTTTTTCCGTTCTATCCACAACCCTGGTAATAGGTATAAAAAACTCTGTAGTAGAAAAGTATAAGAACGTTAAAATTAGTTTATCCAACTTTTTAATGATGTTGACCGAAATTCACAAGCAAAGAAATGTATATCATTGTTGCAAAACATCCGCAATTATGTGGAGTTTTATAACAATTTACTTTTGATATCTATTTGGCTTAAGGGTCTTAAATTGAAAGAGTGGACAATTATATCATAAGAATACTTTTTCTTTGCACTCTGATTGGATTAGAATATAACAGCTGAGAAATGGGCCTCGAGGACCGACCTAATTAATAACTGGATCCGCAATACATTGTATAACTGATCAGGGAAGGGACATGTTGAAGTCATAGAGATATAAAGACATAGAGAGCTTATTGGATCCTTCAGAGAAATACGTCATTGTGACCAAAATACAGCTGATCGATGTGTCTCTGCTAATTTGAGGGAATAAGCTCTCTATATCTTTATATCTCTATGGTTGAAGTAAGCAACAGATGAAATAAGGAAGTGAAAGAAGGCAAACCCCTATTATTATAATCCTAAAAATGGATTGGGAACAAGTAAAATATTAACTTTCGGGTCACTAATTTACTCATTTCAGCAATAACAAAATATTAAAAATGACAATATTGATATTACCCGATTCGGTTGACGGGGTTGAGAAGGGGTTAACTGCATTGATGTTCGGAAGGAAATTTTTCGGGGGATTTTTGGGCCGGCTAAAGACTAAGGCCTGGACTGAGGAGTCTCTGGACTTGACTCTAAAATGGATAGAAAATCAAGATATTTTAGGATAAGGGTGCCCACAAAAATCCTACAAAAGGATTCAAATTTTCTAGTATTAAAAGATGCCAATAGTCAATTTTCGTTGATATTTTCAAATATATCAATAAAAATTAATATATTAAAAATAAATGTATATACAAATATATATTAAAGCCTACTTTTTTAAAGTATATATCAAAGTGTGGAAATAGTATACCATATATTTACACTTTTGGGGGCAAAGTATTAGTTTGAGAAGTCAAATTATTTTATTGTTATAGTAACTAAAAAAATATCCACTTTGTCTTAAGCTTCATTTTAAATTATTATTGTTAAGGGACCGAAACTATTTGAATATTGTCATATGATTTAAAAAAATATCTCATGTTTCGGTCCTCTTGGCATGAAAAGCAATTCCTTTTACTTCTCCTTGGATCAAAGATAGTTTTTGGAATCCTTTTAACAACATTTCATTTTTCACTTTTTTCTTCCAGCTCAAAGAAGTCGGAGGATTCCAGCAATCTAAATATATTCGCTTCCCCTCAGCCCATAGCCACGAGTCGAAAGAGCCAATTGGACGAGAAGCCCCCCTCCTCTTCCTCCGCCCCGAGCAGCAGCTCCATCATCCCCATGGAACGCATCGTTCTCACACCCTCACAGCTCGAAATCCAAGAAGAACTCCGAGTCCGTCACCAAGAGCTCTCACAAAAAATCCTTCAACAGCAAGAGGAGCTTAAAGCACTCTCAGAGCAGCTCCTCATGTCTCAGTACGGCCTCCTCCCCACCACCAACCCCGGAGCTCCAGCCACCACCACCAATGAACCAACGACCAAGCAAGAGCCTCTCAAGTGTCTCAAGAACAAAAAAACTTTGAACAAAATGATTCTGGAGAGCCCTCTCCCAAGAGGGCCCTGGAATCCTCCAGCGCTCCAGGGGAGGAAGAACGCTCTTCTTCTTCAGCCCTGGAGCTCCTCCCAGGACCCTTTTCCTCCGTTGTTGTGGATGAGTCCCTCTCACAAGTGATATGCAGCTTCGCTGAGGAAGGGCTGTTGTACTTGGAAACGAAGGGAGTCAATCTCAGACGTGATCTCTCACTTCTATTTCAGCTAGTGGCTTAGAGCAAGAGAGTCTGATCTATACACAAATCATTGCCTGATGACGAATTGACTTGAGGTCAGAGAGAAAATAGAATAAAAGAAGACACAATTTTCTTACTTCACTCAAAAGAGGAACTAAAAGTGGGATGCAATCATCTCATTTATCTCTTTGAAAGTTTACTTTCTGATATTATAAATATATATCTAAAACTTGTTGATTTATCGTTCAATTGTTGTCGTTCGAGAACGACAAAGTTTTTGACGAACGACAAAGAAATTCCTTATCGTTCGTCGTTCGTTTTTGTCACCAAAAAAATACAAAGATTTTTAATTTTCATGGGACAAATTTCCTTTCTAAAAAACGTAATCACTTTTTTCAGAAATTTCATTTTAAAAAAACGTCGTCAATTTTTTTCAGAATGGCGAACGACAAACGAACGATGAACAACGAAGGATTCAATTTAAAATTAACGACGAACGATAACTTTTGGCGAACGACGAACGACAATTTTTTGCGAACTTCAACGAGTCTGATATATATATATATATACATCAAGCCCGGTGGGATGGGCAGGTCTAGGGGGGGGGCAGGCCCGCCCATCGAGTGACGTAGGCCCACCCACTCATTGAGTGACGTGGGCCGATTTTTTTATTAATGTGCCAACTGTGCCCCCATAACAACTATAGGACCCCCCCAACAGCCTGGGCCTGCTGCCGGGCCTGATATACATATATCAGAGCTGTGACTACGAATATAAATCGGTATTCGATACTACCGTCGGTAGATTTCAAATACCAAACCGATTAGACGATATTAGGTAGAAACTACCAAATACCGTACCGATTGACAATCGGTACGGTATATATGAAAGTATAACTTTTGTAACATTCACATTGAGACATAAAGATATAGAGAGCTTATTCCCTTCAATAGCAGAGAAACATCGTTCAACTGTCGCTTTGCCCAAGCGCTCCCTTGTGTGAAGAACTTGAATTTTGCAAAATATATACACAACTACAACTTATAGTATTATAGAGCAGATACATAAATATACATTCAATATAAGCTTATGCAATGCATTGAATACTAGAGTACCTGAAAGTGCATTTAATATCGGACAATAAGAGACAGTAAATGAAAAAAAATATATAGCCTTCCATTTCCTACAAAATCCAAGTACATATATAATTTATATAAGATTATGTATTAAATTTCAAATAACCTCTAATAAAATATAACAAATGATGTATTTAATTGTCCTTTGTTATAAACTGTCCGATATTAATGCATATCAAGAAGTAAAAGCAGATACATAAATAAAATTATCTCTCTTTCTAATCTACCGTACCGAATATCGATCGATATTGTAGATATATAATAAAATCTACCGAATACCGATCGGTATAAGGTATATATCAAATATGGAACCGGCGGTAGATTTTTCTACCGAATCCCAGCTCTGATATATCTATACACACACACACACATATATATATATATATATATATATATATATATATATATATATATATATATATATAATATGATCTCATGATCAAATAATCAATTTATCTGGTGCCCATGTACTTATAACCAAAGAGTATATATAACTAGAGACCCAGCTACAAGATTTTGTGGCGAATGGTGATGAATTATGTTAACTAACGACCGCTTGAGGGCGCTCCTATTTACAGAAAGATAAATATATAAAAACAACTAAGAATTAGTTCATGATCCCTGGAGGTTGGGAGATGTAAATGCCTAATTTTATTCCGTATTAATTAATATATATCTTTCTGTAAATAGGAGCGCCCTCAAGTGGTCGTTAGTTAACATAATTAACCAATAGCGCTTGCCTGAAGCTAGACCTCTATATATATATACTCTTTGTTATAACCATGGATTTACTACCGATTTTCCCACCAAATTATAATATATATTCATTCTTTACTTACTGTAGGATTCTTCTCTTCCTGTTATTCTTTTAAAGGTGACTATACACAGGTGCTACTAATTCAAATGGAATATTATTGCTATGACTATAAAGTGCAATGATGTCATTATAAAAGGTATACATAAATAATATATGGAATCCGTGATCTAAGATTTGCAAAATAAAGTGACTTGTAAAGAGTTTAGTATGTAGAATACTTGCTACGTAGATGCACATATAAGGATCAAAATGTCAATGGAACATCAAAATTTATCTTTAATTCGTCTCCCTACTTATGTTATTGAAAACATCCTTCAACTGAATTCCTTGGCACTTCCAGATTGCCTGTATGTAGTTTGCTCCAATTTATGTTTGAATAAGGATCAATTCCAGTTTGAGTCCCTCTCGACGACGTCCTACCATAGAGATATAAAAACACATAGAGCTTATTGGATTATACGGTGAAATGCTTCATATTCTCCAATATATACAAATCTGTATGATCAACTAAAGATGACGTAGTAAAAATTACTTTGTCTAGTTTGGGCACAGGCGACTGCTGAACGACGATGTGTTGTGTTGGGATACCTTTAGAGAGAATATATAATAAGTATATTAATATCCCAGAGTCGTCGCCAATGAGATTGCACGGCAGGAACTAATAAGAAGGAACGACACGTGTGAGAGGGTCATGACTAGAAGACTCCTTTATTGACACAGAAGGAAAAGGGAGGAAATATATACAAGGAAAAGGAAATAGAGAGACAGAGTATACATGACGTCAGAGTGTCCTCCAACGTGACGTCAGGGACATAACATCACCCCCCAATCAACTCTTGCGAGGGCGGAGTTGATTTATGTGTCGCGTTCGGACTTCCGCTCCGACCTGGACGGTCCATAGGGCATTGCCGATAGAACCGTAGATTTTTCCCGGAACCCACTTTGGGCCCTTGGGTTGGAAGCTTCGGCACCAGACAGGAGTATCCTTTGATAGGGACTTCTTAGAGCATTTTTGAGGAATGAGACCATCTAGGCAAGTCCGGATCGGGCGAGAGAGTTGTAGTTCCGCAGGAGTTCTACCTGAGGAGAGAGGAGTAGCGCGGTAGGAGGAGAGTAGCGTGTCGCGGTAGGAGAGTGGAGTTTTGCGGTAGGAGAGTGGAGTATCGCGGTAGGAGAGTGGAGTTTTGCGGTAGGTAATAGCGTTGGAGACTCCATTCGAACAACAGGACGCGAAGTGGTCCAATTGCGAACATTTGGAGCATAGTTTGCCCACAGCCGGGCAGAATTTCCTCTTGAGGACATGAAAAGTCGCGCAGAATTGGCATAGCTTCTTAGTGGGAGAAGGTGGAAGCGGCTTACGAACATGGAATTTCTCCGGGGCGTTCTTTTTGGCTCGCCATGAACCTTTCGGACCCTTATATTCCGACGCCATCACAGTATGTTCCGCCACCATCTCGCGAGAGTGAGCTTCCGCGGATTCCAGTGCTCGTCCCAGTTGGACGACTTCATTCAGTTTAATGGCCTTTCGCTCAAATGCAGACCGGCGAAGTTTAAGGTTAGAGGTGTTTTTGATGATGGTTCCCAAGACCACATCATCCTCATAAGGAGCCTGGCAGGAAGCACAAGTGAGCCGACAGAATTTAGCCTGTCCCCGAAGGCGAGTAAGGAAGTCGTCAATGGGCTCACCAACGGCTTGCTTCATTTCAGTGAGGCAGAACCGTTCGTAGAGAACAGATTCTATGGGGGAGAATGCCTCGGTCATGGCTCGGAGAAGGGAGGAGTAGCAGTCCTCATCGTCTTTAGTCTCGATGGAGAGGGTTTTGTGCCAGCGTTGCACCGTTGGGCCTGCGCAGTGGAGGAGAAGAGCCTTCTTTTGCTCTGGGGGCAGCTCCCCACAGAGAGAGAGAAAAGTCTGGAACTCATCGTTCCAGGACGACCATCGATGACCTCTACGAGGAGCGGACATGTCGAAGGGAGGAGGTTGAGACACTCCTAAGCGGTTTGTTCCTGAGAGAGAGTCCGTGGCAGAAGGAGGAGGAGTAGGGACCGAACCGAAGTCGTAGGTCTTAGGATCGCACCCACACGACTCGATATAGTGACGAAGAAGTGCAACGAGCTCAGGCTTCCGTTGACTTTTAAGGGCTTCTTCAGAGTCACCTAACTCCATGGAGAGACACTCCGCACGCAGCTCGGCGGTAGTGAGCTTGGGTAACAGTTTTACCATCCTAGTCAGCCAGATGTTGTGTTGGGATACCTTTAGAGAGAATATATAATAAGTATATTAATATCCCAGAGTCGTCGCCAGATGTTGTGTTGGGATACCTTTAGAGAGAATATATAATAAGTATATTAATATCCCAGAGTCGTCGCCAATGAGATTGCACGGCAGGAACTAATAAGAAGGAACGACACGTGTGAGAGGGTCATGACTAGAAGACTCCTTTATTGACACAGAAGGAAAAGGGAGGAAATATATACAAGGAAAAGGAAATAGAGAGACAGAGTATACATGACGTCAGAGTGTCCTCCAACGTGACGTCAGGGACATAACACGATGTTTCTCCGCTATTGAAGGGAATCAGCTCTCTATATCTTTATATCTGTATGATCCTAACCAGGCTTGTGAGCGTTCAGCTTTTTTGCGTTCAGCGTTCCGTTCAGCGTTCAAAAAAAATTAGCGTTCCGTTCAGCGTTCCGTTCAATGTTTTTGCGTTCAGCGTTCCGTTAGCGTTCAGCGTTCAAATATTTCCCAAAAAAGTACTGCGTAGTGATGACGTTTTTTTTTTTTAGAAAATAAATTCCAAAAAAAGTACTGCGCAGTGATGACGTTTTACAAAAAAAGTAAAAGAAAGTTGGGAAAAATTGAACGCTGAACGCAAAACTCTTTTTTTTGCGTTCAACGTTCAGCGTTCAAAAAAAAGTTGCGTTCCGTTCAGCGTTCCGTTCATTGAACGTGCGTTCAGCTGAACGCCGTTCAATTTTGCGTTCCGTTCACAAGCCTGAACTACATATAGGTTAGGATTCCTAACCTATATGTAGTTCATAGCTATTGTGACTCCAGCAGGGATTTCATTACTTATTTATTTCTATTCTCCCTCTGTGACGTCACATCATTTTTTATCATATCAATAGCCCATAGAGAATATAGAATACTGAAGTAACGGCTGGCAGTGCTGAATATCGGGCATTCGTCGACTCTCTATGATAAAAAATAAAGTCTCACGCTTTCTTTAGTTTTTATCCCCCTGTACATGGAGAACATAAAATACCTCGATTTTTAGTACTACAAAACGTTTCTTCGACACTCTATATTATCTATACCTGATTGAATCATAGTGTCACTACTATATATTCACTTTTTTCTCTATTCTCTATGTTTGAAGCCTTCAAAATACCCATACAAACTTGTTTGGGTATTCTAAGAAGCCTTGCATCCTTCTGGCATTACCTGTGTATTGACAAGACTATTCGAATCTGAGAGACTCCTTAAAACTACTCAGGCAATCGAAGAAAAAAAATCTATTTTTATACAAAATCCAATTATTCCTTGCTTCCATCCTCCAACGAATTTATTATCAAATATCTATATCTTTTAAACAAAAAACCTTTTTAAATATTTTGTATGTCAATATTATACTCACATTCATATCTGTAGTCAAATTACGAGTATTGTTATTTTTATATTAATATAAAAGTGTCATATCTGTGTTTATTTATTCAAATTGTTTATTTATGAACTAAATATCATCCAATTATATATGATTCATCTCATGCTATATATTTTCGGGTTAAAAAGCTGGGACCTTTTATGCATACGTCTTTAAATATATCTATGTCATTGAATACTCGTCACCATCTTTATACATGATGCAATTAAACGTTTATTCAGGTTTTATAGTTTAAATAAACATATATATATATATATACAAAGCATCAATTTTTAAGTTCATCATTAAAATAAAAATATAGATAAATTGCTTTTTTGTACAGTTTATAATTGATTCCTCTTTGGTCAAAACGTTTAAAATCGGCAATCAAAATAATATCTTAGTCACTTTCAAGAACACAAAATGGCAGTAATTTGTGAATAATATTAAAACGCATATTTGATTGGAAAGCAGTATATTACATATTGCTTGTGGAGAGATAGGAAAATATATATATTTTTCTGCATTGTTTTGAATACGACAAGGTATATCTTTTTTTTAATTTGTTGAGTTAGTCAATTTTTATATTTATAGGTAAAACTATAAAACAATTGTTAGATAGTGTTTGAAAGCTCCGGATTGTGCAATTAATATATGTGATAGACAATGTTTTTTGCTTATATGGTTCGATAGAGTTGCATCCGACTGAATATGAATAAGCATTTTAGCACTAAAATTAGTCACTCGAACCTAGGATCTTATCAATGAGGTAGACCAAAAATGGCCATCCCCTCTCGGGATTCAGACCTACGCCACCTAACATTGAGAGTTGAACATGCCTTAACGCTCTGAGGTATTGTACTCCCTTTACGAAATTTTCGATTTCTAAAAATCGCAGTTCTAAAAAAGATGTAGCTAAAATTACATATTTTTTATTAGAGTTAATACATAGAATTATACAAGCACAAAATATACTCCATAAAATCATTAATGGTCATGTTATATTTATACATATAATACATATTAATATATAATATATAATATATATTATATATATTATATATATATATATATAGATATATATATATATATATATATATATATATATATATGAAGCTAACACAAAACAAAAAATATCACATAAATGTACAAAAAGTCCATAATATAAAAACCTACAAAAAATCATTAATAAATATTTTTATGAAATGCTTTAAATGTAAGTCTCTAGAAAAGTTTAAAAATTGATAAAATGCCCCTGATAGGTCATTTATCTACATAAAATATATAGACGATTTTACATTTAACATGCTTTCCAACTATTACTTTTTAGTCAAGACCCTAACATTCATCAAGAAAGTTTAGATACTGTTAGTTTTTAAAATAGTTCATTAATAATACGTGACATTCTGCTTACCTAAAGTGCAATACTTTTTGCATTTATAAATATACTAACGGATGCTAACCGGTAAATTCGTGTTACAGTACTAGAGTATTACTTGTTTCAACTTATCCCTTAAAAATACCATATGATTTATTTTTTTGAAACGTCTCGATATATGGGATTCAATAGACCATTTTCCTTACTCCGTCATGAGGTCATTTTGATCATCATCAATTATCGGATGTTGAGTGCACGCTTTATTCTTCCTTTTTCTTCTTCATATTAAGACGGTAGAGTCCATTAACTGCAGAAAGGAATACGGTCACTCATATTACGGCGAATCCGAAAACATCAAAAACAGACATTGGAAAAGCGGTTCACGGTGAGCATCAACTCAGAAATATTATTGGATTCTTTAAACAATGAAATCTAAGATTTATTCTACATGGTATTTACAACTCTTGAATAAAGCAATTCCTTTAGGAAGGAAGTATGGATTTATTTTTTTTTTTTTTTTTTGCCGATTGACGATCGAATTGATACGATGGAATAAATAAGCATTACGTTAAACATTGTCTTCTAACTAGGAATCAATGAGGTAGACCAAAAATGACCATCCCTCTCGGGATTCGAACCTCAAATTGAGAGTTGAACAGCCTTAGCACGAACGGCTATCGAGCTCCTTATGTTTTATTTCCATTATTCTTGCATCAGTAACCCCCACTGACGATAAGAGGAACAAAGAAAATAAGAGTTTCTAACCTGAAAGAGATATTTCCATTAGTAAATCTATGAAAATTCTAAGGGTGCGATAGCTGTGCGTGCTAAGCGTGTTGAACTCTTCAATGTTGGGGGCGCAGGTTCGAATCCCGAGAGGGGATGGTCATTATAGGTCTACCTCATTGATAAGATCCTAGGTCGATAGACTAATTTAATACTATAATACTTATTTACATCCTGTTGGATGCAATTCTATCGAACCATATAGGCAAAAAAAAAATTCTATCATCATGAATATTTACGGTGCCTTTACGGTATCATCGATTATGATGAAAACAAATATTATTATTACACTTATTTTGAGGAGTTACTTTATTAAATTAATACAAATGTGTTATATTTTAAATTTGTCTCTTCAAATGATGAGTAAATGCTATGCATCAAGTCCCATGAGAACACACATTTAAAGATCTTTTTAAGGATGAAACCCTTATCTCTGAGTTAATGCCAAAACAACACAGAGGGATTGATACCTTAATTCATTAATCAACTGCTTTTTTATTGATTATGACGACTTTCATGCAAATGATCAGGGCTTAGAAAAAGTGTGGTATCCTTACTCAGGACTTTAACTTGGGTCTCTTTGACATAACATAAAAACAACTGTAGTTATGTTTAGGATGACAAACGAGAAACTTTTCCTTAACGTGATGGTGATAGAAAAGAAGAGTGAATAATAAATAAAGCGAGCTGATATTATGAAAATAAGGTCCATTTCGCTTGTGAATACTGCAAATTGTCTCTTCTCGTGTCCCTTTTTTAGGAATCCTTTGAACAAACTCCTCGGCTTGATCTATCTACACAGGGCAACCAAAAAAATATTTTTTGAAAATAGTCCAGGTTTTCCTGCTGAATTAGACTAATTTTGATGCTCTGAGTCCGAAAATGACCTTGGTTTTGCTCAATCAGGTCAGGTTTTTGCTACAGAAATTTTTAAAAAATCGATTTTTTGTAATAAAAAAATTTTCTGTGGATCATCAGCTGAGAAAACCCCTGACGATTTTTCCCATTTCCTCAAGAAATACAATCAACGTATCCAAATTTATTCAGTTTTTATTTAGTCCATCAAATTTTATAAGCACAATTATCATAATATTAGTATAAGAATGTGCGTTACATGACACAGAAGTTCAGAATTCACGGCATAAATCGGCGTTTCTTCGATTCCCGTGTGTGAGCAGCTGCTGTGTTGTCTCGCTTCAGCGACCAGCAGTAGTCCGCCATCATGACTGCGTCCCACCTCCCCTGGTACCTCTCCTCTATTTGGCGCATGTCCTGATGGAACCTTTCTCCCTGCTCGTCGCTCATCGCCCCGAGATTTTCAGGAAACTTCTCCATGTGTGAGAACAGGAAGTGCATCTTTATACTCATCAAACAACCGAGTTTTTGGAAGGCCTCTATCATGGTGCTAATGAGTCTGGCGTGGTTTGCTGCCTTCGTGTTCCCAGGAAGTTGTTCACCACCTGCACAAACGATTTCCACGCGGCGCACTCTAGCGTGTTCATGGAGTTTTGGAACTCTGTGTCCTTTATAAGCTTCCGTATCTGTGGACCATTGAAAATGCCGGCCTTCACCTTCTCATGGTCAGTCGAGGAAAGGCTCGGCACAGGTAGTTGAAGCCCTCCCATCCTTGTCGAGAGCGCGCGTGAACTGTTTCATTAACCCAAGCTTCAAATGTAGCGGGGGATCAATATCTTCTCCCGGTCAACAAAAGGTTCGTGTATGATGTTTCTCGCCCAAGGTACTAACTGATCTCGCGCCGGCCACTCTTTCTTTACATAGTGCTGGACTCTGTCTCGACTGTCCCACATACATATAAAGCATGGGTACTTCGTAAACCCGGACTGCTGACCAAGTAAAAAGTTTACCATCTTTAAGTCGACGCAGATGATCCATTTGTGCTGCTCATATTGGATTTTGTCGAGTACGTACTTCACTACTTCATATTTAATGTGAATATGAGAGAGAATCTAAGAGGCAATATTGTCACTCCGGAGTCCTTGGGAAGAATGACTGAAATTTGCTAAAGTATATAACCTTCGTCGGCCTAAATTCACACAAACATTATTAAATATTAAATAAATTCTACACATATTATGCACATAAATTTATGAAAACACTTAAATAAAGTGTGGTATATTATTCGTGTCTGTGAATTGTAATTCGATATATTTTTCACGAATAATATGATTGAACTGAAAACCGCTGAAATTTATAACGTGATTGGTGATAGAAAAGAAGAGTGAATAATAAATAAAGCAGCTGATATTATGAAATAAAGGTCCATTTCGCTTGTGAATACTGCAAATTGTCTCTTCTCGTGTCCCTTTTATTTAGGAATCCTTTGAACAAACTCCTCCGGCTGATCTATTATCATTAAAACAAACAAACGCTCAAACTCATGAAATGAAATCATATTATTATGATGAATCATATATGCCCATTAATGGAATTCACTCTGACTAATATCCATTGAAAAATGAAAGAAGATCTGCAAACAGAAAAGGTTATGATTGTGTCTAAGTTTGCAGTAACTACATACATAAGAAGAACATCTTGATTCGTGTTCTGGGCGGACATGAATAAAACTGCGTTAGGCTAGGGTTCATTTATTTATCCAGAAAGATAGAAAAAAGACATTCCGTTGATTTGGCGGTCTATGTTTTGTTTATCAGGGATTCGTATATCTATGATGTCAAAGATGATTTTTGGGCTGGATGGGAAGGAGTAGGAGCAAAGCAAGTGGATTACAGAGAGCTATTTGTCCAGAGGAATATAAAAGAAGACATTTCATTGATTTGGCTGTCGATGTTTTGTTATCATGGATTCATATAGCTATGATGAAAGGAGTAGCAGTTAAACGAATGGATTGCAGAGAGCTATTTGTCTAGACAAATAGAAAAATAATCATTCCATTGATTTGGCTGTCTATGTTTTTTGTTTATCATGGATAGCTATGATGTCAAAGATGATCTTTGAGACGGATGGAGGAGTAGGTGCAAAACAAATAGATCGCAGAGAGCTAAGACCCTATGTTACATTAATGTATGAAGGGCATTTCGCACCAACTACATACAACCATAAATCGTTTAACCCCCCCTCCCCCTCCATTGGAGAGCTCCCATCATTTATCAAAACCATTCATTATACTTCCCTCATACCTTATATATGTATACATATATATGTCTAAGCTTTTTATTCCCTTCAAAATTTGAAAAAGAGATTTCATAGATTATTATTAAACTTATTCCATTCATCATCTCAGTTTATTGTGAGTGTGAGTGAGAGGGGGGGGGGGGGGGGGATTGGAAGCCATCATCAAAATCATTAAATCCCTGATAATAAATAAGGAAGAATATGTGATGATCATGATGAATAACCATGAAAAGACTCCTGCAATCATTTCTCTTTATCCACTGCGACTTTAGGAGTTCATTTATCATAGGAATGATTGGATGATGTGTACATTAGGGGTATCATGGAAGTTATTGCAGTCACACGCTTATTAAATAGCTGTGAGAGTCCCATTTTCTTTTTTGGAAAGACATAGTTACAGATATTATATTTTTCTACAAAAAATTGTGGGATAGAAAAGAAGTAAAAGAGAATTTTTTGATATGAGGCTGTTGAGATCTGAACACTAATAATCCCTTAGAGAAAAATATCATCCTTCTTAAGAAGATAAATTGTCTCTTCTTATAGGCCGTAATCCATTTATTTACGAATCGTTTTGATGGATTCCTTCAATATACCCACCTAATAATAATAATAATAATTTTATAAAGCAGCTGACGATAAATGGACCATCTCACTGACTATCAGGCATTGAAGTAGATTGATTTGTTTAACTCCTAGGTAAAACCCTCACCCCACCGGGTTCCAATCCGGTATCAGACGGTACAAGTTGTCTTAGGAGGTAAGATCTTTATTTAGATTATGTTAAGTTAACAGAATCTATCATAGTTTTTCCATTGGCGTCTTCCAGGGCTTTGGACTTTTTGCTTCATAACGAAACCATTGGTTGAAAAAGGAAGGGGTTAGGTTACTTAAAACCCCTTTATATTCGATCATTTACCTTTCCCTAGACTCAACTTTTGCCGAGCTTACACGCTTGATATATTAAACTTTGTCTGATACCCACTATTGTAGAAAAAGACGTTGTGTGAACCAATTTCATGTGCCATAATTTAAAAAAAGAGTTTGATATGAATAGGATTGGTTCGGTTAGACGCCACGGCTATTTAAAAAAACCTTAATTGCAGATAATATAAATCAATAAATGATTGTTTTTTGAATACACGTTTTTATGGACCTCAAATGCAACAAAATATTAAATAATGATCAGGCATGTTGATCGGAGTTTTTTTTAAAATATTGAAGCACCCCTTACGTTCAGCCATCAAATTTTTGAACATATTAGTACGGCGATACTTTTTTTCTCCACGGTAAGATCTTTATTCAGCTGAATGTATATATAAAACAATAAACATGAAACTGAATATAAAATAGGAAAATTGTGTAAAATACATAACATAAATAAACATTAATTTACAATTTATTTCTTCGTTACTTTTTTCTCAAAACATAGTGTAGGAGAACTTCTTGGGGTGTTTGAAAACCCCCAAACAATAAATAGAAATTAATAGACATTCAAAGCATTGCTTAACGTTTTACACTTCGTATATACATGACTATTCACCTTCAAGTTTGCAGTTTTTCCGGTTGATATGGGCATAGAAAATTATTAAAAGATTATTTTTGTTACACAAATAAAAAATATGATAAAATTTTACTATAACTAAAATATTGTCTAATTTTATATCTAAATTAGAAAATTCAATTCAATGGTCCAATTATTTTTGTTTTTGGGGAACTTTAATACTGAAAAAACATATAAGTAGGGTTTATTTTAATATAATATCTTAAAAGAGGTTGCGTTACATCAATAAAAAGGGATTATAGTATTATATTTGGAGAAGTTATAGTTTATTAAGTCTGCGGTAGCTGGAAGTTGAATCAGTTGACTTAAAAATAGGCTGCATCTAGGGAGAAAAAAGTGTTTTTTTCGTGACAAAAATGACGATTACGTCCAATTCGTCCAACAAATATCCGTGATTGTCCTCGAAAGCGTTTCCATCGACCATACAAAATAAGCTAAGACAATTGTTTTTTCATTTCGTGTAGCATACCTAACAAGGAATACTAGAAGCTAGCTGGAAGGATGTCGTTATAAACGAGCACTCCCTTTATGCGCACATTGAGGCCTTCATTATTAATTCACTTGTAATATTTATTTAAAAAATGTGGTTGTGTAATGTTATTTTCAGTTCTTAATGTTCTGTGTTTCAAAGTGGTCTGCAAGTTCTCTGCTCCTGCTGTAAACAGGGATATAATAATATGCCAAAGAGGGACTACCTTTCTCGAACGATCTCTTTGGGAAGCTCAAGAGTCACTTTGATATCCACAGCTTTCGCCTCAATCAACTGTCAGCCATTAATGCGACCCTCTTTAACAATGTCACCTTTGTACTTATGCCCATGATAAATTCACAAAGCTTGACGGTCTGGGAACCCTGCAGATCATTCATCGGGGACGACTATGGCCGGCAGCGGGACTTATCCCAATTTGCCAGAGCTTTTCGGACCAACGGTTGATTATTTGGAGGATAAGGAATAAGCTACATCTAAATAGCGAAGAAGGAGACTGTGGGATTTTCCGTATTTTAGCTCGAGCATCGAGTCTATTGGATGTTCAAGTCAAATGAAGGAGTTCTAAACATTTTTTTAATAAGATTTTCTAAACTATTCATCAAAACTAAAGATAAAGTTATTAAATCTGAAAAAACAGTTAGAACATGAATGAGTTAAAAGATATAGGTTATATATAGATATATAATTTATAATATTAATCAAACGATTTTATTTTGATATAGATTTTATATATACAATATCAAGCCATAAATAATAAATAAGTATTAACTCCAACATTAAATGTGTGAGTATATTCTTGTCCAATTTAATATTATCGAGTTATACTATTTTTTATTCTGTTATTGACTTTGTTTTTAGTAATAAAAAGCATATTGCATCATCTGTTTTCAATTAAATGATGTTAAGGTAGTGATAAAACAAGATAGAATACACTATGACGATAATTTATTTCACCTAAATGTCTTATTAACTATTCATATTGAAATAGGGGCGGAAGAGGCAAATACTATCGGGGTGACGGTGGCGAAATGTTATCTTTCCGTGTATGAAAAAGTCTGGCTCAACCTCAAGCCGAACCGGAGCCGCCCTCAAACGCAACGCCAGCCCCACTGTAACCTCTTCAAGATCCTTCGATTTGAAACTCATGGCACTCCAAAACTAGAAGTTAAATGAGGCAGTGTGTATTTCAGAGAAACAAAGATCGTCAGATATGAAATTAATTTGAAAAGAAAATTTTCTGAATTACAGTCTCTTTCACAATGAAAACATATAATCTTGAATTACTTTGTTTGTAACTGTTAACTATATATCGTTTGTAAATAATATTATTTACTATTGTGGTAGCTATTGTTGATAAATAAAAAAGTATTAAATATTATCACTCCTTATTCATTTTTGTTAAATAAATAGCTACTTGTTTGATCGTTTAATTATAAATTATTGAAGTGAAAATGACTCATTTAGCTAAAAATACATAGAAAACTTTTAATTTATTGCTATGTTAATCACGTATCATGCCTTAACTTGGAAGCTATAATTTTCCCTTTCCTT
>CP045890.1:29338416-29353690 GCA_013387185.1 Caligus rogercresseyi
GCAAGGTATATATAGAATACAAGGAATGTTACATTTATAATTTTTACTTAATAAACTTTTATAAATCCCCGGCGTGCTCTCAGTCGTCATTGGTCGAATTCATCTGCCGTGCTAGCTGGGGACATTTTATAAATTTCCTTATAATTTAAATAATGAGATGATTTACAAACAAATATCAATATATTTTTAAAAGGAATATTTCAATTGTCATTTATTTAATTTAAAAAAGAATTGAAGATTTTTTGTTCTTGTAAGAATTATTGCTTATAAAAGATAATATAACAAGGTAAGGTAGAAAAAAAAAAATGTAACAAACTCTCCAGTGATGTATATGTAAATAATAAGTAAGTAATGTGAAGAAGCGAATTGACATCATTGATATTTGCTTACATCACCTTCTTTCTTTACTTCGCAAGTCGTGGAATGTATGATAAAGAAAAATATTTCAACTATAATAAGGACATCTTCTTTTTATGGATAAAAAAATTAACTCTCACGGAAACTTTAGAAATAAAAGTGAATAATATGATTAAATTATATAATATTGGACATCCATTATTATCTCATATATAATAGTTGGACAGAGTATTCAATATACTGTTGAACTTTATAAAAAAGTTTAATAAACATGAGTAAAGTATGATTATAAGAAATATTGATGAATTTAAATAAAAACTAAGACTGATCAATTGAAATAAAACTAATATTCATCAAATTAAATATAAACAATAATAAATTTAAATAAATACTCACAAACTTCCTTCAAAAACTGCCATGGAGGCATTCAGATTTATTAGTGTAGTACATCTTACCCCTGAATTAAGTGTAGCAATAAAATCGGATTGAGACATTTTATTCAGAAAAATATTGGTTAATAGCAGAAGCTGTCGTATGGTTCAACAGTTGAGGTGCTAAACAAACTCTTTGCTTTTGATTAATCTGGCATTATTAATGAATTTCCTTGATTTTATGAACTATTTATAATTCTTGGGGATTTATTTTATTAAGTCCGAAAAATCTTTTTTATAATGGTAGATCCCTCAAATAGATAATGGCCTCTGTCTCTAAAGGTGATTTCTTAAGAGTTTGATCAAATGAGAGACATCATGAAAAATATAAATATCTTTGTTGTATTAGAAGGATTCCAAAAATATGACAAATCTTTTGAGACTTCCAATGAGTTACGCAGTCCAACATTTGATGGGGTCATATCAGAAACTAAAGCCAAGACTGCAATGCCCCTTCTTTCAACCTCATTTGTGTGAAAAGAATGTCAAGAGACATCGAGGTGTCAAAGATAAAATTGGCAAACATTTTCCAAGGATCATGGCAACTTTAATTCTTTTATTCGGACAGCACACTTGATCTATTGATCTAATATTCAAAAACTACTTTTCAGATCCATTTAATCGAAAGAAAAGACGCCAATAAGGGTGAATTGATTTTCCACTTTCCAAAACCCTAAAAAATGTAAACCAATTTTTGATTAGGTAGATGAACTTTAAATTTAATTTGCCTTATACATTGTATTTATCCTTGGAGTATTAACTTTAACAAAAATAAATGGAAGCTCTATTACACAGTTAAAATATATATTAACTGAATTGATAAGTCTAATAAGATGATAAATATATTTTTTCAAATTTTAATATAACTTTTACTAGCAAAACAATATTCTGAGTACAAAATAAATATTCTAAATTGCTATATTTTAATGGATTTGAGATATCATACGGAACTTGAATATCACAGATCGACAAATTTTGGGTGAACTCACTTGATTGAGCAAATGAAATATGAAATACACCCAATGAGTCCAAATATGATATTAATATCCTTTTAGCAATTATTTATCCTTAACCCCAAGATATTTAAATACGGCAATTATTAAAATAAATAAAAGTACAATTTGTCCTATAGATATATATTATATCATTCAATAATTATAATAACATAGAAATTGTCAAACAATTAAATACACTAATAAAAACTAGTATTTCTAGTTACAGGAATAAAAAATATTTAAATTATCTTAGCAATTTTATTAACGTCATTATTGAAAGATTTAAAAAATTACAACAAAAAGTAATAGGTTTGGAGAGCCAAAAATATATTGTTGCGATACTTTTCCATTCATCTTGCTTTATTGATCGTGAACTTGTTATTGTTATTAACTCAACTAATCTGAAGAATATTTACTCAGTTTATTTTAACTGATGCTTTAGAAATGAATAAAGTCTAACCGTCTTATCGAAATTAACCACTAATAAAAATAATATAGCAGAACACTAAACTTGATAAGATCTGCGTCAAATAATTAAACTTAGTGAACTAATGAATTTAGCCTTGTATTTCATACTATTAGCATTACCTTAGTGCAAAATTACAAAATATTTTTAAAGAGCTATTATATATTGCTAAACTTATAACTTAAGTCAATTGTTATACGACAAAATTTGAAGTTAGATCTAACCTAAAGCTTAAATAAAGTATATTGACTGTGATATATGTTTTATTTATTTATTGCAACAATAAACTAACATTAAATAATTACTCAATGAACATACATTAATTATTTCTTGTTGATTGAGGTTTTGTGACCGACATTTTATATAAAAATATGATCATAAAAGAGACTATGACGTCATCGGTACATTCTTTTTACTAAGTGTCCGCGCCACTTTTTGAATATCACATACCTGGTATTCTATATACCTTGGAATAGAGTATATGTTGCTTCTTTAAGAGTCTTTTTATAACTAAGATCATATTTACAAATATACAAGAACAAAAAGGAGAGGGAGATATACAAGGTCGGCTGATAAGTCCGAGACTAACACATAGATGGCGCCAGTGGATTTGTTTTCATATGACTGTCAGCTAGTACCAACTTCAAAACATACATGCATAAACATAACAGCTGTCTGACAACTAGTTTGTGAGATATTGCATTTTAAGTGAAGCTACTTTTGTTATTGGGAAAAAATGGAAAAAGACGAATTTCGTGTGTTAGTAAAACATTATTTTTTGATGGGAAAAAATACCGTCGAAACTAAAACTTGGCTTGAAGAATGTTATCCGGACTCTGCTCCATCGAAAGCAACCATATGTCGATGGTTTGCTGAATTCAAACGTGGTTGTGTGAACACGAATGATGATAAACGCAGTGGACGCCCAAAAGAGGTGGTTACACCAGAAAACATAAAAATATTCCACAAAATGATTTTAAATGACCGTAAAGTGAAGTTGATCCAGATAGCTGAGACTCTGAAGATATCAAAAGAGCGCGTTGGACATATCGTGCATGAATATTTGGACATGCAAAAGCTCTGTGCAAAGTGGGTGCCGCGAGAGCTCACAATCGACCGAAAACAACAACGAATTGATGATTCTGAGCAGAATCTGAAATTTGATTATGAAATTGAAAGATCGCTATAATCGCTGTATCGCCCTCGAAGACAACTATGTTGAATAATAAAATCGAATTTTGTTAAGAAATGTTTTCTTTTTTAGTTAGTCTCGGGACTTATCAGCCGACCTGTTACATGTAAATACAGATGAAACTTCGCACTACATACATACTTCCCCCCTTCAGACTATTTCGGCTTTAAATTATATATAGATATAAACCTTGGTTTTCCATCAATATCAATTTCGAAATTTTTACGCAGTTTTCTTATTATTCTGTATGGGCCATTATAAAAAGGGTCGAAGGATGACTTATTGGGGGGACTTAACAATAAACTTCGTTTGCTTGCATTAGTTTTTGAAGTTGGCTGTTTTTTGTAAAATTATCCTTTTTATTGTTGTGACTCGTGTAAATTTAAATTTACAGCTCCTCTCGAAAAGAAAAATTGTCCCAATAGAACGAATGGGTTGCCCATAGAGTCGTTCAGCTGGACATAACTTATCGCCATTCTTAGATGTTGTCCTCAAGTCTAAAAGAATAATAGGCAAAACCTCAACCCAATTTAGTCCTGAATCAACAATTTTATATCTAATGGCCTCCTTCAACGTCCTATGCTCCCTTTCGATCAGGCCATTACTTTGTGGATGATATGGAGGTGTTAAAATATTTTTTATCTGAAAATTGCTCATAAATTTTTCTCAAACCAGTGAACGAAACTGACCACCCTGATCTGTTGTAATTAATTTGGGATAGCCAAACCGGGATATCCAATTTGCTTTGAAAACTTGAATATTTTTTTAGTATTTGCACTAGCCAAAGGATATACCTCTAACCACTTGGTTGTCCTGTCTATTGCTATTAAAGCCATCGTTTTTCCATTGGCTTTTGGGAAAGGTCCTATCAAATCAATATTCACGCGAACATAAGCACGCCGAAGGAGCTCTTAAGGAGGGGAAAAGAAGAAAATAAAAAAGGAATGACATACTCCAGTGTAGCTAAAGGGCTCAGGAATTCTACTGCTACAGCGAACAAGTATGTCAACAAAGATATAAAAATAAGTCCGTTATGGAAAAGGATTTTCATTGATTGGAAAGATAAAGAGGGCCGAGCTTTGAAAGGTTTTCAGCCGAAGCTGTCCCAATTTAAGAGAATCTTTAATGTATTGAATGTGACAATGGATGATATCTTATTGATCAACGATTGTAAAAGTCAAGCGGGGTTTATAACAATGGAGTTCAAACAACCGTGGAATGTGATAGAAAAGTTTGGGTCTCTCGGTCCTATACTTGAAGTGGACGGAGATGTGGATTTTTCCATCAGAGGCCTTCAAAATGTAAAGACAGCACAAAAACCCGTGGATATAATTGTGAAAAATGGGTCTGAAGTTCATCTCCCGGAACTAAAGCAAATATTGTCTCATTTTGGCGATATGGTTGGGGAGTTCCAAAGCGTTCCCCATACTGTGGTTCCGGATGAAGAGGATGACAAGGAATTTTCGGAGAAATTTAATCACATTATGTCAGGAAAACTAAAATGCCGAATTAAACTCGGAAAAAAACTACCTATGTTTGTTCCCGTAAGGGGAAAGAAAGTTGAACTGCTATCAACTCGCCAACACTTGCAATGCTACAAATGCTTGCAGTTTGGCCATACTAAAGCGAAGTGCCAAGCCCGACAAAAAATTAGTTACGGGGAGTTTGAAAAGAACTTCCGAATGGTGTTCGGTCTTCCACTCTATACAACTGGTGCAGAAGAGAGACGTGAAACAGAGGAAAATGCTCATCAAGAAGAAGAAGAGTGCTTGGAGTTCGAGGAGAGTGGAGTAGCCGAGTGTGTGACACAGGAGATAAATAAGGAAAAAACCGAAGGAAAAGTCAGCCCTGGAGAGGCAGAAGAAATAGTAACAATTCAGGAAGGGGATAAGGAGTCCACTAAATCATCATGTTCTACCCCCAAAGATGATTATAAAATGGTTCTCAGGAAACGACAAGTGCTGAAACTGCAAAAGAACGGTTCCAGAAAGAACAAAGGTCCAAAGGACAGCCCCGAAGAAAAAATCCAAAAAATGAATACTTCACACATGGAAAGCTACCTATCTGAAAACGATGGAGAAGAAGCTTGAAGTCAAATCTAAATTTTAAACTTTCTCGATGTAAGTACCTTTTAGTGTTTTAAAAGTTGTTTTTTTGTAGCCCCTCCCATTTTATTAAATATGAGTCTTAAAATTTTATCAATCAATGTCAATTCAATGACAAACTATGCGAAACGAAATTTGTTGAGTCAACATTTTTTAAATATGGACCCTGACATTTTAGCAATGTGTGATACGAGAGTTGTTGGTGTTTGTGAGGACACAATGTTTTCATCCATGTATAAATTACTACAGGTGTCTGCGGTTAGAGTAAAGGGAAAACATCCTTCAAGAGGAATTTGGCTAGCTATCAAAAAAAATCTGAAGCCAAAGTTTGTTGCTGCTGATGACGGAGGAAATTACGGCATAGCGGAAATAACTTGGCAAAACAAAACAGTAAAGTTAGTGGCTCTTTATGGCCCAAACAAAGACGATGCTGAATTTTATGAAAACATTGATAAGCGGTTTTTGTCAAATGACGACTCTTCGAATGATGAATGCATTATTTTAGGTGATTTTAATATGGTAATGAACCAAGAGAGAGACACTTTTAACTATAAACAAGAAAATAATAAAAAAGCTTCGAATCAAATGAAAAATATCATAGCAAAGTTGGGTTTCAAAGATGCCGCTTTTAAGTTCAAAATATTGCCAGACCACACGTTTTTTAGAAAGCAAAAAGATAAAGATTTTATAAGTGCTCGATTAGATTATATTTTTGTTTCTGGTGGTTTATATCCTTCACTTAAGGAGTTTAGCACGCTACCAAGTTTTCAATCCGATCACCATCCAATTATAGCAAAGATTTCTCCAATTGAGCATTATCGTAAAAAAGTTTGGAAATTAAATGTGTCTCTTTTAAGCGCGGATAAAACCACGGAATGTAAAGTTGGAGAAATAATTCAGAAAATACTGCTCAGATTAGAAAAAAAAGAAATCAAATCTCCTGCTCACGCCTTAAAGTTGTCCTTAGACTGTGTAAGACGGGAATACATCAAGTTGGGCATTAAATTGAGTAAGTTGAGAAAGTTGAGACAAGAAGAGCTACTAAAATTGAAACAAGTGCGTGGTTTAGATGAAGTAGGGGAGGAAAATCTCAAAAATATAGTAAACTATAATTCGAAGGGATACTTAATTAGAAGTGGACTCAGAAATTTGCCCAAAGAAGATGTAATGCTCGATAGACTGAAGAAATGGGAAGCAAATAGAATGGGCAAAAAACAAGTAAATGCTATTTTTGACAATAAAGAAAACTTGGTTGAGAATAAAATTGAAGCTTCAAAAATTATTTCGGAGCACTTTCATCAGATGTATAGATGTAGAATATGTTTTAAAGACGGTTTAAGCAGTCTAACCAAATGCTTCTTGAAAATGCATAGTCTTCAAGATAATGACTTTTCCCAGTTCCTTAATCCGCAAATTGGATTCAATTTGAACGAATCTGATAAGGGAGTTCTTAATTTGAAGATCTCGGAAGCAGAAATAAAAGAATATATTTTCTCCTACAAGAAAAAAAATAAGGCACCGGGTCCTGACGGGTTCCCCATAGAATTTTATCAAAAATACCATAAATTTATGGTGCCCCTATTATATAAAGTAGTTGAGGAGGGCATTGAAAAAGGATATTTTAATGATCACATTACGAGAGGTAATCTCATCTTGATACCTAAAGATGGTAAAGATCCACGAAATATTGAAAATCTTAGGCCCCTTACCATGCTCAATACGTCGTATAAAATTTACAGTGGCATATTAGCTAAAAGATTGCAGTCTGTTTTGCCATCTTTAATACACCCATCACAAAAGGGTTTCATTCGTGGCCGATGTATGGAGGATGTCATAAGGGGTATCCAAGATAGTATAGCAACAGTGAAGGAAAAGAAGAAAATGGTTTCCTTAGTAGCCATTGATTTCAAAAAGGCTTTCGACAGTGTCGACCATGGTTGGATAATCGCCTGCTTGCGAGAGAAAGGTTTTGGGGAATATTTTATTCGCATGATCGGTATGTGCCTCGGGGGCTTACTTACGCATTTTGAGGAGAAGTCAAATGTTTTTGCGGTAAACAGAGGTTGCCGTCAAGGAGACCCAATATCCCCATACCTGTTCATTCTGGCTCTTGACCCACTGATAAATGCAATAGATGGTGCTCCAAACATAAAAGGAGTTGAAATAGGAAAGCTAGAACACAAAGTAGAAGCGTTTGCAGATGATCTAAATGTTCTTTATTCTGGTGATCAGGAGGATATGAGTAAGTCCATAAAAGCAACATTGAGGATCTTAAAAGCATTTTCGAACGTTTCAGGTCTGGAAATAAATGTTAATAAGTCTAGAGCCATTTCTAACTGTGCAAAAGCTGTGATTGTCAACGGTTTAAAAAACTATGAGAGTCTTAAGGTGTTGGGATCTTTTGTTTCGTTAGATTCATATGGTCAGATTGAAAACTATAAAAACATCATTAACAAGGTGAACAAAACAGTTGCCAAATATTCAACTATACTAACGACGAACATACCGGCTAGAGTTTTCGTTTGGAATGTGCTGGTGCTCCCCAAGATTACTCACCTGTTGAGAACTACCACTTATTGCAGGAAATTAGTAGAAAAAGTACAAGAAATTGCCTTCAAATTTATTTTTAAGTATGGTAAAAGTAGATTAATCACAATGAAGAGAGTTACCCTCCCAAAGAAGTATGGTGGATTAGGTATGATCGATATAGAGTCGTTTTGGAAGACAATTACATTCTCCTGGTTCAAGAAGATACTTAGACCACGCACAATATGGGCTGAATTATTGAATAGTAAATTAATAGAACAATACGGGTTTTCAATAGATGAAGTGTATGGTAAAGGACCGGATAAGATTATTAATACCCTGCAGAACATGAATATTTTTTGGAAAGAATGTGCTACGATAGGGAAGGAAATTATATTTAAGATTCTTGCTCTTATGAATTGGCAAGAGCCAACTGTAGATAATGGTAGATTAACATGTCTTCAGGGTACGTCACTAAAGAGGAAAATAGACTACATTGGCGAAATTTTAAATGATAACGATTGTTTTACTTTAAGCGAGATTTTAGAGAAGGAAAGTGTCAAACAACAAATTAAACTTACTCGAAGACCTATTGGACCAAGAGACTGTTTTTTTAATTTCATGAGAATTTTAACAATATGAATCTTAGAGAAGTTTTAATTCAAGAAAATGTTAAATATGTCTTTTTAAACCAAGTTGAAAGAAGAATAGGAAGAATGGATTTTAAATGCACTGTAAAAGATGCATTAAAGTTTTTAAAGAGTAAGCATTTGTCGTTTAAATGGTATTGGCTGAAGTATCGTTTAATTTCAAATACGTTGCCCTTTGGAAGTATTCATGGGCGATCTGAGGATGATCGATTGTGTTTTTTCTGTGAAACTGATCTCGAAACGTCTTCTCACTTCTTGCTGGATTGTCAGGAGCTGAAAAAAGTTTGGCTCATTGTAATAGAAGAAATTTACTTTAAATTGGGATTACACTTAAAAGTTAAAAATTTTGCTTTCATGTATATAGGTCCTTTTAATGAAGAAATAAATTTAATAGTTACCAAAATTCAATGTGTTTTATATAAATTGAGAAGCACAAAGACTCCCCTCCCACACTGTTTTGATGCCTATATAAGGAATATTATAAAAGAAATTTTATGATAAATTCCCTCCCCCCCCCTAATTCATGTATGTTCGCTGATTGTTTTTATTGAACGGTTGTGATAGTTTGTTAAGAAGTTGATTTCTTGAAATTATAGTTGTATTTTGTGTAAATGTACTATTATTCGTTTTCTTAATAAAGTTATCTCGTTGCGAGAAAAAAAAAAAAAAAAAACGTGAAAAAAACTTGTGTTCGGGGGACTTAATATGGTCAAATGGAGGTTTAGTTAACCGTATTATTTTGACCTATTACAGGCATCACATTTACCAATTATTTTTTTATATCTATTGACATATTACGCCAATAAAGTTGGCCGCTAATTTTCCTTAGGGTAATTTTAATTCCTCTGTGAGATTCTTCGTGAAATTTTCGAACTAAGTCGGACATTAATGATTTTGGAACAATTGGTCTTGTACATTTCGATCTCGCATCACACCAAATATACTGATCCTCAATCTCAATTCTTTCAGCAAGAGGGTTAGCTAACCTTACATTCTCTTTATCTTTCTCGTCTTTAAATTGTTTCCAATCATGAAAATTTAATCGTAAAAGGCCTATTCTTGATAATAAATCTGCGGGTATTATCTTTACCAGAAATGTGTCTTAAAATTATCCCCCTTTCGTTAATTTCCGAAAAGTATATAAAATATTTATCTGGCCATTTTGGATTTTTAGCAAACTGGGAAGCTACCAAGGGCTTGTGATCTGTAAAAAATTGTTTCACGTCCTTCAATCAAACTATTGAAGTGTCGCGACGCATCCCTTACAGCAAGTAATTCACGAGCAAAGGCTGAATAACGTTGTTCCTTTCATTCAATGCTCTACTATAAAACCCCAATGGACGAAACAAACATCCCTTACCTTGTTCAAGTACACCTCCAATTCCTATATCAGATGCATCTACGCATAGACGTATTCTTGTCCAGGGATATAATTAGTAAGAGAAGTAACTTTATCGAGTCCTTTTTTAAATTTCTTGAAATGATGATCGATTTCAGGAGACCAGCTTATTTTGGCATTAGCCTTTTTACCCTTTATTAAATTATAAAAAGGGCTTAGTAATTCGCCTAAATAGGGCATGAATCTTCTATAATAGTTACTAACTCCAATAAGTTTGTTGATATCTTTTACTGTCTTGAGAACTTCGAAATGCTTTAATTCACTTATCTTTTTATCCTTGGGGTTTAGTCCATTTGAACTGATTGTAAACCCCAGAAAGTCTACTTTTTTCTTACAGAACATACTCTTGTCAGCGTACTTTTGCAATCAGATCATGATGATCATTCTCTCCCTTGGAAAATAGTAGTATGTCATCGACATATGCAAAACATCCCTCTATACCCCCAATACTCCATCAATCATTCTTTGAAATGTACCTGTAGCATTTTTCAAACCAAAAGGCATCCGAACAAATTGAAAGAGGCCAATAGGCAAGCAAGAAATAGCTGTTTTTTCTTTATGATCTTTGAGCATTGGGATTTGATGGTAAGCTTTTAATAGATCAATTTTACTGAAAAAGACGGACTCACTTATTTTTTCGTTAAAAGTTTGTATTGACGGCATTGGATATTTATCAGCTTTTGTTATATTATTTAATAGTCTATAGTCTCCAACAAGACGCCATTCTCCATTTTTTTATTCAACAGTTCAAATTTTAAAATATGTACAGGAATGTAAATACATATAAACCTAAGAAAATACGTGGAGAAAAAGAACGAGTCTCAGCAAATCAAAGAACTTAAACTAGCCAGTTACATCGCCTGCCATACAGCCATCACAAGCGTGGATCACCTGGGAGAGTTGATTCAAGCCACATTCGACCCCAGCATAAAATTACATCGTACAAAATGCACGGCCATAATTAATCATGTGATCGCTCCCTGTATGTTCCGCGAATTCCTGGCCGACATAGGAGAAAAGCAGTACTCTTTGGTTATGACGAGAGCACTGATGTCGCGGCCACGAAAGCAGTTGTGCGTCGTGGTCCGCTATTTCAGTACCAAACTCACAAAGATCGTGTCCTCCTTCCTGGAGCAGGCTTTCCGAGACCTCGCTCAGTTGTGTTGTTGTTCTGCTCGCCATGCCACATGAGCAACGCAGATGTGGAGCGGATGTTTTCTCAGATGGCCTTGGTAAAGAGTAAACTCCGCAACAGAATGGGGCAGGAAACGCTCAGCAGCATCCTGCATGTGAGGTATGGCCTGCGCTGGCAGGGAAAATGCTGCAGAGACTTTGAGCCAACAGCAGACATGCTGTTGCGGTTCATAGCCGTATGTGCGTGGAAGAAGAAAAGCAGACCGCTGCCGATGGTTCTGGCGATGCCGATGGGTACTTCTGAATGGCATCTCTCTCTCTGATGATGATACTGCGTTCCCTCGCCAATGAATACACGTGTCCCCTACCCTACACGTGAAGTTAATTTTCAATTAACCGTTCACATTACATTTTGTGCGTGTTTATTCTTCAATTGCCTGTTCATCAGGGGTTAGCTGGTAAAGTTTTAAATGATTTGCATGTGAAATTTTTATTGTGCAAAATAATAATAATAAAGTTATGACCACATAGCCTATGCTTATTAGCCTACACATATCAGCATGGGTATCCTCATCAAAACCTTCATTAGCAATATAGCATAGGCCTAGGCTATATAGATATATAAATAAATAAATATATATATATATATATATATATATATGATAATAATATAATAATGAAATTATAAATACTATAATAAACTAAATAATATATTTAAAACAGTTGCCGAATAGGCTATTTTCTTCCCGCTGTGGTTGCTTGTTTGGGCTTGTTGCAGAGTACGAGTTGCTTTTTTGGGCTTGTTTACAGAGGAGGAGTTGCTTGTTTTTCTCGCGAGATCTGGCAACACTGATAATAGCATCAAAGCATTTATTCTTCTAACATTGCATGATGACATAAAGAATACACAATAAAAAAAGACTTATTATGAAATAAAATACAATCATTTAGACTTCTTAAAATGCTTTAAAATTATTGATAAGTCTTCGGTGGATGGAGGCAAGTGACGGGAAGAATCTACTCTTTCGACGCCGGAGTCAGGAATCCGTTGAAAGAGAGGGTATCTTGAGGTCCAGAACAGCATATCTAGCCGCAGCTGATAAAAGACTGGTTTAATGTCCGACTCATTCATAAGATCCCCAGTTGATATTTTATTAGCGATGAGGGCTTTGTGTTAAGAATAGCAAAATTTATAGCCTTTCCCGTGGGGTGTTCCTATTTTTGCACAATCCAAATAGAATTATCGCTTTGCTGTATTTGACAGAATTGTCCTTGTGTAGTCCTTTGACATTTAGGCAAACAAACATCTTTAACATTCGACGGCCGTGGCATTCCACAAAGGCATGGATGGTGGAGTTAAATATCTTGTCGCAATCTTTACAAGGCACCCAGAATTTGAATGAATCGGTCGAGATATGAAGCTGAGCTGTGAATTTTTTGTCATCGTTAATATTGGAGAGGGAGCTCATTATATTATTTTCTATAAGGTCTAGCAATTTTAAATGTTTATTACAATCAAGTCCACTTCTTCGCCGTGTGAACCTCCTAGACAACTTAAGGTGCCAAGGTGTAAGGAGACAGTGATTTAAAGACGATCTAATTAATGGGTATCTAAACCTCCATCACTGAAAGGCCCCTTAGGACCCCAATCAGGAGAGTCAGAATTCCTTCCTCAATGCCTTTCTTCTAAATCCTCCGGATTCCCGAGATTTGGAAAAAGAATCTCTATTTTTGTTTTTCCAATAATATCCACGAAGGAATCGCTTGAAACGATGGTGTATAATTCCAAATGATTCGTTGAGCAGTTCCCCAGGTTGGAGAGATACTTGAAGTAAATTATTAGTCAAATCAGTTCCGAACATGAGCCACATAAGTAACATATACCAGTAACTGATCTTCTCCATTCAATTTCTGCATTCCTCGTTATATCAATAAAAAATTTATGTAAATTTTGGTAAAATCACTGAGAGTTGAGAGATTCTTCCTCCCAGAAGTTTTTTGACCTTTTAATGCAGGTAAGTAGCTGCGGTGGAAAAGGTGAAACAGGGATTCAGCCATATTCCTTCCTCATTGATAGCCTTCTCTGCAATTTTGGGGCAAGCCGATGCTTTATAAATAATTTTTGGTACAATTTGTGTGTTATGTAAGTCAAATCTTCTGTATATTATATGATCTCCACTTCAATGTTGATTGGCCCGCTAGAGATGAGATAAAAGTCCAATTGTTTTCATGGATTCCGCTTTCCACACCAATTTATGACCAAGATGTTCACCTGCTTTTTTAATCTCACACGAGGCGACCTTCCTCCCCTCTGCGGACTCCAGGCTCCAATAGGTAGAATTGCTGTTTTATCTTTGTTTAGGGGAAAGCCCAGTATTTCTCAAATTTAGAAAAAATACTCAATTAATATTTCCACTCGTTTTGAGACTTGTGCGATCGAGTTTCCCTCCACCGTTAGGGTGATATCGTCCGCATAAAGGTCGATTAAATGTCAGTGACCCTCGAATCTATTCCAAAACCTCCAATTTCTTACAACTCTTCTTACAAAGTTCTCAAGTGCAATGATAAAAGAAGCGGGGCTGATGGACAGCCTTGCCTACAACTTTTTCTAAGGCTTAGCTTTCACATCCATTGATAGAGATTGTAGACGAGCCATTATATGCAACGCTCGCACTGGGTTGAAAAATTTTGGGTAAGATTCTCGAAAACTTCTGAGATATGACGATGATGAATTGAATCAAAGCTTTGGAAAAATCGATGGTGACTAGGCTCCATATTTTTGCCTTTTTTTCACCGAGTCAATAGACGTGATTGGTAGAGATGTCAGCGATTTTCCTGTGTTTTAAAAATCCCTTGATTAAAACTAATAGAATTTTGAAGTTATTGGGCCATTTCTTGGGCTAAAATTCTGATAAAACTCTGTAAGATTCATTTAAAATTGGTATTGACCTCCAATGGCTCAAATAGGTCCCCTTACCTTTTTAGGAATTAGCATGATCCTTCCTTTCGTTAGAGATTTGAAATTTGCCTTTTTTCATGGATAAAGTCCATGAAGGCAATCCCCTTTTAATGAGTTATCATGCAAAGTGGTATTTTTTTTACTACTTGATCAGAAACAAGAGCCCTCACTTTTTATATTGTTCACCCTTTCATCTAATTGAAACAACCTCTTATTTGACGAATCTACTACCATTAAAACGTACTCAAAAGGAATGTCTGTCACAATAAATCTCCATTCAAACTCATCAAGAAAAGGTAATTTCACTTTTTGATTGGAAAAGACATGATGCTTTATAGACAAATTGTTAGCTGCTACAAGCTTAACTTCTCATGGAAACAAATTAATAAAGTTTGAATGAGGGATTAAAGATCGTTCAGCACCTGTGGCAATTAATAATGTTTGGATCCCTGTATAGACAAGGCATTTTTTAGTTTACATACTTCACTAAAGAGAAACACTTATGTGTATGCATTGTGCCGGAAAAACCTTAATATATCACCTATACAATCGTTGTTTATTATTTTGAACCGTAACAAGTTCATATTAAAATGGCATGAGGAAAAAGCTAAAAGACATAATGCTTTGACTGCTGTAAAGACAACTTTTTTAAGAGTGGTATTTAAAAAGGTACTATATTTAGCATGTGCCAAAAACATTCATTTGACACTCATTAGTGGTTATGTATTCTTACTGGCATCCCTGTGGGTCTCAGCCATCTATTGGCATCCTGAACTTTGACCCTTGTCTACGTATCTTCCTTTTCCCTTTTCTCTTCATGTCCCCCCTTTATTATTATTTGCTAGGCAGTCTGTCTTAACCTTGGTCCTATGCACACCTTCTACCTTAATAAAAGATGGTCCTCATCCTCCCCTCGTGTTCCCATTAACCCTCAGGGCCGACGTGTATGGGATTACACTAATAAGTAACTCCTTCCTACTCTCAGGTATTATAGTGGATTTAAACACTACAATTAGTATATATAATTAACTAATCAATTCCTAACTCATGAAATAAGCTT
>CP045890.1:29353790-29365247 GCA_013387185.1 Caligus rogercresseyi
TATAATTATAAATTTGAAAATAAACACTTTTTATAATTTTGACACATTTGCTATTTCAAAAAAGATTGATTCTACTATTAGTTGTGTATTGTTCATTCCATCAAGCCAGGATCCAGTGTGTCGATGAGTCCCAATATATATACTTATAAGCTAAATAGGTACTTCCCTTCGAATTCTACAAAGCACTTCCAAGCATTGAAGATTTAAAAAAATCGTCCTAGGAAAAAAATTGTCAGTATAATGTAGAACAAAAAATATTATGACCTACGAAACCCTGGGGTTTTTACATTATTGATGAAAAATTATGGTTTGGACAATATTAAGCTGTGTTATTCCACTAAAATATTATCTATCTACTATATTTGACCATAGTTTCACTATTCATTAGTTCATTTTGATCGTTTTTTCCTAATATCCATTTAGTCTATCATTTAAATGAGAAGTTTGTTTAGGCCTTTTTTATTTATTCTTACATTGAGTATTTTATAATATTATCGATTCCGTTTATCTTTCTCAGACTATTTTAGGTAAGGGACGTCATGAGGTAGGAGGAGCGCTATGGGCCATCCGCCACTGCCGCTATGTGGACGAAGTCGTCCGCAACGCCCCTGGTGAGTGCGACGATGAGTTCCTCAGCCACCACACAAGATCGACTTTATTGCTCACGACGAGGCACCTCTACGTCACGGCTCGGGTGTGGACGTTACGCCCGCCTTAAGGAAAGGGAATGTTCGTGGCGACAGAAAGGACGGACGGCGTCTCTACTCCGACGTCGTGCCCGGGTCGTCCGGGACTACGACCTCTACATCCGACGAAACCTTGCTCGGGTAGCATACCCCGGCAAGACCTCAACGTTTCTCCTTCTTCCACGGAAATCGACATCAAAGCTTGGGTCAAGTGGACGAAGTCAAGGAGAAGACAAAGGGATTCATCGAGCGGAAAAAAGAGGAATATGTGATCCAAAATAGAGGTGACGTCAAGGAGTACATCTTGGAACTTTTATGGCCATGTTCGGTGCTCGGGACTGGAATTTTGATGCCTTTTGGGCGCGATCTAAGGAGCGGCTCAGTGTGGCCCTGAGTCCGCCCTCTAGCCCACTTAGGGAAGAGGAGGAAGAAACGACTGGAGAGGAATTGGAGGGGCCAAAGTCCAAGAGACTGAGAGGAAACTATCAATGAAAAAATAATCTTTATATATTTCTACGAAAATAGTTTTTCAATAAATTGTAAGAATTGGACACTCTTCCATGACATATTTATTTGGATGATTCGATTGAGATTCTAGGACAGGAAACTAAAATAATATGTATTTATATTTCTATGAGAATAGTTGCTTGAATCTAGGTAGATGAATATGAACAACTGGTGTTTAAAGTGGTTGTGTGTGTTATAGGGGAGCTGGGAATAAGACATTCGTGTATTGAATGCCGCCTTGGTTAAATGCTCGACCTCAATTCGTAGTAATCTGGGGACATACCCGTCGAAATGGGTGAGCCATAGGGATCCAGGCTCGCCCTGTAAAATATTACTGCTCCATACCAATTTTCTTCCTTTAAAATTTGATTTATATAATGAATATTGTTAACCAATAAAGTGTTGTTGAGAAATGTTGCTTCTTTTTTTGTATCTTCATAAAGGTCTTCACTTTTTTTGCCTATTTGCCTCTATAGAATTGCATTCAACTGGATATAAATGAGCATTAAGGTATTAAAATTAGTCACTCGAACCTAGGATCTTATCAAAGAGATTGATCAAAATTGACCTTCCCCCTCGGGATCCGAACCTGCGTCCTCAACAAATGAACGAGAGAGTGCGATAGCCGTGTGCGTAAAGGCATGTTCAACTCTCAATGTTGGGGGTGCAGGTTCGAATACTCCCGAGAGGAGATGGTCATTTTGGTCTACCTCATTGATAAGATCCTAGGTTCGATAGACTAATTTACACGCTAGTATGCTTATTTATATAGGATATAATTCTACAAACCTAATAGGCAAAAAAGATTCTTCACTTTTATAAGGAAAGAGGAGATTTAAAACATTGGTAAATACTCCTAAAACTCATTAAAAAATAAATTAATTACTTTTAAGAGATTAAAAACTATGTATGCTCAAATTTTTATTTGTTGCTGTTGCATAGAAATAACCTCAGGTTCCTTGAAGTTTAACTTTGTGTTTGACTGCAATGTAATATATTTACATAAAATATTTTTTATACCATGTATTATAAATTATTATTATTTTAAATTTATTATTATACACCAGTATTTTTATTTATTTATAATTCTGCGAAAACAATAGACATCAACTAAGTTTAAAGTACGTGTATCAATACAATATTTTATTAATATTAATTGGTATATTTGTAATATCTTTATATTTCTCGAAAATATTTATTAGGATAAAATTAAGACTCAAATATAATACACTATTCATAGCATGATTCTTCGGAAGGTTAGATTGATCCGGGGTCCAAGGGCGGATTTCTAGGGGAAGTCCATGGAGCCAGGTTTCATTTGTGGGGTAATGCATAAGGAGGCAGGAGCCGGTCCTTAGGGAAAGCTTGAGTTTGTTGAAGGCATTGCAGCAGTGTTGTTGTAGTCCTTCATTCTTCTTTTCCCTTGAGTGCTCTCATGTCGGAAAATAAAGTCCCTCTCTTGACCAAAGCTGAGGGAGGCTATGGGAACGCTCTTGTCAATCTCTTTTTCATTGTCTTTGTGATCCCCCATCTTTTGAGAGCCGTCCGCATAGCGGTTGACGAGAACAAAGTTGTAGCTCTGTCTAGAGGAACAAGTAGGCATTAGATACACTGATAACCAGACTTGTTGATTTGTCGTTCATTTGTAATCGCTTGCGAACGATTAACGATGAGTTTTTGACGAACAATAAGGAAAATTCTTATTGTTCGTTTTTTGGCGCCAAAAAAAGACAAGATTTTTTCTTTTTCATGGGAAAAGTTTCCTTTCTAAAAAACATCATCACTTTTTTAGAATGCTGAGAAAAAAAATCCTTTCTTAAAAAAACGTCGTCAATTTTTCCAGAATAACGACGTTGAACGAACGTGAACGATCAATTAAAAATTAACGATAACTTTTGGTGAACGAAAAACGAACAACAATTTTTTGCTAACGTCAACAGGTCTGCTGATAACAAACTGATTTCTTTCTTTCTCAAACGTGATTAGTGGAAATTAAATAAGCATTAATCATAATAAAGCAGTTGGTGCTATGAAATAAGGCATCACTTCATCGAAGTTGACTTTATTCTTCATTTGCATTTGTTTAACAAAAAAATATCGACACATTCAACCTAAACGACATATCAATGTATAGCTACGCTATTGATAAAATATGACATCAGTATATTAACTAAGTTAATGTCTATTATTTTACAAAATAATATTCACCGCAGAAAATTAGGGATGTTATCAGTCCATTTTTTCAGTTGGCAATTCAATTTACTTTCTTTTTCTACATCTTATCGTTAAAGAGTGGATATTATTTATACTGTATTCCATTATAAATAATCACATGTGATATTCGAGGAGTCACTTCAAAGGATTCGACAATGACAGATATGTAGGCCCATGAAAAGTGACTAAAAGTGTTTATGGAATGACCTCTAAGCTGATATTCACAACTCTACAGCCGCAATTGAAGTGATGCTTTATTTCATGATGCCAACTGTTTTTTATTCACACTTCTTTCCACCAATCATTATCATAGAGAATAAGGTCCCAGTTTCTTATCCTTATCGATTTACTACAAAAATATTATCCACAACGAAATAATATTTACGGTCTGAAATATTTCAAAGCAAAAACTATTTTCGTCATAAATAATAGAAACAATATAAAAAGAACAAAATACTTTCGGGTGACGTTCATATTCTCTTCTACATATTATCACTGTTTGGAAACTTTACTGGATTTCCATATTTAGGAAATGAATCAATTGCCTACCCAGTTTCACGCCGGAGATCTTCTCGTATCTCTAGGAGTGAGGGTGTCAGGGCTTCGCCAATATTCGTCTGGAAGAGAAGGTATAGTTCACACCAGGGTCTCCATAGGCCACATGCTTTCTAGGAATGGCATGCCACTTCCCAAAAACCAGGACTCGAGTGTCCTCACCCTCTAAATACTCTATCTCGTCTTCCAGAGATGTAAAGAGCCTTCGAGACTGGTCCTCATCATAGAAATCCTGTCGAAGCGAAATCCTTAGACCATTTCGATTCGTCTCTTCCCAGTCCTCCTTGACTGCCTTCCTTGGACGCTTCACCTCTCCTTGTAAGAGATCCGTCAATTTGAGTTGTCTTTTCTTGTGAGAAGACATCTGTGTTACATAGAAGTGATGCAATCATCATCAGTCTATTGCACCACCACTCTTTTTAAATGTCAACTTCATCCACCAAACTCAAAGAGGAATGACTTGTCCAACACCTTTTGAGTGTGGAAGTCGAAAGGATTAGCGTACTTTGCGAGGCAGGACATTTTGTTAGAATCAGGGCTAACTTCCCGCAAACAAGGTCCAGACGAGCAATCTCGTAGCCGGCGTGGTTCCTTGCTAACTATGGAGTCCCTTGAACAAAGATCCCTCCTACTCGTGCACTGCTTCCCAAATGCCTCAATGGCCTCTATCTTCCCCTCCGAGGGACCAACCCAGTACATGCACTCAAGGGAAGTGTCTATAAAGCAGCATTGATCAACGTAGTCCCTGTATTCAGCAAAAAATCGATTAAGACTTTTGAGCCTAAGACCCAAATGCTCTCGTCCTATCATGCCCGTGATCCACACATCATCAATCCAAAATATGCTCTGCTTTTCTTTGAGTAAGGATGATGCAAGGGCTTGCACTGAGGCCTGGGTTGCTATGTAGGCCCAACCAGAGAGAAAGTCCGGATAAAATGACTCTGGGTAACTGGAGAACCATTTACTTTTGGGATCTCGAGATGGCTTTAAATTACTCTGAACGTAGCCGGCCAGAGCGTATTGATCATCTTCGAAAATGTATGGAAGCTCCTTTCGTACTCGATCCATTCGAACCATTATATCGTCATCCATTTGAGAACGTAGCGCCTAGAGCTAATTTAAAATAAAAATCATGACTTCCTACCACATATTACAATTGAACTCACTTCATTGACGACTTCTGAGAGAGGCAGTGGCTAGCGGCCCAAATGAGTCCCATTGCATGCTTGTAGCTGAGACGATGATAGTCTTCATAAAAGTCGCCTAGGAGAATATCTCCATATTTGGAACTTTCTTCGAGGAGTGAGGCATTCCTTATGTTGGGGTCCAGAGCCAGAATAAAGAACCTTTGTTGAGTCCCAGGAATGATAGGAATAACGGACCGCTGAGCATTTCGAAGCTTGAAGTTGGAGGATTTGGAAGTTATGAGAATTGTCAGAGGGGAAGATGTGTCACAGGCCGGCTGAATTATAGGTCTGTAATAAATTAATGTGTAATCATGGAAACAATTAAATAAATGCATTGGTGATTGGGGTGATACCAGGCTTGTGAGCGTTCAGCTTTTTTTGCGTTCAGCGTTCAAAAAAAAATAGCGTTCCGTTCAGCGTTAAAAAAAATAGCGTTCCGTTCAATGTTTTTGCGTTCAGCGTTCAAATGTTAAAAAAATAATATTGTGTAATTTTGAAAAATAGAAGTACAATTAGGGTTTTTTAATAAAAATGAGCCCAAACCGACTTTCAAATGATATAAATTTGTTGACTGGATCTAACCCAGGGGTTCCCAACATGTGGTCCGCAGAACGTCTATATTCACAACATAAGAGGGTCTTTTTTAGAAAATAATTGAAAACTATTTTTTTAGAAAAGAACTTCCGAAAAAAGTGACGACGTTTTTTTTTTTGAAAAGAATTTCCAAAAAAAGTTGTAACGTTTTTTTTAGAAACGAATTTCCGAAAAAAGTTGTGACTTTTTTTTAAAATAATTTCCGAAAAAAAATGTTACGTTATTTTTTAGAAAAGAATTTCCGAAAAAGTGATGACCGTTTTTTTTTAGAAAAGAATCTCCAAAAAAAGAAAAATTGAACGCTGAACGCAAAACTTTTTTGCGTTCAACGTTCAGCGTTAAAAAAAAGTTTCATTCCGTTCATTGAACGTGCATTCAGCTGAACGCCGTTCAATTTTGCGTTCCGTTCACAAGCCTGGGTGATACGTGTATCAATAATCAAAATACTCCTAATTTGAGCTCATTTTTGGTTTGTTCACAAGCCTGTCCTGTAGAGTAGCTTTATTGTATTCATTTGGTGGATTCACTTCTTGATTCTTTTATGATGTTGGAAGCCTTATAAAGCCGGATTAACCATTCAAAAATACTAGCATTATAAGTTGATACAACCAAAGAGCATATATAACTAGAGACCCAGCTACAAGATTTTGTGACGAATGGTAATGGTGGCGCCATCATGCGCTCGAGGATTACTATTACAATAGAGCCTTTGTTTATTTCTTGATACTTGTTATATTTATCATTTCATCATCAATTTAAATTTGTTACATCCTCTCAAGGAAACATCTAGACGACCAATGCAAGTCTTTGCGAATTTTTCCTCAAAATGTTTCTCACATAGTTTGTAATTCATATTACATGACTTTGACAACTTTCCTTTCAAGTTTTCTCGATGTGAATTTTCAATCCATTTTTTGCATCTATCCTCATCCAGAGGAAACCTGAAGAAATGCAAACCACGATTCCCTTTAGTGCTATTTGAGCAATTAATAGCTGCACAATAAACTCCGCCGGCAATTCTCATTTTGAATGTAGAAATGAATGAACTAATTCTTAGTTGTTTATATTATTTATCTTTCTGTAAATAGGAGCGCCCTCAAGTGGTCGTTGTTTAACATTATTAACCAATAGCGCTTGCCTGAAGCTAGACCTCTATAAATGTCTGCTTTGTGATATCACTTTATTATATAACTAAATATTCTTTTCATATATTATAAAGTTAACTAGGAAAAAGAACGCTTTCGCAAACCCTCCAATAAGCATTACTTTTTCAGGTGGTAACATTGTTTTCTTTCTTTTTTACTTATTTGTTAATAGTAAGAGTAATAATCCATTTATTGGTATATATGAGTAAACAAAATACACATTCTTTTTATTGCCGAGTATGAAGAATTGCTTTATTAATTAATAATAATATGTGAAATTGGAATAAAACATTCAAAGGATCCCCAAATGACGTCATAGACCCATGAGATGAGACATTTTTTGTATTTGTATGGATGAATTTCTTCTCTCTGGATGGATGTTTATTGGAGTAAACAGCTGCGAGTGAAGTGATAATGCCAACTTCTTTCTATTACTTCTCTTTTTTCTTTCACCAATCAAATTGCAAAAAAAAAAAAAAATAATCACCCTTTGCCTATTCTTAACAATTAGTAACACAGATCGTGACCCAAAAGTGAATATTCCAAATTATAATATCAGCTAAGCATTTGAAAAATATTTTTTAAATAGGGAAGTACTTCAAGACCGCCAAAATTTAAGTTAACACTACCTAAAAAAGAAATGCAAATAAACGAAGACTATTGCCAAAGCTAAAGGAATTATTTATTCTATAAAACACTTGATTGTTAAGAATATAGGACTACAAAAGACACCAAACAAGAATAGATCCGGGTTGTGGATTGAACGGAAAAACGAACTCCGTTTGCGAACGCACGTTCAAAATCGAACGGCTGAACGGAATATAAATGAACGGGCAAACGGAATTTTTGTTGTTGTTGGCGTTCGTCCGTTCAATTTATATTGTTTTCAAAAATTTGAACGTTTTTTTATAAGAATAAAAATCATGTTTTTATGTCACTTCAGAAAAAAGTGAAGACGTTTTTTTAAATTATTATTATTACAAAAGAAGTGCAATTGAAATTAATGCGATTCATTCTGGGATAAAAGTGAGGACTTTTTTTAATAATTGATTTTTTTTCAAATTAAAAAAGGAAATAACATAATCTTTCAACGAACGCCAAAACGAATGGATGAACGCTAAAAAAATGAACGGACGAACGCCTGAACGGATTTTTTTTAAAATCGAACGGACGAACGCTAAGGTTGCGAACGCCCACAAGTCTGGAATAGATATTGCCGTGTCTATATGTATCCAAAAAAAAACAAACCTGGTCGTTATCTCGAAAAGTAAACAAAATAAGTCGAGAATTCCAATGGCATCATTTTTATCACACATTTTTCTATTCAGAGAGTTTGAATGAGTACACACAAGTGATATAAATAAGTGATAATTGCACCATTTATATCTTTCGCCACTCTCGACGATGCAAATGAAAATACCTGATTTTTGCTCCAACTTCTTGATCTTGTATAAGATCGGCAAGACAGTCAACGAGATACACAGACCTACTTCGTACCTTCCTTCATATCTGTCCTGGTCTTTCCATTATCAAAAGATGAGAAAGGAGTCCATGGGAGTATGAGATAAGGACAAACGAGAATGTTGCCCATTTTAAGTGTTTTAACGAACGGAACTCTAGAATGAACACTTATGAGGTTTCTGCAGAGGTTTCTCTACCACATACAATCGTCGCCAAGATCATCACGGAAGATCTTGGACTCAATAACGTCATCAGTTGCCTCGTCCCTGACTAACTATTAACCACCAACAAGAGGCAGCGAGTGAAGTGCTGTCAGGACCTCTTGAAGATGTTGTGGGTCTATCTGGGGTCTCATTTGTTAGTCCGCAAAGAATCTTGGTTCTACTGAGACTCGGAGGCAGGTCTGTGAAGCCCACGAGGGTCCGATTCTCAACATCCAATATGAAATTCGCGATGAGGAAGACAATGATCCCAATGAGTTACTCGAAAAAAAAAACAAGTGAGTCTCCATCCATCCCCGGGAGCATATCAAAGTACCTAAAGACGACGGGAAACGCTTCAACAACCTCAAACAGCAAAAGATTCACCTGAAAAATTGCCCCTTGATGGGGGACAAAGACCGTGCTCACACTGCCGCTGATTATACGAGAGATTATAGTCAGAAGGGACTTGGAACCCGTCAATCAAAGCCCTTAGAACCCAGATCTGAACGTCTGTGAACGGTTTCGGAAAGGGTTATATTTTCTAATTTAGATTTTTGTTAAATTGATTTAAATCCTGACTTTTCATAGTCCGGTTCATTCTTTTTGGTACACCCTTAAAGTGAATCCTTGAAAGTAAATTAAAAAAATAATGTAGAAACAAAATCATTGTACCCAAACATTTGCAATCCTGTGACAGGACGGATCAACATCTTGAGAGTATTCTGAAGGATTCATTCATAATATAAAGATAAAAATAGATCCACCCTTGTTTTGTTTGTTGCAAAATAGAATAGTATACCTTGGGCACATGTATGAGTCATAGCTGTCAATAGACCCAATGCACACCTGTGGATCTTTTTACCTCACATATGAACACAGTCATATTCATAACCATAAACGCCTCCACAATAAATTTACATCCTCAAGACAACTTACCGCAAATCACTTAAACTCCGATCCAATCGAATTCCATCCCTTGACCTATCAATGGGCAATGATGAATGGCTTTGAAGGGTCCATAGAGCCACCAGCAGAAAGGCGGAGACACAACAAGCAAGAAGGAGTCCTCTATGAATACGCTTCATATTTAAACTACTCCGTAAATCCCAATGCTTGAATAAGTGTCAGGCCTTGTTTTTATTTTTTAAATAAAAAAAAGGAACTAAGGGGTGAATAATACTAAAAATTGCAAGCGCTCTATCTTTCATGAGGGCTCAATCTTACATGTGCCAAGCCTTTTTTCTTCTCCTTTTTCCTTGGTGCTGGGTCACAATTGACTAGGGAATGATGCCTTTTATCCTTATGTGAAGGGAATAGATATATGTGCGTTTGTTTATTTATTCCCGCCTTTGCCACAGGATATCATCGTCATCCATCGAGGATTGAATCAATTCTTTTGGTGAATATGAAGAAAGTGTATTATTGTTCTCACCTGGAGGAAAAACCATATGATTCCAAGAGGGAAGAATATCCCGCCTGCAATTAAAAAAATAATACCTCAGATATGAGAGAGGGAGAGACTTATTTTGATAACAATTTGAATTTGCCTGGGAAAAACATGTTGTGAAATATGTGGAATTGAGGAGGGAGGATATTTTGTTTGATTCGTCCATGATGTACTTACATTTGGTCCATGGACAAGGAGTCGTTTCATAATCTTTGTAACTGCACTTAAGACTTTTCTTTCAAACGGAAAAGGATAGGCAAGAATAATGGAACTGGTATTTTCCAAACAGATATTTCAAATGCAAGTCTATGTGTACCGTCAAAGGCTCCACCGGTCAAAGTTCTGGTATGTAGCAGAAGTAAATAAAGTATCTAATGTACAAAAAAATATATTGACCATGAAATGAAAAGCTGGTTTTATATTTTTTCGACTCTTGACAAAAACAACGATTAAAAATTCAAAATCTGCAATTTCATTTTTTATATTTCTTTAAATTTTAATTTATTAACAACTAAAATACACAATTAAAATATTTTTGTTAAAAAACTTTATTTATTGTACCTATGTGCAACAGCATAACTATTAAAATAGAACAATAACTAGGGATTACACGAATTGGAGCCACAGGTAATTTTTTGGTTTGAAACCCAAATACGCCATAATTTTGACTAAAAACCCCATGACCCAATGGGCATTTACTTTCAAATATCAATATTACATAATATGGCACATGGAGTTTATATTGTAGGTAGATTGTTCGCCCCAATTGAGGGTTTATATCCAAATGGGTTACAGTCTGAATAAACTTTAATTGTAGCCTTCATCTTGGTCGTAAAATGGTAAAGTATAGAGTTTGTTTCGAATGATCTCTGTATAATGAACAATCTTAAGCTACTGTAAAAAAATCATTGTACTATCGAGGGATATATGCAAATACAAATCTGTAACCAAAAGACGTTTTTAGCATGCTTTGCATATTTTTAAATACTGCCATTTTTACATTTCCCCCGAATATTTCACTAATTTTAAGCCTCGCTGATTGACAAATGTAGAGAAGAAGAAACAGTCGACCGGCTCGCATTTATTATTGATAAATCCGTGGGCTTTTTTTCCTTTAAAAATTCAGAAATGTCAATTGATTTTCAATTATTTTTCTGCTAAAGAAAGCAATTGAAAGCATTGTTACGCATATAATGAAGAAAGATCGTGATAAATAGATTCATACATTGGGATTGGACCACTTGACATAATATTTCTACAAATAAACACGTCCTATAGCGAGATGTCAGGGTGAAATCTGTCACGGGGTCAGATCACTTCTCAACCACTGACGTAACCGGCCGAATGTGTTTTCATTCGGGCCGTCACTAGGCACCACTGGTCTATAGCTACTCTATTTTGTATTGGCCTGGCTCAAATAGAAGAACTTCCCCGAGGCAATCATTTGTGAGCCTACAA
>CP045890.1:29374192-29385622 GCA_013387185.1 Caligus rogercresseyi
ATATCTATTTCTGATTCTTTAAGGCTTGATATAAGACATACACTCCTCCAGGGATAAATATATTTTTTTTCTCCTGTAGCTTCGTCTTACAAAGTATATATTTCGTTGTAAAAGGTGCTAAGATGGCTTCCATCAGCTTGTGAGTCGAGTATTGATCTTTCCTTCTTATATAGAAACCTAATATTAGATATTAAATTTCTTCCCTGCAAAAGTTACGTCATAAGAAACTAAATGATCGTAGAAAAATGGATTTTGGTTTGATCCCCCCCCCTCCCCCCCGCCCAAATTGCGTTCAAAGGTTTCGTTATGAAGCAAAAGTTTTTGTTATTACTTATTTTGAAAAATTTAGTTTTATTAAATTTAGCTGTGATCAATTTATGACTTTGTTATTTTTTACAAATTTGGGTCAAATAATATTTAGTACCAATAAATGAACATAGTGCTGACGCACCAACCATTTTTTAAATAACAGTCCTACTACTGTTCTTTTATAGTTTTAAGTAGGAAAAAGAAAAAAGAGGGTACTCATGTTGATGTTTTTAAGTTATTTTTTTAAATAAGTTTAGATATATATATATACATACATACTGCCTGACATATTAAGATATTATAATTTGGTTATATAAATTCCAATGTTATAAAGGATATTCATTTTTAACTAAAATAATTAATTATTTTTTATAATAAAACAATTTTCTTCCAACAAAATGATTATGGCACAATACTTTATATTCTATTTGAATTGATAATTTTGGTTCTTTTATAAGAGCTTATGGATAGAAAAAAAGATTTTTCCATGTATGTTAATGAAGAAATATGACTCAATAAGATGACGTATTTATTATTATTTGCATTTTAAATGGCTTCTTTTTCTTTTCCTATTAATGGAGTAACATAATCAGCCCGCATTGCCTAAGTCTAGTCAATTACCTTTCCACAACCGGCTGGATTTCATGTACAGCCATAATATTTTCACCTTAATTTATAAGGAAATATTTAATTTCATTTTTATTTACATGCCATATTACAAATTCACTTAGCCTCCCTACACATACACACACAGTAAATGCAATACACTAATATATATTTATACATTTTCATAATTAACAACTCTTACATGCAAAAAAAATAATAGAAGAAGCAAACATAATGCGGCATATGGCATGTGAGAAAAAATTAATGAATTTTTCTTAAGCAGAAACACACATTCTTGCATAACTTTATTCTTTTAAAATGTTCAATAAACAAGACACAAGTTGTGAGGGACCTGAGGACGACTTTTACACACATACGCACACACTCCTTCCTGTGTGTTAACTTCTTTAAAACGTTTGACTACTCTATCGTATATTGAAAAACAAGGTATATCCATTTTACATAGAGAGCTGAAATCTAGCTTGTCGAATTGATGTCATTAAAAAACACTGGCAAGTATATATATAGTTCGTTATATCTGAGGCTTGTTTTCGCTCACTCCAGGAGGTTCGTTGTATCCGAAGTCGTTATATTGAGGGTCGTTATATCGAGGGTTTACTGTATACGAGTATATCAGACTTGTTGACGTTTGCGCAAAAATTGTCGTTCGTTTGTCGTTCAACAAAACTTATCGTTCGTTGTTCATTGTTAATTTTAAATTGAATCCTTCGTCGTTCAACAGTCGATAGTTCGTTCGTCATTCTGAAAAAAACTGACGACGTTTTTTTTTCCTCCCAATTCTGAAAAAAGTGATGATATTTTTGAATTTTTCCCACCCGCGTACAATCAAACATTTTTTTTTTCGCCAAAAACGAACGATAAACGACGAACGATTACAAATGAACGACAAATCAACAAGTCTGATATATATATATATATATATTTTTTTTTGCAACAGTTTGGATCAGATTAATCATTAAACCATTAAGATAAGTCCATGTAATCCTTGGATCCGTTTTGATGAGATTGATAAATACTGACCTTCCCCTTTAGCTAGGATTTAAACATCTGCTTCCAACTTTGAGAGCCAACCAAATTTCCTTTATTCCTTGAAAAAAAAGATATACCTACTCTTTCTTACTGACGAATCACATACTTTAAAGCTTCATTTAGCTTTTTTGAAAATATTAATTATACAAAACAACTTGACAAGAAGGAAATTTAATTATGCCTTTGATATGGCTGCTACTTCTAATACTACTAAAACATACTTTGACGTGTCTATGTTGTACAGCATGCTTGTCTTCAACTTTGTAATTGTGTTTTTTGACTCTCCGTGGTGGACCTTCTCCTTCCTCGCCCTGTTTAAAAAGGTGGGGGCTTTTAATTATTAATCACTGACATGGAGGGGGGACGCTGAGGTGGTTGCCTTTGTGAACAACTGAAAACACATTAATTATATTTTAGAGTAGTTGAAATTAGCTCACTTATTGTGTGTTAGCCTTTATCACCTTGATCATAATAATACACATGATATTTAACAGCTAAGAGAGGATCCAAACGGTGACAGATATAAACACAATGTTCGAGGGTTTTAATTCGTCGTAACATTACAATAAGAATGCGGAATCAAACCATAGAAATAAAAATATATAGAAGCTTATTCCCTTCGTCTGTATTTTTGTGTCCTATATAAACAAAATAATTGATACTTAGTCATCGTAAGCTGATCAGAGAGATATATCTCTATGATCAGATTACGATGACGTAGTACAAATTACATTGTTTATAGTGGACACACAGAATACAACTGAACGACGATGTTTCTCCGCTATTAAAGGGAATTAGCTCTCTATATCTTATATCTCTATGATCAAAACATGACATGCTTAGGAACATGGATACTGAATGAAAGCCATTCTTTCTCTACCAAGATTGATTTTTTATTTTCTGAATAGTTACGAAATATCTTTATTTTTCTACAAACTCATTTAATTTCTTTGACGAATATCATTATTCACTTTATTAATATATAAATTACCTTATTAAGGCTTCTACGCCGAATATATATGATAAATCCTCTGATTTTCCACAGGAAATAAAGTATTCGATCATGCGTTCAGTTAAAGAAGTTCCTTCTGTGGTTGTCAGTTATTTCCTGGTGTAGTTTGGACGTATGCCTTCGTCCAGTCGTTCGACACAGCCTATGAGCCCTTACCGTCCCAACTATGATGTATTGGAGTAACAAACAAGATGTCACCCTCGTTTCATCAGGTCACAATTATGGTAGTTTTTGATGTCAAATCCACTTCCAACGGAATACATTGTTCCAGATGCCGCTATTAGTGTGCTTTATTATTAAAAATAAGTATTGTTTAGTCTGGAGATTTTTTTTCATAGAAGTTTGTTTAGTATGTAAATAAATAAAAATGATATATTTACATAAAACCCAAGCAAATGTTTTATAAAACATAAATAGACATTTTTTGTGTCAATAAAGTTCGATAGAATTGCATCCAACTGCTATAATAAGCATTTTAACATTAAAATTAGTCACTCGAACCTAGGATCTTATCAATGAGGTAGACCAAAAATGACCATCCCCTCTAGAGATTCGAACCTGCGCCCCCAACATTGAGAGTTGAACACGCCTTAACGCTCACGGCTCACAGTTATGGCATATTTGGACTTCATCCCAAATTCATACATACCCGATCACGTGGTATCCCTTGTAACGTAATCTCACTATAACGTACAAGTTGAAAATATTTGTACATAGGATTTTAAAAGCACATACGAAAAGTAAATGGGGCGTAAAACACTACGCATTTGTAACAAATTGTCGTCAGTTCTTTATTTAATACAAACTGTGCCTAAAAACATTTTTCATGAAAAACATAAATTGGTTTCAATTAATGAAAAAAATCCGGCATGTAAATCTAGAGTTTATGCGTTTAAGGGGATAGGAAATACATTTATTGATGGGGAAAAAACAGCAAAACTTAATAAAGAGTGGAACTTCATATCTTTATCAAGAAAAGTTGAGAGTGATGTGACATTAATTTTAGGCATTATCAAAATTTGTTTTTGCGCGAGGTTGCGTTATGTTCCGCAAACTAAAATTGAGGTGAGGGGGGCAGGCACAGAAAAAACTTATTTGAAGTAATCGTATGGAAACGAATTTTCCGATAAACACCCTCAAAATCAAAAACACGCCTTACAACCTCAAAATCACCTTAAAAAACATATATGCAGGATTCAAATCCCACTTGATCTTACGATTACATTTGAATTATTTTTGTCTAAAGATAAAATATTGGAGCCATAAAATAGATAAATCTAGCTGAGGAAGTTGATGGTTTCTGTATAGTGTCCATTTGACAAACAGAAAATATGTAGATATATTATAATTTGTATCCAATATCTACTCAGATATCTATTGTACCCCTCTTGGCTGTCATACATCAGAAGAAATACCATATATATATATATATATATATATATATATATATATATATATATATATATATATATATCGCTTTAACCTTTTTAACCTTGGTCATTGATTTTGAAATGACTGCACCATTATTATTGTTATATGATGATGTTATACTTCAACATCACTGAGGCCCTTATTGAGTGAAAACGTCTTCCTCCACTCAAATAAACAAACTTGACCCTTGACATGGTTATCCATCATCAATGTCAATCATCAAATATTGCCTTTAATTGCTTTTCATCATTCATCATCTCTATGCATACCATTTGCTTATTCGAAAAAAAGCAATCAAGGTCATCTCAGTTTTCAAATCCAGTGGATCCAAGAGGAGTCATTATCCAATAAGGAATCCCATCAAATAAAGGGTTGCACCAAGAGGCATATCCTCTGCCTTAATCTGTAATAGACAAAACGAGGAGTCCATTTGCAAAAACAATAGAAACTTGTAGTATTGATAACAAGATATAGTATCAGAAGCATAAAATATTTTTATTCTATGAAAATAAGTTTTTTAATAATAAATATTATTTTAAAAAGTATAATTGAATATATATACTTAATTATTGTAAATGGTTATTCACTGATTGCATTCCGATTCACACACCAAATTTTACTAATTAATATCGTTTTCACGTTTATATGCCGTAAAATGTTGAAAATACTTTGTATAAAGTTTTTTATCTCTTGTGCTAAGATTATCTACATAAAAAATAACAAAATGGACAAACTGCTTTTAATTTTTTTAGTTTTTATGAGAGGTCCATTACTTTAAAAAAATATGTACTAAACTCTTAAGTGAATATTTTTTTGCCATATTTTGCACAAGTATACTACAAAACAGCAATATAAGAACAACCAATTTAATTTACAGAAAACGAATATAATTTGTTCAATGATAGATTAAAATGTTAAATAAGACCTTTATTAAATTGTTCTGAAATGTCATCAAGCCTGCTTGAAAACCGAATGTATTCGAACTTTCTGCGTATAAAACACGTTGGACCCCGAGATAACTTCTTTGGGTCGTGAAATAGCCTTGACCAGATGGCAAAGAAAGGATGAGCCATTCCGATCTTGGGATTGTATCATCGAAAGATAATCTTGTTAAGATGGCGCATAAAAAATGATTTTATTATTATTCACACTGCTTCTCGCCTTTCAACCATGGCATTGCAGATAAAAGTTCTAGTTTTGTATCCTTAATTTTTTTAATATTTCATTTTTTACTGATAAATACTAAATTTTATCATCAATTTGAAGGGATTGGAGAACGTCGCCATAAGTATCTAAAAGCACTTTTTATTTGGGCTTTCAAAGAACAATAGATTCTGCTCTCCTAAAGCAAGGCAATCGAGTTTACTTTGTTAAATTGCAAAGCCTACATTGCGAGTTGTTTATCAAAAAGGAAAGCTTAACCCCAAAATCCTTCGTTCCGCGATGATTTCTGCTGCTGCCCGATATACCGCCTTCACCCTCAAGATTCCATCCGACACCGATGATTCATGGATAAGTGCGGAAACATTATCAAGTTTTACCCTTCAAAGTCAAAGAGATATTTTAAATTTTGAAAAGAATAATGAAATTTTTTAATTAATCAGCTCTTGTGATGTTTTTATTGTAACACCTTTTATTTAGATATTTTATTATAAGCTATAATGTTTATTTTATTTATATATACTTTTTATATAACATTCTAAATAATAAATGAGATTTGAAGAAAAACAAATTACGATCTTCAAGTGGTTTTACAAAAATTGCGAGGAAAAAATAAGTGGTATTAATTGATGTATATTGTATATAAATATTGATATATTGCAAAAACATTATGCTCTGTGTTAGCGGTAACCTCCTATAGCGGTCACCTATATCTAACGGTCACTTTTTTGGATTCACTTGAGTGGCCCCTATAAATAGCAGACTTGTTGATTTGTCATTCATTAGTAATCTTCGTCGTTCATCGTTCAAGAACGATGAACGACAATTTTTTTGACGAACGACCAAAAAAATTGTATCGTTCATCGTTCTTTTTGCACCAAAAAAGACCAAGATTTTTATTTTTCATAGGAAAAATTCCTTTCTAAAAAAAGTCATTACTTTTTTTCAGATTGACGAAAGACAAACGAACGATGAACGACGAACGATTCAATCTTAAAACGAATGACGAACGATAACTTTTGGTGAACGACAAACGAACGTGTGAACTAAAATGTTCATTATCTATTTTTGCAAATGCCCTGAATAGTTTTACTCTGTTTCTGTGTATAATTTTAGTGTATTTCATTATTATACACTTTTTTTTCACCATTACCGAATAAAATGTTCTCGAATACCTCAAACTCATCAAATCGACAATAAGACGACATCAACGTTTTATATTCAATAAGAAATAATTTTTAATAAGTCATATTATGTTTTATATTTAGACGACAATAATTTTGATTATAATGTTCATTTATGTTTTGTTTTAAAATTATGTTTTTTTCTCCTACTTTCTGGTATATTCTTATTTTTACACTGTATGGATTTGTAGCTAATAAGAAACATCTTAATAATAAAAAAAACCGAAACCAGGACGAACGACAATTTGTTGCGAAGTCTGAGAAATAGGTATCCCAAAAAAAATAGGACACTTAAACCAAAAGCTATTTTATTAATATGACAAATATTAAACCTGAGTAATACCTTAAGGACGGCTCATCATTGACAAGGGTAAAAAGAGGCCTGTCAACCGTCAATAATATGCAAGAACCATGAATTTGCATTATTATTATTATCCGTATTATGTAACTTTGTGCCGACAACAAACAATGGAGACAGGCATCGGAGGAAAGATAATTCAATCTTCGACTTTAATAATACGCATATTTCATAATAACCACATAATGCATATTACGTAAGGGGATTTGATAAATTATTTGCTGACAGAGTTACTTTTTGAAGAGTTGTCATGTGTGTTAATTTGCTATATATTTGTATGACAAATATGACTACATTTATGTTTATTTTTCATACTTACAAATATATTAGTACATTAAAATGTAATAATCAAATTAACACATACTTTTTTCAATTATCACACCAACTTAAATAATGATTTCCAATTATCTTTAATGTACTTTATGCTTAATGAAAGTCAGATATAAATAATATATATATATATATTAATTTTTAAGTTCTTAAACCTTTTTTTGTGGATTGCAAATATCTTTATTTATAACCTTTGATGTCGATAAGAGTCAAGAGGTCACTTTGAAAGTATACTTTTATTTATGGCTTAATGTCGTTAAACAAGGTATAGAATATTTATTTTTCACACATCACAAATATATTGTAACAATATATTTTAGATGACGTAAGTGGTACAAACCCTCCACACTGCCAGGACCGCAGCTAGGGCCATTGAACGCAGCGTCCCATATAATCCATTCTGCATGGGCATTTTGTTTTATTTGTTTTTATTTTTTATTTATATAATTTTATTGTTTTTATTATTTATTTTTAGACTATTACTAATGTGCCCCATGGCAAATATATATACTCGATTACACACACTTTACCAAATATATTCTTACCACTTAAGCTTGGACGTCATTATAATTTACCGGGCCAGCCACTCTTTTGGCAATAGTGGCTTTCCTTGTTTTTCAATACATTATGTTCCGGTGAGCTAAACAAACAAACAAACACCAATGTCCTCCTTCATAGAGATAAAAGATATAAAGAGCTTATTCCTCATCGTATTGTTGTGTCCAATATAAACAAAGTAAATAGTCTTTCTCGATAATGGCGTTAAGTTAATTCAGAGGTCTTCAAAATGCTCGAGCTGCCCAAAACCCTATAGATGTTATAATCAAGAATGGCACAGAAACAAAAAGGAGGAATTAAAAGAATAATGGAAGAATTGGAGAATTGTGGGAGGTTTCGAAAACGTCCTCATCTTCTTTTTAGCGGAAGAGGAAAACAGATGTGCTCTTTCTACGATGTTTAGCACTATAATGTCAGGAAAATAAAATTCAAGATTAAACCTAGAAAAAGACTGCCTATGGTCATCCCTTGGGGGGCAGGAAGGTTGAGCTAGTGTCAACTCTACACTTGTCCAATGCTTTAGATGCCTCAGATTTGGCCACACTAAGATTAAATACCCATCTTCTCACAGAGTCACATACTCGGAGTTCTATAAAAACTTTATAATTGGGCTAGTACTTCCCACAAGGATCTCTAGTGCAGAGGAGAGGAGAGCAGTAGAGGAGGCTGCCGGACTGAAGAGGAAGAAGAAGGACCGGAAGACAAAGGACGAACAGAGGACCAATTGCAAACTGAGGACGGAGGTCACCCGCAGGAAGAAGAGCAACCGGAGGACGAAGGACAGCTGCAGGATGTGGAGCAAAAAGAAAAATGAGCAACAGCCGGCGGAGGAGCTGCCTTGTTTGGACCATAAATATGGAACGTCTTCAGTTAAACAAAGCCCTGGACGATAGGGATTAATGTTTCAAAAGCGTGTTATGAGTTTCCTAGTCTAGAGGCCTCTGTTCCTGGAGTTCTACAAAACCATGGGATGAGGGATGACTGGATCAAAGTTATGCAAAGGGCTCTTCAATCCCAATGAAGAAAACACACTCTGACTCGGAGCTGAAGAAAAGTAAACGGGCCTTTACTAGCCCGGAGACAAATTCCCAAAAACGTACAAAAGACTCTGATTCAAAAGCTCCCCAAACCTTAATTCCGTTCCATAAATAAAAGGACAAAACCTCTCTCCCTACGACTCATCACCCATCTTATTCAATTATTAACATATGGCAAATTCATCAACTTCACATAATGACAATCACGCTAACGTGCCCAATAGTTATCAAAATGAGCCAGTTCAATATTTGCAAATTAATATGGGCAAACGAGTTACCTGCTCAACAGAGCTTAATCTGAGATTGTTGGGAAGCGCTACCTGCCTTGTTTTTGTGACAGAACCCCACCTACAACGGGATGGTGCTACTGTTGCATGCTTTAAGGGTATGTCAATCTTTGTTCACGACGGATCAAAACCAAGGCCGGCAATCTTAGCATCCTCAAATTTGATTATAACAAAAATTCCTAAGCTCTGTTCAAAAGATTTGGTTGTATGTTCAGTAAAAATTGCTTATAACAAAAGTCTTGTTGTTGCGCGATTATGCTAATATCACGAGGGATGACGTTTGTGGATGATTGTCATGATAACCGTTGATGCATGATTAAACCTCTCGTTGACTTTTGTAATTGTCACAATAAGCCTCTTTGATATGTGGGGACTTCAATGATAGGAGTCTTTTGTGGATGGACACTCTCACAAATCATCGTGGGGAACAACTTGAAGAGTTCATGTCGTTGTATGATATGAGTCTACAAAATGTGGATGTACTCCGACTTTTGTGGGTGGAATGGGCCAGTCAGAAATAGATCTGGCCTTGGCAAAACCATTGGAGTCACCACCGTTGTTTCGGAATGGAGAACTGAAGAAAAATACTCAGGATCGGACCACAGGTTCTGGATCTTCAAAATCAATGCAAGCAGGACCTTTTTCCGGAGGTTTGAATCTGAAGAGCATAGATTGGTGCAAGTTTGCATCCATACAAGAGACTAAAACACTTCCCTTGGGAAGTAGCTGTTTGGACACATGTGCAATGGATCTAGAGGCTTCCAACATAGCTGGTGAAATCTCTGAATCTTTGAAGAATTCAAGTAAGGTGATGTCTGGTACTTTGAGAAAGGTAAACCCTTGGTGGAGCAATGAGCTTAGGGTACAGCGACGCAAAGTCAATTTCTTCAGTGTAAGAGGCAGTATGAAATGTACAAAGTCGAAAAACAATTGTATAAAACAATGATTATAAAGGCCAAGAGGGAGGCATTCAAAGCGTGGATTGGCACTTTGGAAGGTCTAAAAGAATATTCGGCTAATGAAGACCAAAATGAATCATACCAATGCTCGTGTAGGTATCTTGAACGGACTTTTGGACGAAAAAGAGAGCTTGAAGTCGCTTCTAAGAGAGCATTTTCAAAATCTAAGGACGTCAACGATACTAACCATGAAGACGGTACTTCCATCAACCCAATACAAATACTTTGACGAAGATCTTGTAAAGTGCGCCATTTTAAGTCTCAAGTCAAACAAAAAGCCGGCCCTGATCTAATTCCTCCTCAAGCTTTTAAGAATTTGCCCCATAGTTTATAGTGAGATTAACGGATCTCTATAATTTAGTTTATTACTCGGGGGATACTCGGGGTTGGAGGATAAGTAAAGTAATATTCATTCCAAGCCGGGTAAGGATAATTATTCCGAACCTCGAGCCTTCCGCCCCATTTCACTCACCAATGTGGCACTAAAAATCTTAGAACGAATGCTGCAATGGAAGATCTTTGAGAAATGTAGTATGGCTCTGCCGAACCAATTTGCATTTACAAGGGAAGGTCCACTGATACAGCCATCAGCAAAAACTGTGGACTCAATTGAGAGCAGCTACCACCGAATGAAGAGGCCCTGGTAGTGTATTCTTGGATATCGAGGGTGTTTTGATCGGATTAGCTTTGATCATCATATAGATGGAATGAGGAAGTATGGAGTGGACAATATGACAATCCGATGGTATGCCAACCTACTTAAGAATATAACTGTTTTGCAGAATTGGGTGGCGAATGTGTTTCAGTTTCACAACCAAAGGATGCCCACAAGGAGGAATCCTATCGGCCCTTGCATGGAACCTTGCTTTCAAGAAGCTATAGACCAGCTCAAACCACCGGTTTATACAGTTGCTTAAGCTGATGATCTGGCTTGTGTGTCGTGGTTACGGATCGTCGAACCATTAAAACTTGATGCAATTGGTGGCCTAATAGGCTAAAGTTGGGCAACCACGTAGGAACTTTACCTTCAGTTCAACCAAACCAAATATATGTTTTTTCAAAAGAAGAAGAAATGCCAGGATACTTCCTCTACCTGAATGGAGCCCACGATGAGGGGTCGAACATTAAATATCTTGGAGTAATAATTG
>CP045890.1:29385722-29410635 GCA_013387185.1 Caligus rogercresseyi
AAAACTCCTTGAAAAATTATTATTGAGGAATGTTTGCTGCCACCTCTGATCATTACTCCCTAGCTGACGCAACACCAATATAAAAGCCAATATTATAAAAGAAGAAGAAGACAAAACAAGTCTTGGACATCATTTTAATCTTAATTTACGTCTCTTTATAGTTAGATTTCATTTTTAAGGACTTATTGCTAACAAAGCTCAATAATGAAAACAATATAGCAATAATTGACAATCAGAGATTTTCAGAGTTTACCTCTCATGACTAATGACCCTCCTGTATATTTTGACGGGCAAAAAAAAAGAACCATCACATTCTTCTACATCTCCTCGTCAAAAAGATAACCTATTCTTATGATTGCCAAACTATTTTCATTCCCTGATTATTTGATGATGTTCCCCCAGATCAGCATAAAGGCCCAAATGGAATAAGTAAGAACGGATGGTCAGCTGGCTTCATCATTGTCCCATAGCTCAAAATTAAGTAGGACCAAAATTATGCATCTCTCGAAAATGGCTATGGGCCTAATGGGAATAAAACTATAGTTGCATGTATTCATCACTAAGCCTATGAAATAAAAAGGATTCAAGGTATATCCTTATTTAATGTTCCAGTGTCAGGTAGCTGTGCGTGAAATACAGCTCCCTGGACCTTAGGATTCCATCTCAGAAGGATAGTTTCATAAGCTTAAGGGCCAAAAAAATCCGGTACTTTCTTTATTGTTCTCCCTCCATAAGGACATATTAAAGACTTATCAAAAACTTTAAATATTGCAAATGTACCTTGTTTGTTTGTTTAGCTCCTAGATTGGACCCACCTCACCGGAACCTAATCGGTATCAGCCGGTAGTGAACCTATCTAGGAGCTTACTTTTTATTACAAATTAGTTATCAATATTTAAACATTTAAATGCCTTAAATATAAAATCTTCGAGGCCAAACGGTGCTCCCCGATCTCTCCCTCAAAGGATATAATTTTTTGCCTTGCCGACGGACAATCAAAGATAAAAATAATGTTCTTAATTCCGTTGTTTGTCATTTATATATATTTTATTGGTTGACCTTATAATTGTTTTATATTCGTATGTTTTATGTTGAATGATTAAATTTTAGACTAAAATGTTTAAATATTACCTTATCATCATTAGCATCATTTTAAAAGTATTTCCTCCTGCTATATATATATATATATATATATATCAGGAAACGACCGGGACACCTTTTTTCGCTGGGAACCGGGCCGGAACTTAATTTTTTCACGCCGGGACGGGGCATAATATATATTTTCGTTCCTTCGGCATTCTGAAGTGAAGAATTTCCAAGTGATGACGTTTTTTTTAGAAATGAATCTCCAAAAAGTGACGACGTTTTTTTAGAAAAGAATCTCCAAAAAAAGGTGACAACGTTTTTTTGTGATGACGTTTTCGTATTTCGAAAATTCCTTTCTAAAAAAACGTCCTCACTTTTTTATGGTAATTATTTTCTAACTAAAATTATGAATGGCAAACGAAAGAAAATATTGATATCCCGGCCCGGTGTCTAAAAAACCGGGATACCGGACCGGGCTGGGACACTCAAAAAACAGCCGGGTTACCCGATCGTTTCCTGATATATATATATATATATAATAACTAGTGTCAAATAAGATGAAATAAAAAAGTACGTTTGCATAACCAGCGGTGCAATAAAATTAATATAGTCGATGTCTAATTTGATTCTAATAAACTCTTATTTGAAATAAGTTGAAAATCAACTATAAAGAAAGATTAATTATTAACTATAATGAGTTATGTTGTATTTTTTACTACTAGCATCTGTTTTGTGCATATATCGTTTGGTGTACATATTTTATCATGAACTTTGAATATAATAATAAAGTAAAGTAAATCCTCAGTATAACGCGTTATCGTTAATACGCCCCTCGCTACATTGTGGTTAAATAAAATGTACAAGCAAATATTATTTGCTGGTTTCTTAGAATATATATTCAATTTGTTATGCCTTGTAATTGTTCCTCACCACCTCATTTACATATGGCGTTAGATATATCACAGATTGAAGATAATTAGGGTAGAGGTTGCTTTAGAGACTTTTTAAATTTTATTTTCTGCCTCTACAACACGGATTTTTTTATAATTAACACGGTATATTCCAGTACTCCATTACCGCGATACCCATACTTAATATATCATGAATAATTTTCAAATGACTAATATTTATAATTGGAAGAAAGTCCAAGTAAATAGGGCTTCTTTATACCATCAAGCAGGGGCGGAGTGGCCACCAGGAGTACCGGGACTGTTCCCGGTGGGCGCTGGCCTCAAAAATATAAACAGCCGTTGGCAGCCTCCTAATGGCATATTTGGGCCTGTATAAGGCCGGCGAGGGCTAATTGTGCCGGTGGATAAAGTCTTCCCACTCCGTTCCTGCCATCACGTGAGTCGATTCTACCTACTGGACATAGTTGGGTAAATGCCCGTGACCTTTGTAATCCTGAGTATCCAATAGAACATTTTAAATAAAATGATCCTTAAAAATCAATCACTTAAACATCATCTAAAATATGAAACAAGTGACTGACAATATTCTTATATGTATTATTATTCATTTCCGTTTGAGCTTTAGAGGAAAATATGTTATTTGCCCAAGGGCATCATTTTTTAAGCGACACCTCTGATCATCACGTAACAATGGTGGAGCGCAACGGATTCAAACCATAGAGATTTAGAGAGCGTATTCCTTTCAGATGTATCTATGTGTCCAATATAAACAAAGTAATTTATACTACGTCATCGTAAGCTGATCATAGAGATAGATTATATCTCTATGATCAACTTTCGATGACGTAGTACAAATTACTCTGTTTATAGTGGACAAACAGTATACAGCTGAACGATGTTTCTCTGCTATTGAAGGGAATCAGCTCTTATATCTCTATGATTCAAACTGTTTCACAATACGTATAATAAATCAAATGTAAGCTGTTCATGATGCGAACGTGGGGCATATTCAATTGATATCAAGTATTAAAATAAAGTGATAGATAAAGAACTATAAAAGTATAGAGAGCTTATCCAGATAAATACGTGATTTTGTCTCCTGTCGAAGAAAGAGGCCTAAAACAAAGATCTTCTTTATGTGTTTTGGGCAGAGCTGGGATTCGGTAGAAAATCTACCGCCGATTCGGTACTCGGTAGATTTTATTATATATCTACCAAATATCGATCGGTGCGGTAGATAAGACAGAAAGATAAATGAATTTATGTATCTGCTCTGTGACTTCTTCATATGCATTTAGTATCGTACAATTTATGACAAAAGACAATTTAGTATAAATTGTAAATTTTTTAAGAGATATTTGAAATTTAATACTGATATTTATATAAATCATGTATGCACTCGTATTTTGAAGGAAATGGAAGGCAATTGCATACAAATTATTCCTTAACTGTCTTTTGTTATATGTTGTCCGATATTAAATGCGCTTTCAGCTCCGGAGTTGTTTATTTATTTTGCAAAGTTCAACTTCTTCACTCCAGTAACGCTTCTGCATTCGGTAGTTGCAGCTCTGGTTTTGAGATAAGTAAATTGGAATCAAAAACAGAAACGTAAATCAAAAACATTTCATTTTTAATGTAACGTTAATGAGTTTTTATGTGCTTCCATAAACAACTGATGTATTCTCAAAATATTACTCTGCTTTTGAAAGGAATACGCACTCTAAGTTTTTTATATGTCTGGGGCATTGTTTCATTGATGCAATGAATCCCATTGGCGACAAGATTAAGATGACTGCTCAAAATTTACCTACATATAATGCCTGCCTGACAGTAGGTTGATTGATTGATCTTAAGCCAAACCACAACATAAAGACCCTATGAGTCCAAGTCATTATTCACCTTCCCCCCAAAAAATATCATGTACATATATATATATATATGCCTAAAGATATCCATTTTATTTATGAACACGACGCTATTGTCATTTGATCTAAAACGGCTTGCATATTTCTTGTTTTTCTTCTCCTTCGCCATCAGTTAAATGTCATTAATCAAATGCAGTCCAATCTATTAATCCAAAGTATTAACGACTTTTTGATCATATTGCTGGTGCTTTGTTTTTTCTTAAACAATAAATTAGATAGAACTGATAAGAGAGAGAGAGGTTCCTCTCCTCCTCAAATATAATTTATAATTGACTTCAATCTTGATATTTATTCTCATTCTCCAAGAATTAAGTGTCTTTGCAGAGCCCCTTAGTCCTTCCTTAACCGCATCGTCCCTCCTTCGTCTACTTCTCCATGCCACTACATCGAAAATGCAGAAAAAAATGTCGAAGAAGCCTTCTTCTCTCCTGAGGTATAATTATTCCCCAAAAATTAACTATATATATACGAGTTTTGTGGAGTCTCTCCCCCCCCTCCTTTTTGACAGATAAGATGCCGTAGTCTGATAGCATTGAAGGCTTCTTCTCATGTCATAAGGTTAATTTATAAGGTACTTGATATGCATCAAAATTTATGTTCTCATATTCTACGACTAGGAGGAGATTTTACATGTATAGTTTGGGTTTTTTTCCTACTTTGGGTGGTAAATTTATCACTCACTGCGAAAGAGATTAATCAGAAGAGACTTGGATATGCAAGAACTGCGTATTTGTTTAATTTATTATTGTAAAGATATTAATATAGGTATAATAAAATAACATCGTATAATCCTTAGGATATGTGACAAAGATCAAGAAACTAGTTTTACGGACGGAAATGGCTGTGGTGTAGAAACCATATTGACTGAATTCAATTCAGCTTTTTAATACACTAATACTCAAGCTATTTCACTCATCACTCTGAGCAACGATAATTCCCCGTAAACCCTTTGGTTTATATATGATCATATGATGCATGGTCATGGTTAATTGGCCAAGGAGTATGTGTACGGAGGCTCAAGCCATTTCCCTCATATTCCTAGACAACGGTCATATCATGGCCGGCCCCAAATCCCTGGTTCACTGACGCCAAGATGTTTTTCCAACGAAATATTTTTCTTGACTCAATGGGCATAACATGTATATTATCAACAAATTTGTATCTTAAACAAAAAGTTCATTTTCTTAAACACGAAAAACAGACTCTACTTTAAACAAAGATTAAAGTAAAAAAGACATAAATTTATAATAATGTAAGAAATTTTATAAATTAACAAAATATTTGAATAAGAAATGGCAAATAATAAAACTCCTAATAAGTTGGCTTCCTTAACAGTACGCATTTTATAAACGATGAATGTGATCTTTGTAATGAGGACGTCGCATTTGGCAGTAGAAGAAGCTACAATAAAGTCCTCTTCACTATCATTTGAATGAAATCGTTCTTCTATAATACCGCGTACAGATTCATATGTGTCTTTTAAGCCTGAACACTTCCATAGTAAATGTTCTGTGGACTCTGGAGATGCTCTTAAAAAAACAGTTTTGTAGTGTGTTGTTGAAGAATTTAGCCACCACTTCCAAGGAAATAGGGTTCGATGTGGCGAATGACAACCCGGAGTTCATAAATATCAATATCCAGCGACACAAACATGTAATTTTTGTGTTGTCACTAATCCCTCTGCGTTCCATCTGTAATAAAGAATGTGTGTTAACTTTGTTCTACACTAGGTAGTTAAAGGTAAGGTAGAGCCATTTTAACCAATGAAAGTAAAAAAATATATACCGCCACACAACCTACCTCATGAGCATGACGTCACATATGTCAAAAGAGGGTCTATTTTAAAAGTAAAATATGTTAAATATAATCGAATTTAGCCTTTAATTAGATCATAGAAGAATTAATTATCACAATTCTATTAGAAAATGGAAAGAATTTTTTTTGTGGGTACTCATATATTTTTGATGATTTAAATTTGCTGCAACTATCCAAAATATTTCATTAAAAAGCAAACTCTTCAATCATTATATGATAAAACACATAAAAAACAACGAAATCAATTTAAAAAAATACTGTTTATAATCATATATTACAAAGACTTATTTAGAAAAAAGTATATAATTTATAAACTATTAAAAAGAAATACTGTTTATAATTATATTTTACAAAAATATTATACAAAGATATTTAGAAAAAAGTGTATAATTTATAAATTATAACAAAACAAAATACTGTTTATAATCATATATAACATAAGTGTTATTAGAAAGACATATTTAGATAAAAGTATATAATTTATTGGAGTATTTAATTAATCCACTGTTTTATTTTTCGTCTCTCTCTTAAACTTTTCTATGACTAACTTTTTGCTGTTGAAGGCGATTTTTTCATATTTTATTTGGAGAAATACACAAATTTTAGCAAATTTACTAATAGCTTCCAATGGACCGACGGTACATTTGACATTGATTTTAAAACTCTTTTTACAAGGTTGTTGTTCCTATCAACCCTTCCATTTACTATAATTTTATTTGAAAAAAATTTGTTCACATTTCCTCATAGCCTCTAAAAAATCTTTTTGCTTTTTTTTAAATTAATTGAAGCCATTTTTGTAAGAATAAGATGCACTTATGATAATTTGAGTAGGGATTTAATCCTTATTATATATAGTAAAAGTGATTTGTTTATGTTTTCTGCAGACATGACGTCACACGAAAAATATTTCGGAACCTAAGTTTTATACATTATACACTAATTTTATTACTCGGAAACTTCCGAAAGATCTCGCATTTTCAGCCTGTTCATTCACAACAACAACAAAACGTACTAAAACTGTAAAATATCACTTTATCTCACGCAAATGCTGCAACATCCCAAATATTGAGTAGATTTATTGATACCTACAAACATAATTTATAGCGTAGAATGCATGGACCGTAGAAAAGCAAATAGATAATTATAGTAGTGCCTGGGACGACGTCCACATGAGTAATGAATTTCAATTGCAGCTGTCAAGCCCCGCTAATTAGTCTTACAGTTAAAGCTTAAATACATACCTACGTGACTATTAGCCAATCATGACATTATCTAATTAGGGAGCTTTAAATATATTTATTTTTGGGACAAAGAAGAAGAAGGAAGGCAAAAAGCTCTAACCTTCCCGGGAGGAATAGATGCAACTGCCCACTGAAATAAACTATTTTTTTGTTCTGTCATCAAATTAATTGGAAGTCAAGTAATCATCAATGTGGGCACAATAAACAAGTGCATAGCTGCCACTCCTCCTTGTGTTAATTACTCCCTCCTTGGATGCTTATCATCAACATCATCGTCCCACTAATGGATTACACATATCTTAAGGGAACAAGTGGTCATGGCTACTTTATAACAAAAGGATATCTTGGATCAAGGTATATAGAATACGGTATCCGATAAATTCTCCCCCAGTGAATTCCCACCCATAAATATTTCTTCGGTTTGAGGAACCGCAGATCTAAACTTTAAATATATGTATATCGGGGTGTCGAACCCACAGGCGGATTATTCAAATGAAAATAATGGTATTTGGGGGTATCAACCCCACAATTGAGCTCTCAGATTTCGTTGTTCACAAGAACGACATTTGGGTTCCAAATTAACTGCTAATGGGTCCTCAGATTCACAACTACGATATATTGGCCTTCAACCCTACCACCCACGGGCTTACACAGTTCACACCAATGACTTTTGAGGATTTTAGCCCACTGCAAATAGCAATTGGGTTCCACCAGTCACACCAATAACATATTGGTGTTTCAAACCCGCCACCCATAGGCCCCTGAGTTCTGCACATCACACCAATGACTTGTGATAGTTTCAAATTAATCGCCAATCGACCCTAGTTTCCCAAATCGCACCAATGACTAATTGAGGTTTAAGTCCACAGCCGATAGACCAATGGTTTCTGCCGATAACATGCTTGGCATATTGGAGTTCAAACCTACAGCCAATGGACAATCGTGGCTCTTTTATTTACAATTACAGCATTATGGAGTTTTAGCAAACTGCCCGTGGCCCCTGGGGTCACACAAATCAAACCAATAGCCTTTGTGGCTTTAAGTCCACAGCCATTGGATTCCACCAATAACATATTGGGGATTCAACCCTATTGCCATAGGCCCTCGGGGCATATCCACAAAAGTACAATAGATGTAGTCTCTTTCAAACCCAAGATCTGTCGAAAAGTCTATCTTCGTCCACTATTTATTCTTATGAATGTTTTTTGCTGCTTCAGCAAATGTTTTGAAAACACTAAGGAAGATAAAATTAATTATTTCATATGCATTTTTTGGGTATAAAAAATTGATTCATATTTAAAATAGTCAACTCTTGTGTAATTTTCTTTATAATATACGTCTTACTTACCACCTAAAACGAAATTATCCAATGGAACTTTTAAGAAATAATTTTTAAAATAAATATTTAACAACTTCAAGAAATAATCCAAATAAACATGCATAATTACACAAAATATGTTTTGTGTAACCTTTGATATCTTCTTGAAACAACTCTCCGAATATTTTCATGTTATATCAATGCGGCATTGAAGAAGAATCATATTTTACGTACATAAAAGCATTCCTTTGTAGCCACGTTTTACGATAAATTATTAGTACCCTTTTACATATCTTAAAAAAAGAGTTTATAGCCTAATGCAATGTTCTTTTTTCGAGTAATTAGAAAACAGCATGTTCATTTTTTTTCTCATCACGAAGTGATGATATTACTTTTCTCTCTCTCTTATTGCTTCGTGTAGTAACTCTTTTCAGACTCTAATGAATCCATGTTATTCATAGTGCTATTTTAATTTGTTAAACTTAAGCCGTTCAATACAAGTTTGTTGTTACATAAAGAATTTCCTTAACTCAAGAAAAGCTTGTTCAACCATAAAAATATAGAAAGCTTATTCCCTTCAATAGCAGAGAACCATCGTTCAGCTGTATTCTGTGCTCAACAATAAGTAATTTGTATTACGTCATCGTAAGTTGCTCATAAATATAGAAATATTTGTTTATATTGGGCAATATGACGTATTTTCTGAAGAATCCAATAAGACCTCTATGTGTTTATACCTCTATATGTTCAACCCTGAATGTGGAGAAGAATGTGTCTGCTCGTATTCCTCTGAGAGGCCTTGTTGATCAACCTTATAGACAATATTATCTGTTCTATAGAGTTATTTAAATGCAATGATATTATTCATTGCATTCATGTAATTCCATTGAGAGTGAATTTAAAAAAATATCATTTATTGTTTAAGTGATGTATACATTTGAGCATTAATATACCTACATATAAGTAAAATAAACCATATTATTTAAAATATAAATCTAAGCAAGAGCCAATAACATAACATCAAAAATTATTGAGCTTCAAGTCCAATATTTTACAATATGCTTCAAATATTCCCTTTATTTTGAAGAATACAACTTGATAACAATCACCGCATTGGTCCATGAATCATTGGATTCGGAGGGGGTCTTGAGTGGCAGGGTGCACATTGGGTGGTTTCAGAAAACATCACAGATCTAAGAAGTTTCAAAAGTAAAAAAACTTGTAAAAGACAGTTTATTTTCAGCTCCTTTAATCGAAATTATTGTATGGATCGAATACTGATCACCGACTTATATATTATCTATATGTGCAAACTAGATGTGTCGACAAGTGGAGGGAAGAACAATGTAGAAGTCAGCAGCTGATGAAACAAAAAAATATTATCCCTCAAACAGTCAAAGTCCTTTGGAGTAAATAAAGAGAGAAATTGCAAAAATAAACTAAAAACAGTGACCTAATGGAAATACAATAAAGAATTAACATAGCCTGATACCACTGGTATTTATTTTAGAATGTTCCTTCTTCTATCCTCTAGTATTGCATTACAATGTAGATAATATGTCATTGTTTGACTTATACACCTTGAATGGCAGCAATTTTAGTTATATTTATGACAACTTCAAGTTGATTGTATGTTTCTTCTTAGTTGAGATTCCAGTCAATATACGGGTCGGTGATACTGATATAATAACAATACATTCAAATGAACCCTAAGGTTTCATTTATCATTACTCCGGCTTTTTTTAGTTTTCAACCAAGCGTCACTGGGCTCTGAGGTCATTTCATGTCACAATTGAGGCATATTGAGGTTACAAATCCTCATTTAATGGAACATCGGGAGTCACAAATATGTCATACTTGGATTTCAAAACAGGTTTACTAAGTCATCGGGCTCTGCATATCACAATTATGCTTTTTTGAGTTACAAACCAATCACCATCGGAGCCTTTTACGCATAATCCTTCGTTACGTATTCTTACATGAAGGCAGCATATTCTTATCAAATCAATTTGGCCTCCAGAAGCTTATTTAGCCTCTCAACTAGCCCCTCAAAAGAAAACCTCAAATCTTATCGGTCCTAATAAGAAAAACGACTTGGGACATGCCAAGTATTTTTGAGGAGTCATTAAGATAAATCTTACTTTCAATACACTTATTTTTCTCAGAGGAAGATGGGCATGACTGAATGCACTTTCAAAAAAGTTGAGCATAATTTATGAGGCAGCAAAAAATATTTTTTTCTGCTGACGTTATTATAAATACTACATACATTTTATTTGTATTCATTATCTTTCTAAATGAAGACATGATTAAAAATTAAGGGATAATTCTTTCCAAAACGAATTTATGAGATGGGAACCTCAGAAGATAGGGAGACACTTAAAATAACACTTTTTATTGCGTCGTAGATATATTAGGATTGATATAAATTGAAGAACTTGGCATCTTAAAAAAGTTGATTTGTGAAGGGCTTAAAGTATAAAATTAACTTTTGAATGATAAGACTCAACTCAATAGACATAAAAGTTTAATAATAATCAATAGCGAACACAGTGTATAACTGTAATTCACATATGTGTTGTTTTAAGAATATATGTTTTAGAAGAATAGCTCCTTACTTACGTCAGAGGGACATTTTAAGAGCTGGAACTAAGGATTGGTATCTGGTAAATCGATAGCACTATGTTACAGATTTTGTCCCCAGGCTAAAATTCCTAATTTGAGTCCCATTTTTACGTAGATTCCAAAAATGCCACTTAAAATATCAGCCGAAAAAAGGCTTGGCCTTTATTACCTTTTTTTAAGTATGATTTTCATCATTTCTCAAGGTGCACACTCAGTTATCTACGTGCAAAGTAAGAATAACCACAAATATCAGGAGTATTTATTTTTTAGTTTGTCAGTGCATTTCCCCAAAAAATTAAAATTTCAATATATTTAATAATAATCGAAAAATTAGGCTTTATTTTTCAAAAGGTTGATCATTTTTTATTTCCTACGTAAAAAATAAGACTCAAATTAGGAATTTCCGCCTGGGGACAAACAAAGACCTTAATTTTGTTACATAGTGTAATACAGGCAGTAGAATTATTTTACGGAAAACAATATTTTTATACTTTGTTAACATTACCGAACATCACTCGCGATAGCATGTATTATATCGGTAACGACAGATTTAAAAATGAGGATGATCTTTTTTATATCAGAATCTTCATTTCTCGTAAATGAATTGAACTCAAACGTTGGGGTTCATACTCAAGTACACAATCACCAATAGCTACTAGCTGTTATATTACATCCTGGAGGTAGTTAAATCCTTGATTGTTTAACTTATTATATGTATGTGTTAAAAGCTTGTGTTAAATGTTTAAAAAGATATATGAAATTCGCTCTATAGAATGAGAAAAACTGTATCTGGCTGATATATTTATATGCACTAGTATACTATATTTTTTAAATTATTCTCTTAATATAAGTCATCCAATGCCCAGAGGAAGGTAGATCTGTGACGTCAAAAGGGAAGAAAGAGATCCAGAGGAATCTCCTCTTTTCACAATCAAGGGCTCAAAGTTTGTTCCACTTCAAAAGTCTTTGGGACGGGGAGTAAGTTAACTACCCCTCTCTGTGTGCCTCTTCCTCCATTTCTTTAACTCCTCCTCTTTTTCTTTCTTTTTTTTTTCTTCCGTCCTTCCTTTCGGTCAAAATAATAATAAAAATATACTCTGAGTCCCTAAAATATGGAAGAGGTGTACGAAAGTAGAACGCACACGTTTATCCGTTCTCCAGTTACCTGTTTGAGGCAAATATAATTGAATGAACCAATATATGTTATACCCTCAAAATATATCCTGACAAATAATAGACTCTATCTTTGCTTATAAAATTAATATAATATTTCATTTATACATAGCAGAACATGTTAAGTCAGCTAAGAATTTAGCACTTATAAGAAAGCACTACCTTTTATTTGGTAAGACTAAAATTAATTCATAAGAATGATAGTATCATCAAATATGTGACAAACCTTTTTAAAATTATTTAAAAAATATAATTTGTAAGCATTTTGCATACTTCTACTTTTTAAAGTTATATAAACTATGTTTAGCTTTTACAATTATTATCAATTGCTTAACAGAATATTGCTTGTAATTAGTAGCTTTTACCTGATATTGTGTGTTATTTAGTGTATGCGTTTTATCCCAGAGCCAATGTGACAGGATGTAAATCTGCATTATAGCGTGTGAATTGGTTTATCGAACCTAGGATCTGATGAATGACCTACCCCTCTCGGGATTCGAACCCCTACAATGAGAGATGAACACGCCTTAACGCACAGAGCTATAGCACTCCCTTGTATTGATTTTATATATATAAAACGGATATAAAAAAAACTATAAATGTATTATTTCAAAATACAGCTATAATATTATCCTGGTCTATTTTTAAACAGCATGACAATTATAAACCTTCATCCCATATGCATTCTAAAGTGCAAAGTTGACCTATACTTATTTATTCCTGGGCAAAAGAGGAAGAAATGCCCATGAGAACATCAATTACTCCTCTAATGTCAGGCAATTCATTTCCATCCTAATTTGTTAGTATGTTTTTTCAAAACAATAAAATCCACAAATATATGTGTGTTCTTCTCTTCGCTAATTGGCTTCGGCCTCTGTTTACGTTGTATTCTTATTTTTTCCCTCCTCTTTTATTTAGTAGCCTGCTCCTGCTGCAATTTATCGACCCATATCATAAATTAAATCTAATTGCGAGTAAGTAGTATTAAAACGACTAATCTTACTCCTATTCCTACGAGAGGATAAGAAGTTTATGTCCACAGAGACGCTTCATCTATCTCGTCATAAATTGAGGTAAAAATGAAGTGGATCAAGGGAGTAAAGAGAATGAGTAAGAGTGTTCTCATGTGGGTCTTCAAGGCAGTGGACAATAGAGTAATAATATACCTACTTTTTCTCTCTGCTATATGATTGGAGTAAATTTGACAAATGCTAAGAAAGGGATGAATTAATAGGGATATATATATATATACATATATATATACCCTCAATAAATGAAAGGTTTTGTAGATACATTATTTGTCATCCCGATTTATTTACCCCAGTTTAAGAGTAAACCTCCAGAAGTGAATTCACTTCGTCAAACAATAAGATTATCTTCATAAGTAAAAAGATGTTCTATATTTTAGGAGGACGCCTCTTAGTGATAAGCTAGAAATATTGGTGCCGGATGGGTTTTATATAAATTTCTTCAATATGACAATAAACAAATAAATTGATGGTTTAGTTAAGTAGAGATTTTTCTATGCCAACGGACATAACTGTATTTCAATGTAATTAGTATATTTATTCTATCGAACTTAGCAAAAACTTGCAATTTGTTTGTACGAAAGACACAGGTTTCACTTGATGTCATGTTTGATCCAAAATATTTATACTTTTTGTCGAAACTTTTTGATAGAACTTTTCTGACAATTAGATACATGACAAATGGAAAAACTCTTTATTTAAATTCTAAATTGATACAAATAAATTATACTCGAACAAAACTTAATTCCCTTATTTTTTTTCATATGATTCTCTAAAATTAAATCATTCCATTTGCTAACTGCATCAATAAAATATGACATTTAGGCTATGATTTAATGATCTTTTAAATCTGATTGATCATATTTTATACTCCATTCCTTTAAGTATCCTGGATTTTAGTTTGTGCAACAGGTTTTCAACGTATTTCTTGTTATGAGGAGGAACATAATTAAATCCTAGTCCTTCAATACAAACGCCTCTTTCCGTGGTATAAATGATAATTAATCATACGATACTTTGCTACGACATAGAAGATCTTAAATGATAAGGGTTCAGAATGATTAAGAGGGAAGGGCATAAAGAATGAAGTTTTTTGATTTGTATCTGGCATTACGAAGTGTTTAATGTTTGCTTTGGGAATATTAATATATTAATGCTCACAGAATTTGAATAGAGAGGGTCACAATTAATATATATATTTTAATTAAATAAAAAGATCCATTAGCCGCAATTGTTGTTGATTTGTGAGTAGGTTTGAAATCCAAAATCCGTGACGTGCAGGCAGCCTATCGAAGTTGAGACACTGACGTCATCAGATTTAAAAGCTTGAACCATACAATAATGATACTTCTGTGGAGATGAAACCGAAACTTAAGATATGGTCTACTATGGTCAAGTAGGAAGGTCATTTTTGGTCTACCTCATTGATAATATCCTAGGTTCGATATACTAATTTTAACATTATAATGTTTATTAATATCCCCACAGATGCAATTCTATCGAATCAAATAGGCAAAAAAATTGCTCGTTCCGGCTTTTACGTTTAAAAAAAATTCTTAACGCATTTTTTTTTTCAAAACCTATTAAAATAACTGTTTTGAGGATTGATTTTGACTTCTAACAGCCACTGAGTTTGTTAAATGAAGTGAACTAATGTTTACTGAAGTATCTACCGCATATAGTATATTTATTTCTTCATGCGTATCTATTCATCCTATATGCAATAATCTAGGATTGTCAGATAATTAGATGCACTTAATATTCAGCTTTGCTTTGAAAAATATGTATGTTCAAGTGGAGCACTAGAGAATTGGGACCAAATTAACCTTAATTGACATTCTTTCTATAGTGGATAGGTGAAAATAACAATTTTATTGTTTATGTGGATTACTTAATGAAATATTCAAGCATAGTTCAAATAGACACCAGTTCCTAGGTATATTATTCAGAAATTAAGGGTTTACTCATAATGGCTGTTGAATCAATGTATTTATCAAAAGGGCTACATGAGTTTTTGTATAATATCTAATTTTACTAATGCAGGGACTAAGAATATTAAAAACTCCGGTTTGCTAAAGAGGGAAAAAGATACTCAAAAAAAATATAAGCTCAACCTTTTTTCAGTGTCCAGATATTTCATTGCGTGCAAATTCCTCGTGGACCTCTTTATAGTCGCCTTTTTGTCGTGGGTATTTACCTCGCCTTCTCTTTTGTAGTGAGTCAATTTCTTCGTTCTCCTTTTTCTCGCGGGGAATATTCTTGCAAAGATTTTTTGTTAAGAAGCGAGGTAAATATCCACGACAAAAAGCAGCTACAAAAAAATCCACGAGGAATTTGCACGTGATGAAATTAGAGTAACTCCTTTTTTCTTCATGTATCTATAATCAAAAATGATTTGATAGGTATCCCTGTAGATCTCCGTCAACTTCAAAAATTGAAATATGTTCACCCTGAATGTTTAACCTTTCAGCAAAGTTTTGAAAGTTTTTTTTCTGAATATTTTGGAGGTTGTTCTATTTTTTCGGAAATTTCCAATAACATTTATTAAAATAAAGTATTACAAAAGTAAAAGGATCGAACTCTTGCTTTTTATTTTTATTCTTTAGATCAAATCTTATAACATTTATTAAAATAGGGATAAAAAGTACATTTTGTTAATGGTTGAAATCATGTTCTTGGCGTGAAAAATATATACTTATATCTGTAGCAATATTGGGAAACACCTTATTAATATCCAAAAATACATCTTTGTTTTATTTATTTGATTTTAAGAATTTAGTGATTAATATCCAATATTGTTTATAAAAAAGTAGCTATCAAACGACAATTGGGGAAATTCATTTTTAACATAAATTCTTATCACTTATTTCAAAGTTCGTCTCTTGTTAATATAAGAAGAAGAAAATATTGATCTCTAAGTTTTTTTAAATAATTTGTATATCTGATCAATAAGAGGTTTTGTGAATCCACATTCTTTAATAGTTGCGGTGCCCTCTTTAAATCCACTTACAAAATAATGATAATTATTATTATTATGCTAGTTGCTTGCAATTGCATGTTATTTTGAAAGCAGCAGCAGCACTACTATTAATATAATTCTTTTTCTTCTTCTCATTATTATTATTATTTTCCCGTATAATAGTCAAGTGATTCAATGGGTTCCTTCTCAACATACAAGTCATAAATCACACCGAAAGAAATGAATCGATTTGATACAATAAATCTCTCTGTGGCAAGGAAGATTTATGAATCAGGAGCTAGATATTTACTCCCTCCCTCCATATATAATAAGTGCATTCCTTACATTAAATAATGAAAATTACGCGATAAATGCGGTTGCTTCATTTTTGTGTGAAGGAGAGAAAGAGAGAGAGAGAAAATGGGGGAGGGAAGAGAATGACATCATAAATCCATGGCCCAACCTTAGATGGAAGATGTAACTAAGAATGAGTAATTTGGGATAAGTACTTTTATAAAACATTAAATTTAGACAACCTTTCATTTATGTGGAGTAAAATTTCAGTAAAATAATTATGGTCTTCATTATGTAAATAAGAAATGTATACTTAGAAAATGACTCAACTTATAACAGAAAGGAACTTGTGGTCTCTATAATAGCTTAGTGAACAAATAAAGTATCTAAGCCCATGAAGACAATAAAATACCTTAATTAAATTAACCCATTCACTTTTTTCAATTATGTATATCAGCTTTCTAACGATAATCCTTTCATTTTGAGTCATGGAGTATGGTAGAAAATATATACATATATAATATAATATATTATATTATATTATATATATATATATATATATATATATATATATAATATAATATATACAGGCTTGTGAGCGATCAGGGAAAAAATATCGATCAGATTTTTTTTTGCGTTATAGCGATATAACAATCAGGGATTTTTCCGATCAGCGATCCGATCAATTTAATTGCGATCAACAAAAAAAATTCCTATGTAATTCTAATTCTAAGTACAAAATGTAAAATGTATATAAAGTCAAACCTTTATAAGTTTTCATCTTTATATGCCAATGGAATGATTGTTTCCATAGCCTTGAGCTCCAAAATAACGACTTCTCCATATGCGCCTGTCTGTATATTTTAGGACACAAATATCAGAATGATTGTTTGTCATAGCCTATGAGCTCAACACTCTGGCTCCACAATTGGCATTTGTCTGCATATTTAAGACAGGAAATGCCAGAACAATGTTTCCCAAAGCCTATGAGCTCCAAACAATGACTTCTACATAGTCGCCTGTCTGTATATTTTAGGACAAAAATATATCAGGATAGCACACACTGGCTTTTCACATTAGTGTTAGTCTGTATTTGGTGTTTTCTAACAAATATTAGTTGTTGGAATGGATTTTGGTCAAGGTAACAGCTATTTAAGTTTTAAGAAATGTAGGGGTTGTCTCAAAAATCCTTATTACAAACATTTTTTTATTTTTAGTTATTTTATACAAATTGATCGGATCGCTATTTTTTAGTGATTTTCTTACGATCAAAAGATATAAAGATCAGGACCTTTTGCGATACTCCGATCAGCGATCAAATATCGCTATAAGTGATGCCGATCAGGAAAAACTCCGATCAACAAGCCTGTATATATATATATATATAATATATATATAGATATATTATATATATCTATATATATATATATTATATATAATATATATCTTGATATAGACCGAAGAAGCCTTTTTTGAAAGTAATTTGTTCGAATATTTTTTCACAGACTTTGAAACAAACAAGGTGTATTTATCAACATAGGCTTCAAAATATTTTGAACATTGATTTCAATTTAAACATATCGATAAAGGGTGGCTAAATATATGAAGTAATCAAAGAGACTCTTAAGAAATGCTAGGGGAATATCCGTACTTCATATACTGGTAATGTTGTTGCTTACTTAGTCGAGGATAGAAGGGATTTTTATGATAGAAGTCGATTACTTTGCTCATTTGCGAGAATAGAATTCTTCAATACTCTCGGATTGATAGGTATACATAGATCAGGACCGTTTTATAAGTGTGAAAACTTTACATTTAGTACACCAAAGTATGTTATATTTTTACGTGCAGAGATGAATATAGACCGAACAAATCACATCTTGCAAAATTAGGACTTCTAACATATAATGGCTTTAAACATCGGGATGAATATTTTTGAGGAGGCAAAAAAATTATCATTCAAAAATTGTGATGTAAAAATGAGATTCTTAAAATTGAAAAAGCCTGCACTTCTTGACGTTCATGGTAAATTTGTATTTTTTCCTTAACTAAAGGCTTAGAAAAAATAATTTGCCGCAATTAAAAATCCTTTTTCATCACGAGTTGAGATTGGATATGGACAATAATGTCCTGCAATTTTTTTTCCTCCGGCAAAAGTTCGTAGGGCTACTTCCGGTCGAAACTTCTGGTTGGTTATAAAACTCCTTCAAAATGAGTTTTGATGCATAATAAAAAAATGTTATATAATGTGTGCATAAAAATAACTTTTCTTATGGAATGATATTCCGGTCGTTTTATTGGTTGATGTATGTCCACAGACTTAATGCATTATAACGAAATTCAGGATAGACTGAATAAAAGGAGGGATTATTCAAGGAAGACAAGGATGGAAGCCCTTTTACTTTTATTTGTATAAATCCAAGATATCCAAAATACTTGCCGTTACATCAGGTGTCAAAGTCTAAATGCTTAAAGATGATAAAAAGGCAGAAATTACCACAAAAAATTGTGTCCAGTGAGTTTTGTTTTAAGGGACTATTTTTTTTGTATTAATATAACATTAGATGAAATAACCAGACATTTATAGCCGGATTTATATTTTCTATTTCGGGGAATAAATTGTATCACCATTTTTGGCTTATGTACTTCTTCGAAAACTTTTTAAGTGGAGTATCCAGATATGAAATAGGTATATGACATATGCTTATTTAGTATAATCAAGAAAACAAGCTTTGTTTATTTTGAACACACAGAATACAGCTGAACTACGATGTTTCTCTGTTATTGAAGGGAATCAGCTCTCTATATATTTATATCTCTATGCTAAAAATGAGCAAAATTATGAGGTAGAAAGTTACAAAATATGTATATAACGCAAATAACCATTTTTTTCAATTATTCCTCCATTTTTTTTCCAGCCCTAGGTATAACAAATAGATATTATAGATAATATACTAAGAACAGTCATGTTGCCATCATAGATGTATCAAAATAGCATTCACAATATATGAAGCTCTTATGATTCACTCATTTTCTGCTTACCGATTCTAAATTACTTTTTAAATTGGGTGCTTGCTATGGGGCATAGATTCTTCATTCCTAGAAAGGGTTCTGACCATACATCCGATAAGGACATGTCGTTTATCTCAATGAGATTGTAATTTAAGTGTAAAATATGATTATTACCTAACGAGTAGTTCTAATTTATAGCGCAGTGAATTCCTAGATTAAGATCCATTGTCAGCTGTCTAAGCCAATCAGAGAGCGAAGGGAAATTTTTGTTTAAATAATTGTCCACTTTTTCAAAAGAGGCTATTTATCATAAGTGCATTAACCCAATAAGACCGACGCCTGGGTTTATCTACGTGAATTTTATAATGAACTATATTAAAGATTATTCAATTACGAGTTATATATTTGATTTGGTTGATGACGAGAGTACAATGGTATTAACTTCCTGCGGTATCTTCACTTTTAAAGCTATATATCTGGCAATTGCGGCCAGTATAATAGTTCTAATTTTTATGGTTTTATTTCTGTGTAAGTTGATTGTCTTTAGGAGATCATGTATTATAAAAAATATATTTAAGATATTATTTATTTGATAGATAGATGTGTTTATATGTTTTTATGGTTTTAATAGCTTTAAAAAAGTAAACCACATGGTTAGGACGTACTAACATGACATATTATTATTTTATAAATGTGCCTTACTGTATAAAAACGCAATCACTCAACTCGAGTCTCTTCTTCATTTTTAAACAGCTACTAGATATTAAGATTTACTCTCCTTAAAAAGAGATATATGATAGCAATATAATCAACAACATCACACAATTTAAATGAGATTTATTGTCATACTTAATAATTCAAATATGTATTCATTTGACATTTCTAAAAAAACATCCAAAATTGAAGTGGCTTATAGTCCAATTTAATAAGGATTACAGCAAACGCCCTCCAGGATTCTTAACCAAATATAATTATAAATAAATTCCTCTTTTTGTTGCTTACACGCAAAATATCCTAATATATGTTTTATAGCAAAAAAACAACGTTTCTTGTCAATCAAAATATCAAACGTGTTATCAACTTTTTATATGAAGCAAAAAAAACATTGTTAAGTAACTATTTTGAAATATTTGAAAGTTCTACTAATTCTAAGTAAAATGATTGATATTTTTCCTGTGTCCCTAAGTAATCAAAAGTTATTTACAAAACGTGGAGGTACAGAGACACAATCCGGTCCTACCCTTTGTGTGCATTTGTACTGTCTTCAACGTCTCCTTCAAAGATTGATCACATAAATTGTAAAACGTAAATTATACACAATTCATCTATATTGGTATTGTCTATATGTAAATTTGGACTTACTTTTAGTTTTAAGGTAATTTTTTGGTTATATATATATATATATCCCTTCTATCTAATCTCATAAATATTTATTATATATCTATATTATCTATATCTATAGATAACATAAGCGATATCGGAAAAAACAAAACTAATGTACTTTGGCAACTAAGTTTTTAAAGATATTTTTTTTTAAATATTTATAATCCACGACGCCTACTATAAATGTCCTGATTACCTATGTATCTGAAAATAAAAAGACTATTTTGAATGTTCCCGTACTTATGGAGACAGTGGACTATCTAGAGACAGCAATCAATCACTTTCTCCATTAAGTCCCCAAATGGACTGTATGGAGACAACGGCTATATGGAGACAGATTTAGCGACATATATATCCAACTATCGGACACGCCCCAAAGTATCGAGAGATCATTGTTCCACTTGAGCAAAACAAGGAATAAAATGTGTCAAATATGGCATCAGAGGCCTCTTTAATTTCCATTATTAAATAATGTTGAAAAGGGCTATACATATTTGATTGCATGCTCATTAAATCTCATTTAAGTTATATGAACGTGACGGTAATATTGGAGTTCGAACCGGAAGAGGGAAAAAAGGCAAGGCAAGACACTGAAAGAAACAAGAGAATAACAACAGCTTAGAGTGAGAAAGAAAGAGGAAAACGTACTCAGGGCTGCTTTGAAAAAACTTCATAACAGGGATTGGACTCCTCCTATGCACTTCTATTTCAGATTCCTGGTCTCCGTGACTATGCATGGATTATTTGTTGGGATGCACCGACTAAAGTCGGCGTGCCCTGCACCCTGATGGTAAAGGGTACATTCAATAAGATTTATTGCTCCGTGATTTGTCCTTAGAGTATCTATGGCCTCCAACATAACATTTGTAGACCCTTTCTTTCCAGTTGTATATTCACCTGGTATAATGGAACTGTAGGGTTATCAAGAAGTGGAGGATCGCGAATTGTGCTGGAGGAATAAGGACGGAGTCCAACGGATCTGGTATTGCTCAATGGCATTTTGAACGTTTTGGATCAATGAATAATATATTTAAAAATATTAATGCGCATGCTTCTATAAAAAGAGTTCGAACTAGTTGTCTAAGTAAATAATCCTGTCTTATATAGTCGTTTATGGAATATATGGAGACATAAAATAATGGATACAAAGCTGTCCTCCATATAGTCACGTCTCCATAAAGTCGGTTACCATTTTTAATTATTAAATTCAAAAGAAAAACTTAAAGTCAGGTAGAGAAGGGGGTCGGGGACCTTTCTTATTTTAGAACCATGAATGAATATTTTGAAAACTATATTCATGAGACCATATAATTGTTTTACTCTACACAAAATAATATGAAATTAGTATAAGCCCAATGTTGATAATCACCTTTTCTATAGTATTTCACTTTAAAATTTTTGCAATGTTTAAAAACTGATTTTTAACGTTTAATAATAAAACAACTTGTAAACAAAGATTGATAAAAAACTAGAAATAGGTTTAAAAAATATCATGCTTGTTATCCTGTTTATGATGTCCACAATAATTTGATTTTGGCTATGCTTTTTTGTTGGATTATCGAATAAGATATAATTTCACCCATAAAACTCATTTCACTTAGACCAACCAAATAGAGAAACAAATCAATGAATTACAACGAAGTTAGTTATATTTTTCTTTAATACTCTATTATCATGTAAACATTTTAAACTATTTCTTAATATTTCAAATAAGTTTTTATATACTAAATCAATGAATACTATAGTATTCATTGACTAAATATATAAATAAATGCATCAAAATATATATCAAAAAATAAATCTATATATTTTTTTATTGTTCTACATGTTGTACTATCAGGCATTTTCTATTACAGAGCATTCCCCTTTTCTTACAATTACACCTTTTGGTATCACAACTGTTCGATTTCTTACAATTGCACATTTGAAAGCCTTGCCCATTTCCTTCAGCGAGAACTGATGCCGTTTGACGTAATGCCACCTCCTTATTTCTCGGAACATCTTCAATACTGAGAAATGCCTGCTTACAAGGATTAAATGGTTTCTGCTTTAAAACTCCGTTCCTTGTCCCTAATTATATAAGCCCAGATTCATTTATCTCTCTAGACAATAGCCAATACGTTCCTAGTCTGTCTTTCTACTGTCTATCTCCGGTACTGGAACTTGGACACATTGGCGACAACTGTGGCTTGAAAATGTCAGGAAGTAGGTCCATCATTTGGTCCTTGATTTTGCTGCATAATGTATCTCCACTTATCTCGTTTTGGCAATTTTCTTCGTTTTGACAATATGAGCATTGAATTACACCATTGCCTAGGGCAATGCACAAGGTGGTTTAGCATGGCTGTCAAGTTGACCGAACGAACAACTTTGTGGAGGCGGACCAATTTCTTGGAAAGATTCATTTTTTTTATCTTGCGTATTCTTCTCATAATTATGTTCAGACTCTTTTGGATCCTTCTCCCGATAAATATTTAAAGCTGCTCCTGTGTGCTGATATCACTCTCCAAATGCATTCCTTCAAGTCCGACAGTCGTGGAGTGTCCATACATGGCTTCATAAGGAGAACGCATTATTTCGACGATTTTTCACAAATTGAACAAACCATAGACTGTCCGACCACTTTGTAGTTGTGTTTGTCACGTTACCACATCATTAGAATATCTGTGCTGCGAGTGTCGGGGGTTGCCATGTACAAGTTTGCATTCAGTCACAATAGAAAGAAGCTCCCAATTTTTTTTATTGGCAAACTCCCTGCCATTATCGCTTTGGAAGATTTTGGTGCACCTTTATCATGAAGATATGCAAGAGATGGTGAGCTACATCCTCAGCTGTTTTTGACTTTAAGTCTTTTACACAAATTTAGTGAGATGATCCTGATAGAGCATTATAAATCTTTTGCATGTCGATCATCGACCCGACAGCGTGAATTCATCAGGTGGGATAACATGGGGCTTACAACACACCCTTCTCCACTTTGTTTGTTTCAGTTGACAGCTCTCACAAAGTTCCAGAAAAAGCATTATGTTGTTCCGTGTCACGTTAGAATATGACTTTTGAAGCTCGTTGATGACGTCAAATAAGCTTCGTTGGCAACAATCATTTTGGACTCGTTTGGGAAATTTTGTTCACCCCATTATGAGCTATAAGATGGTATCTGGATTTACAAGCTTATTCAAAGAATCGATGGACGTTTTGGCTATCATGTTCTTGTTGCTGAGAAAAGACAATATTTTTCCGTAGGTATCTTATCTATCTGGGCATTTTTTGTGCTTTCTTCAGAAGCATTCTTCTAACCTCGAAGAATAAATTCCCCACGTGGGAAGGATCTAATCAAAATTGAAAAAGCATCTGCTCCTTGATATATTTGGATAAACCGAATCACTATTCTATGATAAATATTTATGTTATACTTAGTAGACGAGCGTAGTTATTGGTTATTTTCTAATTTCTAAAGAAAGAAAAAAAGAAGGAGATAATATTTTGCCTCACTTCTCTCCCTTCTTTTTTTCTTTCTTTCATCCAAGTAACACTAACAGCAGTTACCAATGGTAATTGTATATTCTCATATCAAAAGATCAATTTTTGGGAGAGTACGTGCAAAAATGTATTTGCTTATATCTCTTAAAGTATAGCGATTTTTAGAACACCAAACATATCAAATGAAAGCTTGGTTAACCAGCTTTAATATTTTGGTATACTAAATCATGTCAATTTAATAAGTAGAGAGTTATATGTACATTAAAAAAAACATATCTCGCGTACAAAATGACGCATATAATGGATTATAAATGCGTCAGAGACAAAGTAAAATTTTGAGAGGATACCTTGACGCAAATCTAAGAAACACATTATTATTTATTTTTTCATAATCGATTTCTTATAGGTCAATACAGGCTCTGAATCATATGATGTAAACTCAGATTGTACTGAATTCTGAATTGATAGAATGCAACCAAGGTCATTTTTGGATTTATCATCTAAAGGTTTACTAAACTTAAAAGTACTATTTTACTCTGAAGCGAACAAGTCATCTTCTACAGGCGAGTGAAGTTAATTGATACAAAAAAGCTATGAAATATGCTAACAATACACACTCCATTTTTTCTTTGTTTTTACTGAAAACTTTGTTTTATTAAAAAA
>CP045890.1:29420051-29460918 GCA_013387185.1 Caligus rogercresseyi
CATTACTTTAATCCAAGTTTTCATACCTCTTCTAATTTCCAATTGAGTTCCTGGGATAATATATGGCTTTCGATTAGATTTCTTTTGAAACAATGGGCGATAATGTTGATGCATTGCAATGGCAAACTCATGCAGGGGCCTGCAGCCAGTAAAGTCCTCAAAGTCTCTTCTCTTCCAACCACTCTACAACGAATATCCTCTGAATCCGAGGATAGAATGCAAGGGTTTCCAAGGCCTTCTCAAAAATCCACTTATGCCTTGAATTCCAAAAGGAGACTCACAAGACAATGGACACCAAGGAACTTTGTTCCCTTGGCTCAAAGCCGGGAAGTTTTAGGAGCATTGAGAGTACGCGTTCTCTTTTGGATTGCATTGGCTCATGAGAGTTCGGAAGGACCTACGGGCCAGGCCTTCCTTGATGAGAGAGGGAGAATATAGGTCATGGAGGCTGAGAGGAGCTTTTTCAGCTTTCCAATGAGTCCTTTGGATCTCCTCAGTGGCTGAAGGCAATGAAACGCCTCGGATTTCTTAGGAAGCAGCCCCCTCTCCTTCCGAATACGAGTCGAACGATGCTCTCTAGTGTATATTTGCTCACAAGGGTTGTAACCTCGGATTTGCAGCCAGAGATCTGAGCCAGCATGTCGTCTCCAGTCTCTTGGGAATAGAGTAAATGTGTGTTAAATAAGAAGTAAAAGCCAATGCTTCTCATCATTTTAAATACAAATAGCTAAAAAAACGCTTAGAAAGCCCACATGGTAATAAAAATATGCTATGTAGAGAACGACACAACACTTTTCATAGATAATAAATGTGATATTAGTTTTTAATCAAAATTTTGTTTTATTTTTAATACAGTAAGTACATGTAATATTTTCCTTAATGGTAAAAATGTTTATTTATTAGCTAAAATCCATACAGTGTAAAAATATAAGAATACACTAGAAAAACACAATCTTAAGACAGTTACGTTAAAAACAAAAAATTGAACATTATAATGTAAAATTAACTACGTAATATTTAAACGTTAAGTTTTCGGAGGGCATAGTTATAATAGAGAAATGTCGACAATTCACCTCCAATGGCCTCTTAAATAGCTCCAGCCACAACTATGTCATAATTGGGGTTTCAAACCAAGCGTATATGTTGTACAATTATGGCAGTTTGAGGTATCAAATATACTTTCAATCCAAGAATAGACTACGGTGTTGTGACACTTATGTAATATTAAAACTTCAAAATGAGCTCCTATTTGTTTAATGTTTCAGGCATGACAACCATAAGTTTCAAGCCAACTCCCAGTAGGCCCCATATTACGTGTTATCCCTGTGTAATTGTTCGTACAGTAAGGCACGTAGTTGATATGGAATTTATTCAATTGATTTCATGCGTTTTGACATCTTTTACATCCATTTGAAAGTATTCTAAGCCCTCCGCTAGACATATTATATGGTGAGGGAAAACACAAGGGGATTTTTTTTTTCAATATCCATTATCGATATTTGCTAAATGTTTCCTTGTTATTTTACACTTGTATATGAGTAAACATTCAGCCATTTTGTCATAAATATACACATGGCTTTATATTTTTAAAAAAAGTTAAGGAATCCTAAACAAAGATTTATTTATAAAAATCAAATATACAACCGCTGATATACACAAAGGACTGAGGAGAAGAGCTCTGCATGATCAGGTAACTCTAAAGCTTTAAAGAGTTAAGTAGTGCATCGGGGCAGATGGCTTGGAAGATTCTCATTGAGTCTCTTTTTTCTTTTTTTCTAGCAGATGTCGCTTTGGGATTTAAAAAATATGACGTCATACCAGGTTTTTTAGATCTCAATCATCACATCCATTTATCTAATTGAATTCACTACTACTATTTTTAACTTATTTTCTCAACAACAATAGATATTTCTGTGTATTAGGCAACTGCATTAGAACACATATGATTTTACTTTCGCTTTTCTACATAATCTAGGAGGTGATGTTTCGAGTATCGAGCGCAGAGTTCCGCGGAGCAATAAAAATAATATATATGACAATGTTATTGAAAAAATGATTAAATCTACGTCACTAATACGTCACAAGGGTAGTTGGAATACTGCATTTTTTCAGAGAAAAATCTACATCTTCATGAGTAAATATTCCTTGCCATCCATTGTGCTTGTTGAAAAGCTCCTGATTTGGTCCAATGGATGTCTCGAGGAAGTTTTGTCTCAAACAGTATAGACACAAGTCGACCACTTCTCTATAATCAGCTCTAGGACTGGTCTTGTCAAGGATATTTTTTCAATTGCAGTTGTATTTGCCTTTAATTCCTTCCATTCTTGCTCCACTTCGTCTAAAGTATTAGGATTGCTTTTATCCAAAGTATTCCAATTATCCTTCACGTAGCTAAAAATATTGTTGTTTGACTTTAATCTTGCCAAAAAGAGTATCACGTACTCCTCCAATTATAATTTTGGAAATGTGATGGGAAAAGCAAAATAAAACATTTTTGCCAAGTTTTTCTCAATTATTTTGCCGAACCCTTCCTTTGTTTTCCTTTGTTTATATGTCTAAAAAGTAAGTAATTTAACTGCGCATATCCGTTGGTATCATATATACATATATATTATAGAGTATTTTTATAAAATTAATAATTATTTAGGTAAAAAGGTAAATTTTAGTTTTAAAAATAATTTTCCTTCCTTTCCAATGTTGAAATATGTAATACGACGTACTTGCATAGCTCTCTTAAAACATGTGTTTTTTATATGTAGTCGGTTACTTAATAAACTTGAAATTTAAAAAACAAATTGCATTTTTAAATAAAATATGTTTTGTTTGTCATACCCCTTTTGTATAATAATTTTTTCTTTAAATCTCATTTGGACTCTATATCATCATAAAACTTAACTTTCATTGGCGCCGCCCTAAATGGCCATGCGGCAGGCATTCCGGCGGCCCAAATTTAAAAATATTTTTCCTCTCGATTATTTAAGCCTTGGAGAACCAGAAAAGCATCTATTTGAATGTTTTTAAAGAAAAGTGTTAAATTTGAACAGGTCATATATATATAATATATATACATATATATATATATATTAGGGTTGTTCTTATTTTCCAAATGTTTGAAATGTTAGCGACTTTGAGCATTTTCTGTTTCTTGGTGATAAAAAAAGACGACATACAAAGTTTGAACACAATCGGTCAACATTACGATCTTTCAAATTGATCTTTGATATGAGAATATACGATTACCATTTGGTAACGGCAGTTGTGTAATGGATAGGAAGAAAAAAAGAAGGGAGATCAGTGAGGCCAAATACTCCCTCCTTTCTCTTTCTCTTTCTATCCAGGTAACACTAACAGAGTTACAGATGATAATCGTATATTCTCATATCAAAGATCAATTTTTGGGGGAGAGTACGTATTTGCTTATATCTCTTAAAGTATAGCGATTTTTAGAACACAAAATATATCAAATGAAAGCTTGGTTAACCAGCTTAATATTTTGGTATACTAAATCATGTCAGTTTAATAAGTAGAGAGTTATATGCACATTAAAAAAGCCTATCTCGCGTACAAAATGACGCATATAATGGATTATGTATGCGTCAGAGATAAAGTAAAATTTTGAGGAGGATACCTTGACGCAAATCTAAGAAACAAATTATTATTATTTTTTTCATAATCGATTTCTTATAGGTCAATACAGGCTCTGAATCATATGATGTAAACTCAGATTGTACTGAATTCTGAATTGATAGAATGCAACCAAGGTCATTTTGGATTTATCATTTAAAGTTTTACTAAACTAAAAGTACTATTTTACTCTGAAGCGAACAAGTCATCTTCTACAGGCGAGTGAAGTTAATTGATACAAAAAGCTATGAAATAAGCTAACAATACTCACTCCCTTTCTTGCTTTGTTTTTACTGAAAACTTTGTTTTATTAAAAAAAGATCAAACATACGTCTGGTAGTAAATTAGATTTCCTTTAAATTAATAATTATTACTGAAGTCTGTAACGTCCACCATTTTGAAGAAATTGGCGGAAAACTAATTTTTACTAAATTTTAAAACTTTGACCTCGTTGTGCGACCTCGTAATGTTGACCGATTTTGTTCAAACTTTGAATGTCGTCTTCTTTTATCACCAAGAAACAGAAAATGCTCAAAGTCGCTAACATTTAAACATTTGAAAAATAAGAACACCCTAATAATATATATATATATATATAATATATATATATATATATATAATATATATATATAGATATATATATATATATATATATATATATATATATATATATATATATATATATATATATATATATATATATATATATAGATATATATATATATATAGGGCTGTTCTTATTTTTCAAATGTTTGAAATGTTAGCCATTGAGTGGATTTTCTGTTTCTTGGTGATAAAAGAAGACGACATACAAAGTTTGAACAAAATCGGTCAACATTACGAGGTCGCGCAAAGAGGTCAAGTTTTAAAAATTTAGTAAAAATATAGTTTCCCGCCAATTCTTCAAAATGGTGGACGTTACAGACTTCAATAATAATTATTAATTTAAAGGAAATCTAATTTACTACCAGACGTATGCTTAATGTTTTTTAATAAAACAAAGTTTTCAGTAAAAACAAAGCAAGAAAGGGAGTGAGTATTGTTAGCTTATTTCATAGCTTTTTTGTATCAATAACTTCACTCGCCTGTAGAAGATGACTTGTTCGCTTCAGAGTAAAATAGTACTTTTAAGTTAGTAAAACTTTAGATGATAATCTAAAAATGACCTTGGTTGCATTCTATCAGTTCAGAATTCAGTACAATCTGAGTTTACATCATATGATTCAGAGCCTGTATTGACCTATAAGAAATCGATTATGAAAAAATAAATAATAATTTGTTTCTTAGATTTGCGTCAAGGTATCCTCTCAAAATTTTACTTAGTCTCTGACGCATACATAATCCATTACATGCGTCATTTTGTACGCAAAATAGGCTTTTTAAAAGGTACATAAACTCTCTACTTATTAAATCACATGATTTAGTATACCAAATATTAAAGCTGGTTAACCAAGCTTTCATTTGATATGTTTGGTGTTCTAAAAATCGCCATATTTTAAGAGATATAAGCAAATACGTACTGTCCCCCAAAATTGATCTTTTGATATGAGAATATACGATTACCATTGGTAACGCCAGTTAGTGTTGCCTGGATAGCAAGAAAAAAGAAGGAGAGAAGGGAGGAAAAAATACCCCCTCCCTTCTCTTTCTCTTCTATCCAGGTAACACTAACACTATTACCAGATGGTAATCGTATATTCTCATATCAAGAGACAATTTTTGGGGGACAGTACGTATTTGCTTATATCTCTTAAAGTATAGCGATTTTAGAACACCAAACATATCAAATGAAAGCTTGGTTACCAGCTTTAATATTTTGGTATACTAAATCATGTGAGTTTAATAAATAGAGAGGTATATGTACATTAAAAAAAGCCTATTTTGCGTACAAAATGACGCATATAATGGATTATGTATGCGTCAGAGACAAAGTAAAATTTTGAGAGGATACCTTGACGCAAATCTAAGAAACAAATTATTATTTATTTTTTCATAATCGATTTCTTATAGGTCAATACAGGCTCTGAATCATATGATGTAAACTCAGATTGTACTGAATTCTGAACTGATAGAATGTAACCAAGGTCATTTTTGGATTTATCATCTAAAGTTTTACTAAACTTAAAAGTACTATTACTCTGAAGCGAACAAGTCATCTTCTACAGGCGAGTGAAGTTAATTGATACAAAAAAGCTATGAAATAAGCTAACAATACTCACTCCCTTTCTTGCTTTGTTTTTACTGAAAACTTTGTTTTATTAAAAAACATCAAACTACGTCTGGTAGTAAATTAGATTTCCTTTAAATTAATAATTATTATTGAAGTCTGTAACGTCCACCATTTTGAAGAAATTTGCGGGAAACTATATTTTTACTAAATTTTTAAAACTTTGACCTCTTTGCGCGACCTCGTAATGTTGACCGATTTTGTTCAAACTTTGTATGTCGTCTTCTTTTATCACCAAGAAACAGAAAATCCACTCAATGGCTAACATTTCAAACATTTGAAAAATAAGAACAACCCTAATAATATATATATATATATATAATATAAATATATATTATATATATATAATATATATATATATATTATATAATATATATATAGTATATATATATATATATATATATATATATATATATATAATATATAATATATATATATATTTGGAATGTAAACACCTAGTTAATCCCATCGAACAACACTTTTTTTTTTAGTATATGAGGACTCGTAAAATATATTACACTTCATTTATGTATTTAAAAATCTATCCCAATATTTTGTTCTCAATTTGCCAAGCATATGAGTTGTAAATGATTATGAGTTTTTCTTTAGGATTGAATAAATGAATAGAAGGTAGATCATATATCTAAAATACGATAGATTATTCTTATCAACAAAATCATTTATATTACATATTTGGAAACTTAATTGAAAAGTTTAATGTAAACAAAGTAAATTTAGAAGACTTGATGGAAAGTTATTATTAAATCTAGCAATTCAGGAAACTTGTACAAAATTCATTTCAATGATTATAACTAAATAACAAATAATAATAAAATCATCCGAATCTTTTTTCCTAAGTTCCTTATAATTAGATTATCTTTAGGATTCACATTCGTCTTCTGGACTACTTTTTGCCTATTGATTCCCGATATTCAAAAAACCATAAATATCTTATGATTAAATGACCCTGAAAATATGTTTCAAGGATTTTAAGGCATTAAATTTCATTAAAGCGAAACCAATTATTTTGTTATCATAATAAAATGACAATAATTTAAAAAAATATATCAAAATCAAACAGTTTTTATAGGACCTATAATCAGTATGACCATTAAGTAAGGATAATAATTAAAACCGACACTCATGTCTCCTCTCCTACCTCATACAGATGCTCAAGAAATCATTTAAACTCCAGGGCAGCTGCGACACGCAACACATTTGATCAATGGCTGAATCACTCCAAGGAGCATTGTAGCAATCGATGCTCCAAATATTCCATGGGAAGAGGAAATTTAATGGAGACTCCATGGGGCCCACAAATACATGAGAGTCATCCTCCATTATCCGATGGCGAAATGCTTCTCCAGAATGAAGACCCAGGGCTGCGTGAAGTGCCAAGCAATGAAGAATCTCTCTGTGGGATATTTTCTACGAAAGGTTGATGGAAAGCTGCGAAGGGCCTCTCCTTTCAGATAATGTTGTCCAAAACATGCGGGAGCCAAATGGAAAAGAGCCATTTTCCTCAGGGAAGCCTCGGTCTCGGAAGGATCCATAGAATCGGGTAAAATAAATGCGGAGAGTTAGGAGTAAAGATATGCAGAGGATAGTTATTTGAAGAATCATGAGGCTAGGAATATGGTGTATTTGGGGATTGTAAAAGTATTCAAAAGGGTTGATTGCATGTAACACTGGGGACTGAATACATAAATAAATCTAAATTATTTCTTATTGAATGAGAAGAGGGGAAGGGTTAATTGTGTGAGCTACTTATATGTAGATACATACATACAGAAGAGGGAGGCCTAAAATACAATAGAGGCATGTTCATTTACATATATGAAGATGAGAGTGCTCATTTTTTATATGCCCAAGGGCATACTTTAGCAACATGGAGAATTTCATACAATTTACAAAAATGTATAAAATGTATTTTTTTAATATTCCAGCTCTCTACAAATGCTAAAATAATTCCGTTAAATATATAATAGATATAATCAAAGACAACACAACAATATTATAAAAAGGCAATCATAACATTTTTTAAAGAATCAAAACCAAGCATGGTTACAAAATCAAACATTTAAAATACAAATATACATCACAGTTAAAATTAAAGTTTATTTATAATGCTTAAAAATTTGTTAACAGCTTGAGGTGGTGTGTAGAGATCGATGAGAAGTATTTGATCCGAAGCCACGGTCCAATTGTCGCCATAAGCATCAGGATGCGGGTAGGTAAGCAGCGTATCTTCCAACGGCTGCTAAAATTATTCCATGTAATTCTGTTGGCAGCAAAAGTTCTCGTGAGTTCAGCTTTTTGCTACCAAGGCTTTCGAATTCAATATAGCTAACTCGATTATTGCGTTTGACCTTGCTAGAATTTCGTCTCCCGTTGGATCCAAAGCGAATATAGCCTTTGCATAATTTTTCACGCACTTCTCCATTCCTCTCACATTCGAGGGAACGAATTTCTTTAAAACCGTTTGCATGGGACAGTCCACGAAAGCGTGGACGTGTCATTGTAGATCCTGCCACAATCTTATATGGTTCGTAAAATATGAACAGGTCTGCAGAAATTTGTAGTGTGCGGTGAACTTTGTTAATCATAGATTTTTTAGAGACCCAAATTCTTTTTTCCAGCTTTCAGGAAGCTTAGAAGTATTTTTAATGATCAAAATAGATGTTCTAAAGATTGTCATATGTTTGTTTGTTTAGCTCCTAGAATAGACCCACCTCACCGGAACCTAATCCGGTATCAGCCGGTAGTGACCTATCTAGTAGCTATTGTCTTTATTAATAAAAATATCATTAAAAGTGCATAAACATTTAAATGTTCTAAAAATATATTCCTCCAGAGACAACCTTCTTTCACCGATATTTCCCTCGAGTTGTCTTATCTTCTGTCGTGTAAAAGGACAATTGTAGATGAGGTGATATGGAGTTTCCTCGTCGTCGTTACAGAGCCGGCAAGTTGGGCTCTCAACCTTCCCCATCTTAAAGAGATGCCGATTTAGATGAATGTGACCGCTCACCATTCCAACAATGACAGAAATTTGGTTTCTCTTGAAACTGAATATTCTTCCCAACATAGGGCTCAGTGATGAACTGTTTTGTTTGACGACAGCACTTCATACTTTGCCAAGCAATTCGCCATTCTTTCAAAGATTCTTGTCTTAGGGAATTCTTTGATTGGCACATAGATACTGGTACTGAGATTGGTGTACCTCTCATGGCGCCATTCTTTGCCAACATATCTGCGTATTCATTCCCGGTGCTATCATTGTGTCCTCTGATCCATCCTAACGTGATTTTACAATTAGAATTATTGATGGCGTCTTTACACGCGAGAATTTCTGCACTCAGAAGGTCACCTGGTTTAATGTCCAGACTATTGATAGCCGACATGCTGTCGGAAAGGATTATTATTCTCTTTTGTTCAATTTTATCCCCATTGAGATTAATACATATGTTTCTGATGGCTTCCACTTCAGCTTGGTACACTGTGTTTGTGTCTTCAAGTCTTAAGAACTTTTGATCAAGTACATTGTCCCCACACGTTATAGCCCATCCAGCGCCAGTTTGATCCTTGATTCTTGACCCGTCAGTGTAACCAACAAGATCAAAATCATTCATACAACAATTGTTTTTTATGTCGTAGCCTAGATTATTGGACCAGAAAGGGATCCGAAGTGGAGGAGTTGGGATATTTTTTACTTGCAAATATTTATCTAAATATTGCAAGTGTCCTCTTTGTAGGTGGTCGAACCATTTCAGTGGAGTTTCCTTTTTAGTCCGAAGCCTAATTAAACTCGCACGCTCCATTACAAATAGATGAAGTGGAAGGAGCCCACATAGTACTTCCATAGTCGCAGTAGGTGTAGACCTCATAGCTCCTGTTATGCTCATCAGACCAAGTCTCTGTAGTTTACTAAGTTCATTTTTGATGAACCTAGTGCCTAGAAGTTTAGGTGCAAAAACAATAGCGCCATAGCTCACTATAGATCGAACATAGGTCTCGTAGATCCATTTAGACTTTCGTGGGCTAAGCCCCCAGTCGGATCCAACAAAAGTTCGCAGGGCAAAGAGACTCCTCTTAGCCTTAGAGATTGCATATTCTATGTGCTTTCTCCAGTTTAGACTATCGTCAATTATTACGCCAAGATATTTAAATGTTCGAACTCCCTCAATCTTGGCTCCATTCAGGTAGAGGGAAGTATCCTTGCATTTTCTTCTTTTTGAAAAAAGCATATATTTTGTTTTGGTTGAACTGAAGGTAGTGTCTCTAGTGTTTGCCCAACTTTTAAGCCTATTAAGGGCACCTTGCATCAAGTTGTTAATGGTTTGACGATCCGTACCACGAACACACAAAGCCAGATCATCAGCGTAAGCAACTGTATAAACCGGTGGTTTGAGAAGGTCTATAGCTTCTTGGAAAGCAAGGTTCCATGCAAGGGCCGATAGGATTCCTCCTTGTGGGCATCCTTTGGTTGGTGAAACTGAAACACGTTCGCCACCCAATTCTGCAAAAACAGTTCTATTCTTCAGTAGGTTGGCATACCATCGGATTGTCATATTGTCCACTCCATACTTCCTCATTCCATCTATGATATGATCAAAGCTAATCCGATCAAAAGCACCCTCGATATCCAAGAATACTACAAGGGCCTCTTCATTCCGGTGGTAGCTGCTCTCAATTGAGTCCACGAGTTTGCTGATGGCTGTATCAGTGGACCTTCCTCTTGTAAATGCAAATTGGTTCGGCAGAGCCAAACTACATTTCTCAAAGATCTTCCACTGCAGCATTCGTTCTAAGATTTTTAGTGCCACATTGGTGAGTGAAATGGGGCGGAAGGCTCGAGGTTCGGAATAATTATCCTTACCCGGTTTGGGAATGAATATTACTTTACTTATCCTCCAACATTTGGGAGTATACCCCGAGTAATAAACTAAATTATAGAGATCCGTTAATCTCACTATAAAACCATGGGGCAGATTCTTAAAAGCTTGTGGAGGAATTAGATCAGGGCCTGGCTTTTTGTTTGACTTAAGACTTAAAATGGCGCACTTCACAAGATCTTCGTCAAAGTATTTTATATGGGGTTCAAGGTTAATGGAAGTACCGTCTTCATGGTTAGTATCGTTGACGTCCTTAGAATTAGGAAAATGCTCTCTTAGAAGCGACTTCAAGCTCTCTTTTTCGTCCAAAAGTCCGTTCAAGATACCTACACGAGCATTGGTATGATTCATTTTGGTCTTCATTAGCCGAGATATATCTCTTGGACCTTCCAAAGTGCCAATCCACGCTTTGAATGCCTCCCTCTTGGCCTTTATAATCATTGTTTTATACAATTGTTTTTCGACTTTGTACATTTCATACTGCTGACGCTGAAGAAATTTGACTTTGCGTCGCTGTACCCTAAGCTCATTGCTCCACCAAGGGTTTACCTTTCTCAAGGTACCAGACATCACCCTACTTGAATTCTTCAAAGATTCAGAGATTTCACCAGCTATGTTGGAAGCCTCTAGATCCATTGCACATGTGTCCAAACAGCTACTTCCCAAGGGAAGTGTTTTAGTCTCTAGTATGGATGCAAACTTGCACCAATCTATGCTCTTCAGATTCAAACCTCCGGAAAAGGTCCTGCTTGCATTGATTTTGAAGATACAGAACCTGTGGTCAGATCCTGAGTATTGTTCTTCAGTTCTCCATTCCGAAACAAGGTGGTGACTCCAATGGTTTGTCAAGGTCAGATCTATTATAGACTGGCCCATTCCGCCCACAAAAGTCGGAGTACATCCGACATTTTGTAGACTCAGATCATACAACGACATGAACTCTTCAAGTTTTTCCCCACGATGATTTGTGAGAGTGTCCATCCACAAAAGACTCCTAGCATTGAAGTCCCCACATATCAAAAGAGGCTTATTGTGACAATTACAAAAGTCAACGAGAGGTTTAATCATGCCACAAACGTCATCCCTCGTGATATCAGCATAATAGCTCGCAACAACAAGACTTTTGTTATAAGCAATTTTTACAGAACATACAACCAAATCTTTTGAACAGAGCTTAGGAATTTTTGTTATAATCAAATTAGAGGATGCTAAGATTGCCGCCCTTGGTTTTGATCCGTCGTGAACAAAGATTGACATACCCTTAAAGCATGCAACAGTAGCACCATCCCGTTGTAGGTGGGGTTCTGTCACAAAAACAAGGCAGGTAGCGCTTCCCAACAATCTCAGATTAAGCTCTGTTGAGCAGGTAACTCGTTTGCCCATATTAATTTGCAAACATTGAACTGGCTCATTTTGATAACTATTGGGCACGTTAGCGTGATTGTCATTGTGTGAAGTTGATGAATTTACCATATGTTGATAATTGAATAAGATGGGTGATGAGTCGTAGGGAGAGAGGTTTTGTACTTTTATTTATGGAACGGAATTAAGGTTTGGGGAGCTTTTGAATCAGAGTCTTTTGTACGTTTTTGGGAATTTGTCTCCGGGCTAGTAAAGGCCCGTTTACTTTTCTTCAGCTCCGAGTCAGAGTTTGTTTTCTTCATTGGGATTGAAGAGCCCCTTTGCATAACTTTGATCCAGTCATCCCTCATCCCATGGTTTTGTAGAACTCCAGGAACAGAGGCCTCTAGACTAGGAAACTCATCACACGCTTTTGAAACATTAATCCCTATCGTCCCAGGGCTTTGTTTAACTGAAGACGTTCCATCTTTATGGTCCAAACAAGGCAGCTCCTCCGCCGGCTGTTGCTCATTCTTCTTTTGCTCCACATCCTGCAGCTGTCCTTCGTCCTCCGGTTGCTCTTCTTCCTGCGGGTGACCTCCGTCCTCAGTTTGCAATTGGTCCTCTGTTCGTCCTTTGTCTTCCGGTCCTTCTTCTTCCTCTTCAAGTCCGGCAGCCTTTTCTACTGCTCTCCTCTCCTCTGCACTAGAGATCCTTGTGGGAAGTCCTAGCCCAATTCTAAAGTTTTTATAGAACTCCGAGTATGTGACTCTGTGAGAAGATGGGCATTTAACCTTAGTGTGGCCAAATCTGAGGCATCTAAAGCATTGGACAAGCTGTAGAGTTGACACTAGCTCAACCTTCCTGCCCCCCACAGGTATGACCATAGGCAGTCTTTTTCTAGGTTTAATCTTGAATTTTATTTTTCCTGACATTATAGTGCTAAACATCTTAGAAAAGAGCACATCTGTTTCCTTTTCCGCTGAAACAGAATGAGGGACGTTTTCGAAACCTCCCACAATGTCTCCATATTCTTCCATTAATTCTTTTAATTCCTCCAGGTTTGTTTCTGTGCCATTCTTGATTATAACATCTATAGGGTTTTGGGCAGCTCGAGCATTTTGAAGACCTCTGATGTTAAACTTAACGCCATTATCGAGAAAGACTAATCCATTCATACTCTCAAAATGCGAAATTATGTTTAAGGGTTTCCTAAGCTCTATAATTATAAAGCCTGCAGCACTTTTACAGTCATTGATTATCGAAATGTCTCCCATGTTTAACTTAAGAATTTCCAGCAATTTTTTATATTGTACAAAATTTGGGGAGAATCCTCTTAGGCCCTTCCCATCAATATCCTTCCAGTCTATGAAAATCTTATTCCATAAGGGGCTTATATTTAATTTCTTATTTTCATTTCTCCTCGTAATCGTTGAGTAGGTTTGAAATCCGTTTGTACCGGTAAATCTACTCATGGAGGAATTTTCTTCCTTTGATGTATTTTCTTCTTTTCTTTGATCTTCACGCATGCCCATCATGCCTTCTTTCTCACTCTTTCCTTCTCCATGTAGCTTCTCTCTATTGTTTATCTCCCCCTTACCTGCCTGCACATCAGGAGGTTTATCAGGTGGGAGTGCTGACATAAGTCTTGTTATTATGTAAATGGAGACTTACCCCTGCTCTTCAGGGTGCATGAGCAATGACGTGCGCAGTGACGTCAAGAGACTTGATATAAAGAGGAATCCAAATCCCGGATGAAAAACCAAAACGCCGGTTCTCCTGGGTATCCTGAGGGTCCGCTTGGTATCTCACGAAGATATTCGGACAAATATCTGTTCCTGGATGCCCCGAAACACCTCCAAAAGCCGTGGTAAGACGATTTAATTTATTTTTGTTAGAAGACAAAATAAATAAACATCCGTCACTTGCTATACATAAATCCTCCTCCTAAATTTTCATATTATTATCCATGCTTAACCCATTACTTCCATGACCCTTTAAAATTATTTTTTTTCGCTGTAAATTTGATATGTTATTCATTTTAGTATAAATATGGATAATATTGATATTTTTTTCTTACCACCACTCAGACCTTAGCAATGACCGCGTACTTTAAAGTACGTGATGGAAGAACTATGTTTTCTTTCTCTTTTTTACTTTTATTGAGAAACTAAGCATATCAAAATAAATATTTTTATTTATATACAATTCTTACAAATTATTGCTTTATAACTTACACAAATACCTATGGACAATATTTTATTTTCATTTACTTTTTTGTGTGGTAGTCCGTCAAGCATTGTGGGGAAGACCCACATCACATCTTTAACAGCGAAAAAAGGATCTCTTATGCTTGCTTTCCTTTTCCTTACATTTTTAGCTTTCCAACTCGTCTATAGAGGCGCCAGGCCTGCACCATTTGGACATTCAGAAACCAGTTGTTTAATGCCCAATGCCACTTTTTAGTCCGCAAAGTAATTCTATAATTAAAGACTGAGTTATCCAGCAAGCCAACTCCACCCATATTTTGACTCTAAACGATAGATGAATTAGGGTATGCTGTGGGTATCTTCTTCCGTTGCTCTCAGGCCCGGCGGGATGGGCGGGCCTGAGGGGGCCACATCTTTTATGAATGTGCCAACTGTGCCCCCCCATAACAACTGTAGCCCCCCCCCCCCAACACCAAAAAAAAAGCCATGGCCTGCAGCCGGGTCTGGTTGTTCTCGATTGTATTTGTTCACATATCCAATTAGCTCTGAATCCAAAAAGTTTGACCCTATGTAAACTGACCCTGAATCTTTCCACGCTGTAACGCACAAATAGTTGTCAATATAAACATATTTCATAAAACCTTTGTTCGCCTTGTTCATTGATTTTTGTGTTGGTAGATTCAGATTTTTTTTGCCTCATTGTTCCAACTATTCCAAGGCCTTTAGATCCCAAATAATCCATAAGGTAAGAAGTAAATATATTATCACAAACAATCTTATGGCCTTGTTTTAGATCAAGTTGCTCTACCATTTCAACGACCACATCTGGACCCTGTCCAAGTCCTCTTGGTGTAATCTTTGTATTTCCCCTATAGGGAAGACAATAGAGGAGCTCTCCAAATGGAGTACATGCACACCAGATCTTGAAACCGAAGCGTACTGTTTTTCACGCAAAAATTGTTTGAGGGGATGAGGTCCAAAAAATTCACCATTGACTCATCGATCGAAATATGCTCAGTTCTTTGAACATACATTTTTGCAGTTTGATTAATGCCGTCCATCAAAGGTTGTATTTTCCAAAATGGATTTTTAGGATTTGGAATACTTTCGAAGTGTATCGTATTAGTTTTTCATGGTTCGATCTGGAGATACATTTTTTCCAAAGTTGTTGCATGTATCTTCCCTCGTTTCCCAATACATTATTTTGGAAGATGCTGTCATATAGCCACTCAAAGAGAATCAAGCATGACTTGCCCTAATCATATTGATGTCTATAGAGAGAGCAAAATCGATGTCATTGTTTTTCATTGTCACTTTTTTCGTTTCATCTAATATCTTATCACATATTTCGTCCGTAATGAAAAGCTTAAGATAATCAAAAGGATTCTTTAGCTCATCTAAGTCTACGGGAATATTTTCAAGATTTTAATGAAGGTTTGAATCGAATTTAATCTTCGAACCAATCTGATTTTTTTGTGTGGATTGTATCCTATCTGAGTTTTTAACACAAAGTATTGGTCCTTCAAAGTTTTTGAGGATTTTTATGTCTTTCTTCTTTTTTTATAGTTCCAGTAGAATTAAATGGTTCGTCATCATCATCAGATTCTTCGTCTTCATCATCTTCATTAACTTTGCAGTTCTGCTCTCTGACAAAGAATTTTCTTAGGAACCGAATTTACATCGACGATTCCACCAATTTCTTCCACTTCATCGTCCTCATCACTTAAATCGTTTGTCTCAAGAGGAAGGAAAATCACAATATCCGTTGGATTGTTTGGAGGGTAGTCTTCAAGTAGATCCAAAATTTCAATTGTGCTAAGTCCAGAAGTTCTGAATGTCCCCCCAAAAAAATTATAACGATATAATATGTATAATAAACGAACACAAATTTTCAGGTCATTTTCCATCGCGTACTTTAAAATACGTTCAAAATCTACTATATAATTTTGAACACAAAAACTACAATTACGCCATTTTTTTTTCTTTGAGAAAAAAGTTTGGAACTATATCTTAAGTAATTAAAGAAAAAATATTAAAAATGTGACAATACTTACGTTTTTTTAATGGCTGAACTTAATGGGAGCACAGATTTTTTCATTTTGAAATATTGACTTTATTCTTTGACTATTTATAACAAACTGAATCAATTTTCGGTACAATGAAATAAAATAATGAATTTTATTAACACGTATATCTAACTATTTTATTTATAAAATAAGCTTCTAAGATAAAGTATTTGAACAGCATAATACCAAAAAATTAGGTTATAACGCGTACTTTAAAGTAAGCAATGGAAGTAATGGGTTAATGGTTATAATGATTATATGTCCAATGAATCCGTTTGATTTTAATAATTTTTTTAAATTATTGTCATTTTATTATGATAACAAAATCATTGGTTTCGCTTTAATGAAATTTAATGCCTAAAAACTCCTTGAAACATATTTTCAGGGTCATTTAATCATAAGATATTTATGGTTTTTTGAATATAGGGAATCAATAGGCAAAAAAGTAGTCCAGAAGACGAATGTGAATCCTAAAGATAATCTAATTATAAGGAACTTAGGACAAAAGATTCGGATGATTTATTATTATTTGTTATTTAGTTATAATCATTGAAATGAACTTTGTACAAGTTTCCTGAATTGCTAGATTTAATAATAACTTTTCCATCAAGTCTTCTAAATTTACTTTGTTTACATTAAACTTTTCAATTAAGTTTCCAAATATGTAATATCAACGATTTTGTTGATAAGAATAATCTATCGTATTTAGATATATATGATCTACCTTCTATTTATGCTACATCCTGATACGAAATATCTCTAAAATGGCAACAAGTCAACAAGTCTGATATATATATATATATATATATATATATATATATATATATATATATATATATTAGGGGGTATTATAGAAACCTAATATTAAGATATCAAAATTTATCTCCCTGCAAAAGTTGCGTCATAAAAAACTAAATGATTGTAGAAAAATAATTTTGGTTTGAACCCCCCCCCCCATACCCCCCCCCAAAAAAAAAAAAATTGCGTTCTGTGGTTTCGTTATGAAGGAAAACTTTTTGTTATTACTTAGTTTGGAAAAATGTAGTTAAACAAAATTTAGCTATGATCAATTTATAACTTTTTTTTGCAAATTTTCGTCAAATAATATTTAGTGCCAATAAATGAACATAAGTGCTGACGCATCAACCATTTTTAAATAACGGCTCCTACTAGGGTTTTCTTTTATAGTTTCAAGAAGGAAAAAGAAAAAAAGGGTACTCATGTTGATGTTTTTAAGTTATTTTTAAATAAGTTTGCTTAATTTTCATGCAGTAACTCCCTCACATGGTTGATAATTTAAATCTACGACGTTGATTATATCCATAAACTATTGCAGATAATAATATAATGACGAAAAAAAATTATCAACTGATAAAAAGAAGTTATTGTTAAAGGTAACTTGTTATTTTAAAACTTAATTCTTATTTCTTAAAAGAATATTTTTAGAATTCCACCATGAATACATTGATCACGTATTACTAAAAAGTGGCATAGTGGAAGATCAAGCGAAATATCTACTTTCAGTAGTCGAAGAACATTAAAGACTTGACACTTTGGTCACTGTTTGTGTGTTACGGATGCAACACCAATGTCAGGATATGGTAAGGAGTAATAAAAAGACTCGAGTTATGTCTTAAAAGACCACTTCAGTGGATTATTTGTCTTCTACACATGAATGAGTTACCTTTTAGAGAAGTTTTTAAACATTTAGATGGCGTACAAAAAGGACCTAGGACTTATGAAGGTACAATAGGAAAATTAAATTGTTACGCTCCTATGGTTTCAAACCAAGTTAAATCCTCTTTTTATTGAAGGCTCAAAGCATTACCAATTCGCAATAACTTTATTACAAGAGATTGATGAAAATTTAGTCCCTTCAATAGAAAAAGTAAAGAGAAACGCTTTTTTCCCACTCTGAAAATATATTGCTAGAAGGCCTAACCGATAAATAAATGGAAACAAGAATATTTGCCCTGGAAAAAGTATTGTCTACAAAAAGAATATTAAAAAACAAAGAAATTTTTCGACAAATATGTATATTGCATTATAAGTAGAGCATCGGCTAAGGATTACCATTTCACGAAATATTCTTTTAAAAAAAACTTTATATTTCTACCTTGACCCATGTGTTTTGTAATAATGCCCCTTGAACAGACGCTTTTTGTATTTAAGAGATTTCTCTCTTCTTAAGCTTGAATCACAAAGAAGCTTCACCTGTATTGTACAATAAAACACCACCCATTATTGATCATTCTTCTAGCGATTTTAACTCTTATTTAGTAATGATAGTATTCTGTAATATATTAAAATTATTTATTCTAAAATAATATATAACAGACTCTTATTGATCTCCACAATCTGTAATGTAAGTTAGGTGTTCGTAGATATATGTTGGAGCCTTGATAGAATATGTACTTCTGTCACCTAAAAAAATAAATGCTTTATATTAGTACAGCTAAAATTAATAAAAAATATCATAAAACCCTTAAAAAATTATGAAACTAATGATTTATTTCCCATTTATAGGTTTTATATTCTTGTATTGAAATAAAAACACCTTCACAACTTTTTTTTTTAACAATATAATCTCGTATTTCTTGTATTGATGGTAAAAGTATTTTGTAATATAAACATTAAGAATTATTCTAAAATAATACAGAACAGAATATTGATCTTCACAATTTTTAAGTGAAGGTAAGGTGTTCGTTAATGTATTTTATGATATAATCTGTACTTCTGCCACCTAAAGAAATAAATGGTTATTACTATTATAGTTAAAATTTACAAATAAATATAGCCCATAAATAAAAATCTGAAATGAAAATAGTTATTATTGACCTTAATTTATCACTTAAGGTCCTACCTAATCTTGAAAGGAAATGCAAAGAAGTATTAATTACTTTAATTATATAATTAAACGTTTTGATTTTTATATAAAACATAATTTGTCTTACTTCACTTATAGAACTAGAATGGAGTCCTTAGACAAGATACTGCTCTGTGATAATTTATTAAACACATAAATCTGACACTGACCACTTCCGTTTCCAAGTTAACTACGCGAAATAAGATGGAAAAGTTCCTTTTGAGTTTATTACTCACATTTGCCCTAATGAACCTTTTCAACTCAGCCCATAATGACTCGATATTTAACAAAGAAAATACATGAAAAAGCAAAGCACTGAGCTTTGCACTAATATTAACAAAAATTAAAGTATAGATATAGGTATAAAAATAAATGTCGAATGAGTGATCAAGTGTATATTTCGGGTGTATCAATCAGAGTATTTGTACGAATATATGCGGTATAAAATAAGGATGAAACAAATATCCCAGGTGAAAGGGACTCCGTTGAAATTATTTGTAGATTTTTTGAAATAAAATAAGGAATTTATTACACTCTCATGGATTCAAATGTAAAAAACATGGTGTAATTGAAGATTCTAGGGTCGAAACGCGACATAAAGAATGGTAATAAGTCACCAAATTCTAAGATGATCGAATTTGTCAAAATTATGGCTCCAATCCAAGAAGGCAAATTAAAGGGGAAGGAAGAAGCCTTGAAGTATCCATCCTTTTTAAATCAAGAGGTCCAAATTTCCCTTTCCATGCATGAAGTCCATTGTTTTCGACTACGAAACTAATATGTGGGTTGATCCTGAGAATATTATATCATGGGCATGGATTTCTAAATTGCAAGCCTTTAGAGATGAGACTCGAAGGGTGAGGAGGACTCCTTCATTTGCTTGTTGAGGAAGAGCAATGCTTGCAGTTGCGGGGAACTGGGGGTGCGGGAGGTGCGACAGCACCCCCTGGTGGCTGACATTTCTGGGGGATCGTCCCCCACCAACAGCACCCCCCTGCCAGAAATGTCTTCCCGTGTCTCTGAATGCTTGAGAGACTTCCTCTTCTAGACGTTCGAGTCCAAGAGACGTGTAGAAGAGGCTTCATGAGTGGAGTCTCCGCAGTCATCCGAGACCCAGAGGGAGGAAGGGCAATGCCTGAGAGACTTCCTCTTCTAGACGTACGAATCCAAGAGACGTGTAGAAGGAGGCTTCATGAGTGGAGTCTCCGTAGTCATCCGAGACCCAGAGGGAGGAAGAGCAATACCTGAGAGACTTCCTCTTCTAAACGTACGAATCCAAGAGACGTGTAGGAGGAGGCCTCATGAGTGGAGTCTCCGTAGTCATCCGAGACATATCCGGAAGAGTGGGATGGAGGGAGGGTAGATATTTGAAGACGAATGAGTAAGAATAGGTCATGAGGAACTTCCTCTTTTCACGATCCAGGTGCCCAAAGATTCCACTTCTATGTGTAAAGTCACTATTTCTCGATCCCGAGACTCTTCAGGATGGCAATAAGTTAATTATCTCTCTCTCTCTCTCTGTGTGCCTTTCTCGTTCTGTGTGTCTATATCTGCGTGACTCTCTCTGTGTGTCTCTCTCTTCTTCCATCTCTCTAACTCTCCTCTTTCTTTTTTTCCCCCTCTCCCATTCCCTTCCAAAAATTAAAAAATATCCATGAGTCCCTAAAATATGGAGGCGGTGTACGAAAGTATACCCTAGCCATATATATATATATATATTAAAAACTAGCGGTAATATTGACCATTAAAGTCAACTATCGGTCGATCTCTAATACCAAACACAGCTTGGTGTATTTCTTTTAAAATTGAATATTTCTTAATAGTTGCTCTGTATTTTTATTTATTAAAGCAGTCAATTTATTATGTAAATCTAAAAAACAAGAGAAATACATAAAATCCAGAGCAATGTTTAATAAAAACATAAATAAACATGTAGCTTAAAGTTTTTGCTCTGGAGTAAAACATATCAAATAAAATGTCATATAAATGTAGAATGTCAACTCCTCAGCCACCGTACTTTTTATATACCTTTCGGGCAAAGTCTTCCATCACGGCTATAAACAGCAGAGGGGGAGGGCAACCCTGTGTGTAGCTCTTACTTAATATTATTGGCTTACTTTCGAGTCTATTTATCGATAGGGTAGACGTACCATTGTACAATAAAGCTCGAATAGGATTAAAGAATTGCGAGGTAATAATCGCCGAACAACATTTAGAATTTGGTGGTGAGATAAAGAGTAAAAAGTTTTTCTGGAATCCACAGCTATTATTGCTCCGTAATTGTCTCTTCGGTTGACTGAATCTTTTGTAGCTTATATATTTCGTGAAATATCATAAATTTTTCTATCTTAAGGAATCCTTTTTGATGGGGTCCAATAATTTTTTTCAAAGCAGATTGTAATTGGTGAGCTAAAACTCCTGATAAGATACGGTACGATTCATTAAGGACCGTGATGGGTCTCCAGTGATTGAAGTCCGACCCATACCCCTTCTTTGGCATCAAAACAATTCTTCCTTTGGTTAGTGATGTTGACATCCTCCCCTTCTTTTCCATTTCTTCACCGACTTTTATCAAAAAAAGGGACAATTTGATTAGGAAAATGTTTAAAAATATCTCCAACCAGTCCATCAGCCCCACAAGCTTAATTTTTTTGTGATGTTTTTTTACATACCTCAAATTGCGTCTGAAGAGTAAATATGACCATCTTCTTGGTAGAACTTCTTCGGTTAGGTATATATTTCCTGTCTTCACCTACACGAGATTGAAACCTTGAGTGAAAGTATTTTAACATATCCTCCTTCGTAGTGAGTACTATTCCATCTTCCACTATTTTACATACATTGGAAGCTGTGTATTGACTTCTTTTACTGAGGTCCTTAAGCCTTTTAATATGGTTGTGCTCTCGAACTCATTTTGACTCAATTTCGGCTTCGGCCACCTCCGCGATTCGGAATGAATTAACTGAATCAGCCATGAAACATCGATCAAATGAAGATTTTTGTTGAGCATATTATCAATCAATTCTTGTTGCATCTCCTTTTTCCTCCGTTGCTCGAACTTATATCTTATAGTAGTGCCTTTATGATTCTTGTGAGACTATTAATGTCTTGATGTGATGAAAATTTATTTTAAAGCCCCTTATGAGGTTATAGCTCAGTTTATGACAATACTTGTAATCCTATTTAGGGAATTTCGCGATGCTCTTTGAGTTCTTGCCAATAAATTCAATTTCAATCACTTTATGGTCGGAGGATGGTTCAGGACGGTATAAAACTTTTCTGACCAACGAAACCATGGATGAGGAAGCTAAAGCAAGATCCAGTTTTGATCTTTTGTCCCCTCTGGACCAGAAAAACTATCAGGGTACCTTTTTGAGTTAGATCAATCAGACCAAGGCAAATAATAGTTTTTTCAGCATCAATCCATTCACATGAGACTTTTCTGATTTCTCCAAGCCCACATTGAGATCTCCAATCAGAAGTAGGGAATGGTGCACAGCCGTTTGCTATTGATAATAGCTTGAAAAAATCTAAACTTTTCTAGTTCGGCCCATATGCATTTAGTAAATAAAAAACAGTCCCGTTAGATGTTTTGCGAATTTTATGCCAGTCACTTTTGCCCGTATATTCCTTGACACAAGAAAGCACGGTTTTTTTAAATAAAGGAAATTACTTCCCAGTTTGACGTAGAGCCAGTAAAGAAGTGATGAAATTTTTTGGGAAGACAAAATGGGCAGTCCAAGTTACAAGAAGACAAGACTATCGTCTTGACATCTTGCAGGCAAATATTGTCGGCTTTAAGAGACAATAATCGCTTTATTAAAGCATGGCGAGATCTTCAGTCTTTTCCTCCTCTTGTATTCAAGGACACTATTTTTTTTAATGCCCATATTAGAAATCATGTTATCAGAGTAGTTCCCAAAAAAATAATCCGAAATCTTGGTCTGAATCAAACAAGCAGCTCTTATTAGGGTTTTGTTAGCTTTGGTGGATTACCTTCTTTATCTGGTGAGTTAGATGAATCTGGCTTGCTTCTTTTACTCGTTGAATGTGAGCGAGTACGGTATTCTAAAACCGTACTAGGGTCCACATGAGTATTTTTATTATCTTTGGGCTTTTGTCCCTTCTCCACGGAAAATACTGCAGAAGTCAGGGGTACTGAAACCAACGGACAAGTGCCATTATTTCTCGTACTACTTTCTCCTTCTTGGCAAATTATATTGGTGGTTTCTTCTGTATCATTTCCCTCTATTCTTAACAGAGTTACTTCAGGTCGATGTCCCACAGATTCCTCAGGGTTTCCACTTAACTCCACTACCGCCGGAGCTGTACTTAAGAAATGATCTTCGATTTGAATGGCCATTGATTCCATAGGAGCACTATTTAAGTTTGGACTCCTATAACTTCTTCTACTATAGTCTCTTCCTCCTGTTCATAAGAATGAGAAGGATGAACTTGATGCTGGACGTCAACAGAATTATCCGACTTACTATTTACTTCACTACCACCCTTTTTTCTTTCAATGGTATTAATCAGAGCCCGTTCATAATCAGAGATTCTTACACGTTTTCTAGGCAAATAATTTTTAAGTGTCCAACCCCAAAGCATCTTTGACACTGTAGCCTCACTCCTGCAAACTTGATGTTGACCAAATTGCCAAAATTTGACGAATAGACGATGGTCCGCGATAATATTGACAATGTAGACGCAATCCCTCCACACTTCCTTATAGTTCCCATATTTAGCTTCCGTCTTCGTGTCAGAAGGATTCCTTTTCGGAAAATGGTCCACACCTCTCCGAATTGCTTGAGCCATTCCACCAACCTTTTTTCATTAATACGTTTGAATGTGTTAATGAGTGTCAAAGTTATTTTCTTCTTTCTATAAACCATGACGTTATCTATTTCTTTTAATTTAAAGAACACTTTCTCAATAGATCCATCCACGTTTTTTATTTTCTGTGTGTGAACACATTTCAATTCATTCAAACGACTCCTGACGTCTATGGGGAACTTTGTTTAGAAACACGCTTGACCATGCCCAAGTTTTGGATTTGCTCCAGCAATTTCATGCTCCTTAAAGCCGAATGAAATTTCTATATAGTACACATTTAAGTGTTTAATATTTTCATTATTTTTATAGATAGAACCATCCAAATTACTAAGAGTAATAACAAAGGTTTCCCGTTTGTATTTACTCTCCAGGTTCAACAGAACCGCGTGATCTCTTCGAGATCCATTGTTTCTTCGTAACACCGAGAATAACTGCATGTGCTTTTAGAAGCTGTCTTCTTTGAAGTCAAATGAGCCCCATCCGGAGGCTTGTCCGGAGGTATAAGAATGACCTCTTCCCTATTTTAAGGTCAAAATTGCACGCAAGTTTTAAAAGCTTCTTATTCACGCACTCTCTACACAAAAAGCCTTCTTCTGAGAAAAGAAGGGAGAAAAAGATATAAAAACAATGTCCTCTTCTTCTATACTACCCACGAAAACTACGAAAAGTCCTCGAATCCGGGCTCCGAAGGTTAGATTCCAATGATGATTCTGAGAGAGAGTCTTTGAGCACTGTAACCTCTTCTTACACTTCCGCATACATAAACAATAACCACTAAACAATAATCCATATTTTTGGGTTGCCTTTTGCAAAAGAAGCAGCTTTTGAAGCTGTAGTCTTCAGCTAAGCAGTAATTCTACGATATTTAATCAATTTTCCAGTTGCTGATATATATACGGGAGTATACGTATAATCCGACTAACTTTGATCGGTTATGTCATCTTTGTATTTTGATATATTGCAACGCACATATGTACGTTACTGTGCTTGCATCTTATCTATCTGCCAAAAAAAAAACAGATTGAAAATCAGTCAACATTTAGCCATGGAAGAGGATAAAAGGCATGCGATGTTCGCTTCCTTCCGTACCGGGAAGAGTCCAAAGGAGGTGATAGAGTTCTTCAACTACCCCAAGTCGACCGTCTACGACCAGTGGAAGGTTTGGAACTCAAAGAGAATTATGCTCATCACAAAAAGCGTTCTCGGTCCCCAGGGGCCACCAGGACCGACGAGTTTGTCGCCGAGGTGAAGAGGAAGGTCAACGAGGACGGCAACAAGTCCTAAACCATCTTTATCTTTTTATAATATTACTGCAATTACCTTTTTTTTTAAGGTCTTTATTTAAAATTGTAGTACATAGAGTATACATAAAATACAATAATAAAATAGTAGGTAGAATTGCGTTAAAAAATACATAAATAAACATTATAGTTTAAAATTAATCTACCTAAAAAGACCCAAACTCAATTAAACAGAAATAATACGCAATATAAAAACAAAACTATAAAACAAAAAACAAATCATAAGGGGTTATAAAAACGGTGATATTGAAGGACTATCTTCTTCAACAAGGTGAGGTGACGGCTCGAAGAAGGTACCATGTATGAAACCAAGTCGATGGCATATTTCCACGAATCCGGCCTAACTCCGGGGATCTTTAACTCCAGTGCGGTATATCGAGCTGCGGCAGATAATAAAATTGGACGCAGGTCTTGCCTTGTCACTGGTTCCTTCCTCGACAGTTTTGAACCAATAAGGGCCTTCGCACTCGATAGTGCGAAGTGAACAGCCTGAAGAATTGGGTTAGTCCGTCGCTTTCTAGGAATACCAAATAAAATAGTACCTGTCACTTCGAAAGAAGAACAAACAATGTTTAATTTTATGAATTCACTTAAAATAATTATTAAAGGGCATTTTACAAAAGCATGTATAATATTATTAAAAACGTTTCCGCAATTAATGCAAGGGGTATTAAAATATAAACATCTGGTTGAAATTTGGAATTGAGCTGTGAATTTAAAACAGTCATGAATACCAGAAAGAGAGTCTTTAATCCGTCCTAACCAATTAGTTGGCAGATTTAGTTCCCTTAACCATTTTATGCAGGCATCATGGGCCTCTTCCTTATAGGAGGGAGGCTCAAGCTTTAGATGCCATGGACGAGGGGTAGTATATATAGAACAAGCTCTCTTTAAAGGAAAACGAAATTTACCACAGCTCAATGCCGAGTCTTCATGAATAACCAGATCATGAAAAGTAAAAATTCCTTTCTCCAAGGCTTCACGCTCTAATTTTTTTGGCTCCTCAGTTGATTTGAAGAAAGCCTTCTTACTCGCATTTTGAGTAATTATATCGACAGTTGAAGAGGAGTCACAAACCGGACCAAAATTCCAAATTACTCGCTGAACTGCCGCCCAACTAGGCGATATAGTTAAGAGTAGGTCGTTTGAAGATACGGAACTCATCATAAGAAGAGTGTACAATGAAGAATTTGACACAACAGACCTCCACTCGAGATCTGGTCTTTTAGTAAGGTCAATTAAAACTTTTACGAACACTTTCGGTAACACTTTGGTGAGAAGAACTAGGCCACCACCTAGAAGTGTCCTTGGTCTTTTAAGTGCTTCAATATAGGTCTTGTGAAAAAGAGTATTAATCCAAATTTTCTCCTCTTTGATGACTTTATCAGCTAAAATAGGTAAAAGAGATGCCTTGTATAAAATCGAAGGAACAATAAAATTATTATAATTATCGATTCTAGACCGAAGATTCAATTTTCTCCACGATAAAATTCTTTTTAAAACACACGTCCTCATTGAGTTCCAATTTTCAACTGTTTCGCCATTTTTATCATAATCAACTCCAAGAATTTTAATCTTTCCCTCCACTGGACAGTCGGCAACTCTAAAATCCTTTACCGGAGACCAGGAGCCAAGGGGTAAAATTGTGGTTTTGTTTCTATTTAAAAGTAGACCTGAACGTTTGCCAAATTTAGTAAAATATGCTAAAATGACTTCAATCCTCTTTAAAAGTTGAGCCTCTGACTTGGCTTCTATATACAAAGTTACATCATCAGCGTATAAATCAATAATATGCCGTGTGTTGCCGAATAAAACTCCAAAAACCCCATATTTCCTTTTAATAGAGAGAGCCAAGTCTTCTATTGCCATTACAAAAAGAAGGGGAGCCGCGGCAGCTCTTATCGAGTCGTATAGGAGAACTTTCTATACCGTTAATAGAAATTGAGGAAGATCCATTGGCAAGGAGGGCCCTTATTGGATTGAAAAGATGTTTTGGAAGATTTTTCTTTGCCATTTTTAAAATATGGAGATGTGATACCGTGTCAAAGGCTTTTCGAAAGTCAATTGCTATAATGGCCCCAAACAATTGTCTGGAGGCAATACAGTCCATGGCACAACAAATGTTTCTAGCAATGTCACTAGCTTTTCTTCCCTTTAAGAATCCCTTTTGATGGTGGCCAATTTTCTTATTCAGAACAGGTTCTAAATTCACTGCCACGACGCCAGCTAGAATGCGGTAAGACTCATTTAAAATAGTTATGGGACGCCAGTGGCTAATATCAGTGCCATTGCCTTTCTTTGGGATTAAAACAATCTTTCCTTTAGTTATAAGACTTGGTAAAACACCTTTCTCCTCCATGGATTTACCTATGTTTACTAAAAAAGGGACAATTCCCTCATGAAAATGTGTGAACAATTTTCCACCAAAACCATCAGGGCCATAGGCCTTGTTGTTTTTAAATTTATCCTTTATATACTTAGTTAAAGACTCAATGGAGAACAGGGAAAAGGAAGGATTGTGGCGAAGTTTATGGGGAAAATTTGGTCGAGAGTCTTTAACAGTGGCCTGAAAGTCCTCACGAAAACAAGATAAAATCTCATGGATATTAGTGATGCACCTACCTTTATAAAAAATTCTACTCAATTTGGCATTTGGTCCTTGTCGATTATTATTTGTACTTTTAAAGCGATGTAGCGGTAAATTTTCTACTGCTTTTTTTCTCTCAAATTCTTCCTCTATAATATCAGATAGCCGATACGAATTTACACTGTCTGCAATATATTCTTTCCAGAATAGAGAACCATTTTTTAATATTTCAAATATATTTGCCTGAAATTCGCGAGCTCTCCTTCTATGACGCCCAACGAACTTCTTTGTTGATTGACGTACACAAAATAATAGGGCGAGAGCTGTCTTATTTGCACTAAAAGATTTATTATAAAAAAGGACTAGATTAGAATTCAACGAGCAAGAAAACTCAGGTTCATGTAAAATCCACTTAGGTAAATAAAACTTATTTGGTGAGGAAGCATGATGAAATAAAAGCTCAATGATTCGGTGGTCCGAAGATGGTTCTGGAAGATATTGAGCACTTTTTAACTTCGAGAATAGAAGAGGGGAGAGAAGAGCGTAGTCTATACGTGATGAACGATTCCCACTGCACCAAGAAATATTGTCCTTATTTTTCAAGACGTTCAGTGTGTCAACCAAGTTCAGACTGAGGATAAGATTATGAAGTATAGGACTATTTGCATATCTTTTTGGGAAATCTAGGTCGACATTTAGATCACCTAAAATCATAATAGGGTAACTACGAGCTTTATTCTCATTTATTATAGATTGAAAAAACGGAAATGACTTTTGATTAGGCCCATAGGCGTTAATTAAATAAAAATTAAAATCATCACAATTTATTAAAATTTGATGCCAATCACTGACACCGGTGTATTCTCTTGTGCAGGATGGAATATTAAATTTTTTGGAGATAAAAGTCAGTACACCTCTGGAATTTTCCGAACCAGTAAAAAAATTATAATAACTTTGTGGAAGACAAAAAGGACATGTATTTATACAAGAAGAAGATACTTTGGATTTGACATCTTGCAAACATAATAAGTCAGGCTTCATTAACAAAAGATGTTTCATCAACGCATGACGGGGATGACGAGATCTGCCACCCCTTATATTTAATGAAATTATTTTATTTATGTACCACTGTCCTCCAGTATCAGTGTGATTTAAGGACTTGGATGGGAAACATGAGGTAATCTTCAACTGAGACTCACTGTCCCTAAAGGAAGTCACATTTTTTGAAGAGATCATGAGGGGAATATAAACACATATTTATACACAGTAGAAACGAAAATTACTCTCGACAATTGGCTCTTTTACCCGTGTTCTTTACTCTCTCAGGGGATAAAATAGAATCAGAGCGATTTCTTTTACCAGCCGACTGAGAACGAGTCCTTGAGGACAAGATCTGCTGGATTTCGTGGCGCTGTTTCAATGGTTTTTTTGTCTTGTCAATTGGCTTTTCATTATGAAGGGAGGCATTCTCCTCAGCTAATGTAAGAGAAGGTGACGTTTCAGGTCCAAGAGGGATAGACTTATTGTTGTCCATATCCGACACAGTAACACTCGGTGGGTTAAGACGAGAAGAATTTACATTTATAGTGGGGGACCTCTCAGAGGCAGCAATTGATGAGACGACTGTTGATGAAGAAATCTCCTCATCCAGTTGGTTGAGGTCTGAGGATTTTACAATTTCAATAGGTGACCCACTAGAAACCCCCACAAGAGGTACATCAACCGCTATTGAAGAAATCTCCCTAGTGACCGGAGCCGAGTTAATGGTATCAAATGGAGTAGCCTCATCACTAGAGGCATCCAAAATCTCTAAAGCTAAATCATTATTAACATTTCTCACCTCGCTAGTAACTTCAGTGGTATTAGAATCACCTGTTACAAGAATTGTAGGATGTGAGGAATTATTACTACTACTACTCTTATCGGATTCCTTTGAAGTTAAAACTATTTCCGCTTGAGGGACAGTTTTGGATACTACTACATTATTAGACTCGCCAATCACATTGTTGGTACGATCCTCTAACGTTTTAATTAAAGTTTTCTCATAATCAAAAGTTCTAACTCTCTGTTCATTACAATAGTATTTTAGATGGCCAAAATTAAAACACCGTTGACATTGGATTTTAGAACCAGAAAATTTTAGCCTTACAAGATTACCCTTGAAGGCTATAATCTGCGGTAGCGTTGAGGGGTCAGTTATTATCTCAATAACATAATCACTATCTCGCCAAATCTCTCTATAATTACTGTATTTTTCTTCCGCTGTTTTATTCACTGGGTTTTTTTTCGGGTAGTGATTTAACACTTCTCCCCATTTACCCATCCATTTCACCATACTCGCCTCATCAACTCTCTTAAAAGTATTAATAAGAGTGACAGTTACCTTCTTTTTTCCATCAACAACAATCTTATCAATCCCCTTCAATTTGAATACGGCATCGACAAGGACTCCTTCATGGTTCAAAACCTTCATAGTAAATGATCTCTTGAGATCATTCAACCTCGTTCTAACATCGACTGGACATCTTGTATAGAAACAAGCTTGACCCAATCCAAACCTAGGGTTAGCACCCGCAATTTCCTCTTCCCTAAAGCCATACAGCACAGCTAAGTCATACACATTAATATGCTTCAAGTTATCAGTCTTGAAACACTCTCCATTAGAATTTTCGCACGTTAGAACGAATGACTCCCATTTAAAGGATCCATTCAAATTCATGCGTATTTCTTCATCATTGTATTTTTTATTTTTGACTACATTGGCGTAATCTCTTCTCTTTAGATATGTCCTCCCCGAATTTTTTTTGAAGAATCTATTAATACCCCCACCATTATTTTATTGTTAACTCCTTTCTAACTCGTATATTACATCATTGTCAATGAATATTTTGAGATGAGTGTCACGAAATACATATTTTAAAAAAAAATCCTAAACCAAGTTGGCCGCCGAGATGGGCTGCTCCAAGCAGACCATCGCCAACACCATCAACAAGGACCTGGGCTACAGTTCGTACAAGAAGAAGCTCCCGCCCACACAAGTCGAGGGAGACCCAGGCGTGGCTGTTGGAGAACCTCCCCTACCACTGGAGCCCGGACTTGTGCCCCCCCAGCTCCCCTGACTGCAACCCTCTCGACTATTTCTTCTGGGGCATGGTCGAGCAAGACCAACAAGCACGCTCACAACACTCTGGACTCCCTCAGGGCCGCCATCGTGGGGAGGATTTCTCCAATAAAAGAAGAAAGCGGGCCGCTTCAGGCACCGCCTCGAGATGTTCGTCGCCGCTGATGGGGGATATATTGAAAAATAAATATCCACATACATATGTGTGCCTTTCATTTAACAAAATTGTTGAAAAATTTTTATAAACTAGAGGCATATATACCTCAGAGAGTGCAAACCTCCGTCGTCACGGGGTCCTTATGAGCCTTCCGAGGCGGAATTTTCACGACTGGGGCGGCTAGAGGGACGTGGGGAGGGTTCCCCTCGACGGAAATTCCGAGAGGAAGACGTTTCCCGGCCCCCGATTTACAGCATAGCGACATTATTGGCAGAGTAGGCTAACTGAAATATTTATTAGTATTAGCTCGTTTGCATCTTAATTTTGCACTCAGAGATGCCAAATTTTAATCACTTGTTACTTTTGGCATTTTCAACAACTCCACAAAGTTTCATTCAAATCCGTTCCGTACTTTTTGAGTTATCCTCTGACAAACAAACAAACTAACGCCAGTGAAAACAATACCTCCTTCGCGGAGGTAATAAATAAGTTATCAACATTCCAAAATTTGTTTTAATTAGTCCAGATTATACGTGTACTCCCTGTAATATATGCATTCCTCATTATACGATACACATTCACGTGGGTTCCTTTCGATCCCACGTCTTCTTGATTTAATAAAGTATTATATATTATTGTTATAATTTTTTATTCAACTGTTCAATTTTATGATATGTACAACAGAATACATAAAAAACCTAAGATAATATATGAAAAGTCACATAAGTAACATTTTAATTTACAATTTCTTGATATTATTATTATAATTGTTTGGAGTGTTCATTTATATAAGATTGTAATTTTACAATAGTATAAGCAATCATCCTACTATAAAGCCTCTGAATATGGATGGGGATTTCCCAGCCTTCAGACTCTAATAAGCTTTAAATAAAAGTTTAAATTATTCATTATACGAGACCTTGAACTTTGACGAACTAAAACTTTTTTGAAGCTTTTAGCTTTATCTACAACGTCAAAGCAATTATGCTCGAATAATGGACGAGTTTACTAGGGGGGGGGGGATAACAAATTAGTTTGTAACTTGTTTAGGTTTTTGTGATATTTCTTGAGCTTGCGATAATCTTTAAGCTTTTGATAGCTTAATTACCTCCGCCGAAGGAGGTATTGTTTTCACTGACGTTGGTTTGTTGGTTTGTTTGTTTGTTTGTTTGTCAGCAGGATAACTCAAAAAGTACGGAACGGATTCGGATGAAACTTTGTGGAGCTGTTGGAAATGCCAAAAGTAACAAGTGATTAAAATTTGGCATCTCTGAGTGCTTCTTTAAGATGCAAAATGAGCTAAATACTAATAAATATTTCAAGTTAGCCTACTCTGCCAATAGATGTCGCTATGCTGTAAAATCGGGCCGGGGAGCGTCTTCCTCTCGGGATTTCCGTCGAGGGGAACCTCCCCCGTCCCTCTACGCCGCCCCAGTCGTGAAAAATCCGCCTCGGAAGGCTCATAAGGACCCCGTGACGGCGGAGGTTTGCACTCTCTGAGTGTATATATGCTCTAGTTTAAGTATGAATTTATCATTTCTTTCTATTTGTCGGGTGTTATGATCAGTTTTAAAAAATAAGAAATTACCCATAAAAAAAGGTTTAACTCTAGAATGATGGTTCCGATGAAGTATTTACTAACCAAATTTAACGGCTAATTTTTATTAATGCCTTTTGCAGGATTTATACACGAAATATTCAACCTATGTATTGCTTTAAATCGAATATATGTTCAACCCTGATGATTTGGCTTTGATATTATCCGTTTAGTTTTAAAAATTGAACAATATATTTTGAACATCACCCACATACAAATTGGCCCTATTTTAGCGTCAATTTCTTTTTTATCAATAGAGAGTTAAAAAGTAAGCTTTTTGAGTATAAATATTATAATATCAAAATGGAAGGAAGTTGTACATTATTAACAATTGTACTCTACGTTTTATTAGATCAAAAAAGCAAGAGCCCTGAGATACTTGTTTTAAGTGAATCTTTGGTTGATCTCAATATTTGTTGTTCGAGAGACATAACTCCTTAATCACCCTTTGTAAGTGCAACACTCATTATACAAAGGAGAGTGATGCATACGACAGGCATTTTTTATGGCTTGCATCAAATAAATGCTTTCCTTTGGAGAGCACTAGAAAGTTTGTCTATTGTTTATGCTGGACTTACGACCGAGAAAAACTAAAAAGAAGTAGATATACAGATCTATACTGATTAACAAATTTATTACCTCTAATTACAATCGTATAAACATTAAATTGTAACAGACAGCCCTCCCTCCCTCTCTCGCTGCTTCTATCTGTCCCTCTGTCCTTTTCTTATATAAATACGTCACCAGATGGGGCGACAGACGTTTTCTTTCTCTTTTTCTCAAAGAGACTTTGTATATAAAGTTGTATATAAGTAGTTCCCTTTTAGTAATATATTATATTAGTTAAGATCCGATAAATGAACATGTTCCTCATTTACTCCCTTCGTTACCAAGGTATACAATCAAATGAAAGATTTAAATAAATCTAGGCGATCAACCCAATCCGGTACAGGATATTATGTAGCTGCCAAATAAAATCCTGCCCAATACAAAGTATCATCCATGATACAAAACGAACTGAATTGGCATCTAATTTATTCCTGCCCGTCGAAAAAAAATGCAAATTTGACGATTTTCTTTGCCAAAGGATGCTTTGAAGAGTTTCAAATTCTTCTTGGTTTGAGCACATTCAAAAGTGAACAGTCAAATACTTTGAAAAACAACTGTCACTTTAAATAATGTTTACGTTTTATTTTTTTTTTTTATTTTTATTTTTTTTCTTTTCTCCTTTATTGTTTAGATGTTATATAAAATTATATAAAAATATAATATATAAGTAAAATAAACATTATAGTTTATAATAAAAATCTAAACAAGAGGTAAAACAATAAACAAAATATCAAACGGGTATCTATTTAAAATATTTCAATATTTTTTGCATAATTTTAAATATTCTTTTGATTTGGATGGATAAAATTTGATGACGTTCCCCGCATGGACCCATGAGTCCTCGGTGTCGGAGGGGATCTTGAGGGAGAGGGGCGGTGTATCGGGCGGCAGCTGAGAGCATCACAGATCGAAGAATAGATGGTTTTACTATTTCTTTTTTCGTCAAACAACTCGCTATGTATGCTTTGGAGTTTGACAGAGCAAATTCAATAGCTTGACTTTTATGGAATTGTGACCTTTTTTCTTTAGAAGACCGAAGAGGATTGTTGATTTTGTATATTTGCAGTTGGTGACCTTAAATCCCCTTACGTTGATTGTCAGAAACTTTTTTAATATTATGACAAGCGGACAGTCAACAAAAGCGTGCTCGACGTCGTTGTACAACTTGCCACAATTAAAGCAATGGAAATCAAAGGATAAACAGCCAGCAGATATCTGCAACTGAGCCGTAAACTTTTTTCCGTCGTAGATTCCAGAGAGAGAATTTAATATCCTTTTTTCCATTCCCCTGGAAGGGAAAGCTTTTTTATATGGACGTTGGCAATAGACTCAGCTCCCTCATAAAAGCTTAAAGAAGACATTTTGAGGTGCCATGGACAGGGGGGTGTGTGTAAATGGGCTGCTCTTTCCAAAGGAAAACGAAAACGTCCATCACGAAATAGACAATCGGGCGATGTACGATGAAGACTTAAAATATTATTACTTATCGCCTTTTCTTCCAATACTGATGGACTATCGAGATTTTTGAAAAAGAACTTTTTCTTGGTGTGTTTGCGAATGATATCCACGGTGCAGTCGCTTTTAAAGTTAGGGACCCATCTCCAAATAATCCGTTGCGCGGCACCCCAAGTCTCTGATAGCCTCGCAGTTTGTGCATTGGTAAGATCAGTTCCAAAGAGTAGACGAACATACAAATCATTGTTTGTTATAGTACATCTCCATTCCTTATCCGGATTCTTAGTGATGTCAATAAAAACTTTAAGAGATATTTTTGGTAAAATCTGAGATAAAAGAGCGAGACCTCCTCCAATTTGTTTTTTAGGTCTTTTTAGTGTTGGAAGATAACGTCGATGGAAAAGTTTGAGGAGCCAAACATCTTCCTCCACCAAAGCCTTTTCTGCGATTATAGGAGAGATGGAAGCCTTATACAACACGGCAGGAACGATTTGAGAATTGTAGAGGTCAATTCTCTTTTGGAGATTAAACCGTCTAAAACTTAAGATCCAGTTATTGATGAGGCAGGACAATTTATTCCAATTGTTCTCGAGAATGCCCTCGGAACCCCAGTCAATTCCTAAGATCGAAACCTTCTTTTTCACGAAGCAATTATGGACCATCTTACCCTCCAAAGGATCCCATAAACCTATAGGGAGGACGAAAGTTTTAGAACGGTTCAATTCCAATCCAGACCTTACTTTGAACTTATCGAAAGTTTTAAGAATAATTTCAACTCTTTTTATTAATTGCGCCTCAGAGTTGGCTTCTAATGTTAGAGTAATATCATCCGCGTAAAGGTCTATAAGATGTTTTGATTCATGAAATTGGACACCGAATCCGCTATATTTTCGCTTTAGCTCAACTACAAGTTCTTCAATAGCGGCTATGAAGAGAAGAGGTGCAGACGGACATCCCTGTCTACAGCTTGACCTTAGTAAGATTGGTTTACTTTCAAGGCCTCCTAAGGTTATCACTGACGATCCATTTAGCAGAAGAGCACGAACAGGGTTGAAAAATTCCTTTGGCAGCAATTTCCTCACTGACCGAAGTATCTGTTGGTGGGAGATAGAATCAAAGGCTTTTTTGAAATCTATTCCCACCAGAGCTCCATATTTTCCTCTAGACCTGACAGAGTCTATCACTGTTTGGATATTTCGGGAAACGTCGGAAATCTTGCGATTCCTTAAGAAACCTTTCTGGCTATTCCCAATTTTTTATTGAGCTCTTGTTCCATATCTTGCGCTAAGATTCCGGATAAAATCCTATAGGACTGATTAAGGACTGTGATGGGTCTCCAATGATTGATTTCGGTCCCGTTACCCTTTTTAGGAATCAGAACGATCCTGCCTTTTGTCATAGATTTCGGTAGCCTTCCTTTTCTTTCCATTGATTCTGCAATGCGAAGAAGGAAAGGAGCAGTTTCTTCAGGAAATAATGTATAAATTTCCCCGATTATACCATCCACACCAGATGCCTTCTTCCCGTTGAATTTTTTCTTGATGTACGATTTAATTTTTCCAAGGTATAAATTTTGCACGCTCTAATTTTCCTTTGTCTTGGATAGTTGGTAAAGTTGGAATGAACAACTTTCTGGAATTGCGAGTAAAAACAATTAAGAATGTCATTAGGACGAGTGAATACAGAATCATTGTGGATAATTTTTGATATGGATTTTGCAGAATATTTTCCCTGAATCAACGGATTTTTCAACCTTGATAAAGGGTCACTTTCTGCTTCCACTTTTTTTGTCATCTCCGACTCTGCCACTTCCGCAATTCTATATGAATTAAAAACTTCCGCTGTGAAAGTCTGGAGAAAAGATGAACTGTCACTGAGTATGCTGTCAATCTTCTTTTGTCTTTCCCTCTCCTGTTTCCTGTGTTTATGTAAGAAGTTCAAGGTAGAGAAACGAATCACTCTATTGAAGACAGAGACTGTTTGATGCGAAGACATAGATGGACTGAAGCTTCTTCCAAGTTTGTTCTTAATTTTTCTCTAAATTTGGGTTCTTCCTTTAAGTTTTCTTATTTTAGGAACCTGAATCTGAAGGACGTTTTACCAGGGGAAAAAATCCATCTCGACCTCTAAAATGAAGTGATCTGAGAATGGCTCAGGCTTATAATTTGTCCATTTAATTTGTCTGAACACGGATGGTGAGACCAAGACGTGGTCAATTCGCGAAGATAAAGATCCACTCTTCCATGAAATGCATGGTAGGGGATTATTTCTTTTTGTGCCGTCAATCAAATTAATTTAGCCATTAAGATGTTGAGCAGATGAACGTTAGGGTAATTCCCATTATTTTTGTCTAAGTCAACATTGAGATCGCCTATGATGATCAAAGGAAGAATTTTGAAGGGCTCGGAATCCATCATAGATTGGAAAAACTTAGGAGAATGTTGATTTGGTCCGTAGCGTTAATGATACAAAGTTCATGTTGCTTGTCGAAACGTATAGTTTGTGCCAATCACTTTCCAAAGAATACTCTTCAACACATTTAACCGTTTTTATCTTTTTCGTTATGAAGGTGAGCACTCCCCTTCTTGAATTTTGCCTGTGAAAAACACATGATAGCGCCCGGGCTTACAAATCAAACATTCAATGGAACAAGACAAGAATCTCCTCTTTTATGTCCTGGAGGCAAACTATATCAGGATTAAGTGAGAAAACAGACTTTAAAAGAGCGTGGCGTCGTTTTCTGTCCAAACCTCCTCTTGTGTTGAGAGAAATAATCTTCTTGAGACCCATATTTGATTTTATTTCATTGGATATGCTATCCGAAGAAAAATCGGTGATTTTTGTTTGAAAATAATTATGCTGCAATGAGTTCATAGATATTTTAATGAGAAATTTGCATTAAACAATAGTATCTCAAACAAATCTTGTCTTTGGATCGAATTTTCATTGATGATGACTGAATTTAATTCTTATGAATTTTCTTGGGATTAATATCTTTGTTCGGCGATTTGTCCCTGACTTCCCTGTTTCTTTTAGATGATTGGGATCGAGTCCTTTCATTCAGAATGGCTTCGGAATTCAAATGTGCGGGTTGGAGTTTTTTTGGTTTCTCGCGACCTCTTGAATCAAACTTCCTCCTTTCTGGATTGTTCATCCGTAAGAGGTGCCACTGAAATCGGAATATTGTTATTCGTAACTATAACGAAGTTTTGAGAGGCAGGAACGTCCCTTTCTTTCTCAGACTCCACTACTATAACGCTTTCATCTCCAACATTGTTTGGTGTAGATACAGTTGAATTAGTGGTATTGACTTCATCCTTTTCTAAATCTCTCTCTTTTGAAGGCTCCTCCAAGGTATCATCGACAGGAGTAACTTCAGATAACGAATTGGAGGTAACAGATGTACCAACTACGACGGTTTCTTCTGTTCTTGAGTTGCCCGATGATTCAGAAATATTCGTTGCTTCGATTTCCACTCTTTCCTGCTCCACTCTTTCGCCCATGCCTTTTTTAAGGGCCTTCTCGTATTCAAAGGTCTTTATTCTTTTTTGTGTGCAATTATGCTTCATGTGGCCGAAATTAAAACATCTCTGGCATTGAAGCTTCACCCCAACAAATCTTAACTTAATTAAGAATCCCTGGAATGGGATTATTTGAGGGATGGCAGACGGATCTGCAACCATTTCGACTATATAGTCGCTGTCCCTCCAAATGTTCCAGAACTCAGGATATTTTTTTCTCGCATTCTTATCCGACGGATTTTTCTTGGGGTAGTGGTCCACAATTTCCCCAAATTGACCGATCCAATTCACTAGACGCGATTCGTCTACACGTTTGAAGGTATTGACCATGGTGATCTTTAACTTCTTCTTTTTGTCCACAGTTATCTTGTCTATTCCTTTAAGTTTACAGGAAATCTACGAGTACGTTATCCTTGTTCAAAACCTTTATGCGCGGCTGAACTCTCAGATCATCGATTCTCGTTCTAACGTCAATGGGGAATCTCGTATAGATACAAGACAACCCCAGGCCAAACCTTGGATTCGCACCGGCAATCTCGTGCTTCTTAAAACCAAACTGAATTGCCAAATCATAAACATTCAAGTGTTTCACGTTATCATTCCTAAAAGGATTCCCATCAGCATCCTCCAGTAAAATAACAAAAGTCTCCCACATGAGGTCTCCATTCATGTTAAAAGAAAAATCTTCCTTTCCTCTCTGATTATTATTCTTCTTTTTGGTAAAAATTACTGACTAGATTTACTAATGACGAAAATTGTCTACTGCTCGGGTTTTTCTGAGGAGAATATATATATACTGTTATTAAAATTATTATGCAAGCTTGACCACTGAAATAAGGGGAACTCATCTAATAATATACTAGAACGCTTTGATCTTCTATTGGTTTATCGTACAAAATTTCATGTCACAGGTAATAAATTAATTCTTAATTACTTTTCAATTTGAGCAAAAAACACTTCTTAATTTTTTATTTAATGTAACATGAAAAGAAAAATTTCTTAGATGATATCAGTTTATATATATATGATAGGGATGCAAGTTATCGATAATAGATAATCGTGTACTTGTTTCATTTAGTCGACTTTTAATCGATTAATCATTAACAGCGCCACGATTAAGGAACCAGTTTATCTTGTGGATTTGGGGTGGGTAAGTGGATCTTTATTCTTATAGGAAAAAATATTGACGTCACTGAGTTATAATTCTCTAAAGAGTTTTTTCTAATTTGTCGACTTTTACATAGAATATAAATATATAGAGAGCTGATTCTCTTCAATAGCTGATAAACATCGTTCAGCTGTATTATTGTGTCCCAATATAAACAAAGTAATTTGTACTACGTCATTGTAATCTAATCATAGAGATAGAATCTATCTCTATGATCAGGTTATGATGACGTAGTTGGTCACTTTTATCTCTATGCGTTCAATCATAGAGATAAATCTAATAGGGATGCAAGTTATCGATAAATAGATTAATCGTTAGTTGTTCATTTATGTCGACTTTTAATAAGTCCATGATTAAAGAACCAGTTTATCTTGTGGATTTGGGGTGGATAAGTGCAAGGTCTGTATAAATAAGTCTGGGCAATACAAAAACAAACATGTAATCCTAGCAGTATAACTACTCAATGACGTCACTGGAGAACGATTTCTATATCTATCTATAATATCCATCAATCTCTCTATCAATCTATAAATATATATGGGTTTTTTAGTTTAAATTATTCCCCGCCTCATAAGCCCTTCAGCACAAATTAAAAATTAATAACAACCGATTAGAACATCTAAAAGAAAATCAAATGAGGGCTTGACAAAGACAAACAATTATACAAAATGTAAAAGTTCTTCAAAAAAATCATTTTTGTTAAAGGCTTCATACGATTTAATAATTCTTTTAACTGATATAGATTAGTAGAAACTTTGGGATAAAATTAGATCGAAGCATTTTGGGATTCAGCAGTGCAAAACCCACTAAATAATTTGGTGAAATCTATGCAACAATCAATAAGTTAAAAGAATGTTTACAGTGTAAATTAATTCCTTTTTATTTCATGCACCTTCCATATCAAAAAGGTTCGATGGCGATAATCAGCTTTTTAATTTGATGTCCCAATGATTTGAAAAGCATTGTAACAGTTCTTGTACGATTGCTATTTCCTTTAAAGATGACGATCATTTCAGCTCCGTGGCTAAAGCCAGGTCCTGCGGGAGGCTGGGTGGACACACGTAGTGTAAAGAACTTTCCAAAAATCTTGTCACAATTATAGTATTAAGAATGCCCAGGCTTGGTTTTCCGGAGGGTTGATTGTATATGGAATGCTTATTGGGCAGGGTTAGCTTGATGATTTGTGACTCGGCCTTTGCGATGCCCCCAGTCCACTTTGAATTGTCTGGAGGAGGTCGTCCTTGGGGATGGGAGTCTCTCCCCAGTTCAATGCAGGTTCGCTTGTGTGG